>JAMPIV010023129.1:600000-981194 GCA_024509875.1 Oreohelix idahoensis
TTGCCTACACAACCAGGCATGGTGCTTGAAGAAGAATGATTACAAACATCTAGAAATTCTGCTAATTAAAAAAAAAAATTCAGCAGTTTCTTACTAAAATTGGTCAGTCGGTACACATTAAATGAGTGCTATTTTAGCATAGAACTTTGCCACTCTGCTCAATTAACCTGTTATATTTTATGCTTACATGCATACGCTAGATGTGAACCAACAAAGAATGAGAAGTCATTGATCGGCTATGCCATAGTTAGGAGGAGCTCATTCAAATATGTCCGGGATGCTAGAGTCTGGAGGGGGCCAAAGATTGGAAGTGATCACTACCTGCTTACAATCAAAAGAACAACTGAAAGAGTTGCACAGCCTAGGAACTGCCCAACATCACGCAAGAAACTAAGTAAACGAACGGGAGAAATGAGCATTAAGACCTACAAGCTGAGAGAGCCAGAAATTAAGACCAGATATCAGGGGCTTATTGCTACAGTGGTGAGAAACACAGAAGAACAACCTGATGACTTGGAAACCCTCTGGCTTAAATTCAAGGACATCATAAAGACAGCTGCTGCAGAAGCATGTGGTGAAGTCCGACTTGGGAACAAGAGAAAGAGGACACCTTGGTGGACAGAGGAAGTCAAAGAGAAAATAAGAGAGAAGAAATTTACATGGAAACAATACTTAGGAGCTAAAAACACAGCAGGACAAATAGAGAAATATAGAGAATATGTGACACTCAGAACAGAAGCATAGAACAAGGTGCTAGCCGCAAAACAGAAGTCCTGGGAAAAATTTGGAGAAAAGCTAGAAAAAGATGTGCAAGAAAACCAGAAATTGTTCTATAAGACCCTAAATAAAGAACATGAGGAAGGAAAAACAATGCCCTCTCAAAATTATAAAGGACAAGCAAGGCAAATTGCTTGCTGCCCCGAAGGAAGTAATGGAAAGATGAAAAGAATATTTCTCAGAACTCCTTGATGGTGAGCAAGGTCAAGCATCAGAAATGATAACCACTAGCACAGAAGAGAAAACCAATGGTGGTGAAGATGACATAAAGATGGAAGAATTGAAGGCAGCACTGGAGAAAATCAAGATGGGCAAAGCAGCAGGGCATGATGGTATAACACCAGAGATGGTTAAGTACATGGGAGCAGTAGGTGACCTATTACTCTTAAGGGTCCTAAAGGCGGCGTGATGCAACAAGGCCATACCAAAGGATTGGGAGATTGCCATCATAACACCGATTTTCTAAAAGGGTGACAATTGACAATGTGGAAACCATAGAGGCATATCCCTTCTCAGTGTACCTGGTAAAATCTACTCTAGAATCCTAGAGCAGAGACTCTGATGCCTAGCTGAGCCACAATTGGATGAGGTCCAGTGTGGATTCCGAGCAAACCGAAGTACTCAAGACCTAATCTTCACACTCAGACAGCTGAATGAAAAGGCCCTTGAGTATAAGAGTGAGATCCATCTTTGTTTCATAGATCTGGAAAAGGCATTTGACAGGGTCCCATGGAGCAAACTTTGGGACTGTTTGGCAAGGAAGAACATTCCAGCACCTCTGATTCATGCTATACAGAGTTTCTACAAGTCTTGCAGAAATTATGTGAGGACAGCAAACCATAAGTCAGAAGAGTTCAGGACCAAAACTGGTGTAAGAGAAGGTGATATCCTGTCACCTTATCTTTTCATACTCCTCATGGATGATTGTCATCAAGGCATGTTAAGTAGAGAACAAGAAAATATTCAGTGGGGTACTGGAAGATGAGACAGGTCTGTATTTCAGAGCTGGCATTTGCTGATGATGTTGCCCTGATTGCTAAATCAGAGGCACATCTCCAATCCAACCAGCAAGTCTGGAAGGAAGAGCTGGAGAAGAGATGGATGGTCATAAGCAGCTCTAAAACAAATCCATGGTGATATCACGAGAAGAAAGAAGACATCAGATTAAGCTGGGAGAACAGGTCCTGGAGCAGGTCGACCACTTTAAATACCTCGGAGCTATTATAGACCAAAAGGGAGGCATAAAAGAAGAGTTGGCCACTCGAAAAGCAGCAGCTGGGAGACTTTTTCAGGCCATAAATTGAGGATTCCTCAGCAAGAGAGAGGTTGGTAAGAAAACGAAGATGGCTGTATACCACTCCACCTATGTCCCAGTCTTGACATATGGATGTGAGTCATGGGCAATGACTAAAACCCACAAAAGCCAGATCCAAACCTCAGAAATGAGGTATCTGAGGAAGGTGGTCGAAGTAACAAGAAGAGACATGGTCTGCAACAAGACGATACGTCAAGGCCTAAAATCCCACCCCCTGCAGACCCAAGTAGAACAGTCCCAACTAAGATGGTTTGGCCATGTCTGCAGAATGGGAGAAGATCGGCTACCACTGCAAGCGTGGGAAACAAAGAGCCAGGGATCCAGACCCCCAGGATGACCCAGAGTCCACTGGGAGTACAACATTAGACAATCTTTGAAGGACCGAGGACTAGAATGGAACCAGGCCAGGAGGAAGACAGCCAATAGGATAGTCTGGCGCTCTCTCTTCCAAACCTCTACACCCACGGTAGAAGGGGAATGACTAAGTAATTAAGTATATTTTATGCTGCAGGATCCACTTAAGTTTTATGAACGTGCAGCCATAGGAAATTCTGAGGCAGAGTCTGTACACACAGTTTTATAAATAATATAGTCAGGACAAGCTTAGTTTTATAATTTTTTAAAACTAAACCTTGCAAAAATACTATGCTGAAGAAATATGAAGGCAAAAAATATTAAGTAATATTTAGGTACACTATTCAAGAACATCTTTTTTGTTAATGCACACACTAAATTTTGATATCTTGTGTGGTTCCTATGGAGATCTGAGCAGACAAACAAAGAATATGATCAGTACTCCCACCTGGCATTAAATATGATGTGGCTAAGGTGCAACCTGATCATATAAAGCAATGTACTAAAAAATGATCATTGTAAGACCACATAAAGTACTTTGATGAAAGCTTCCTGACTCTGTATTGGTGGCAGAATGCTCCTTAAGGAGCAACAAGAAGAAAAAATCCATTCATTAAAAATGTTGATGTCTCCTTCAAATACCCCAAAAAAATGTTGGGTGCCAGAAAAGAATACCGAAAATTGGCTAAATACAGCCTTACCTCAAGTTTGATGTGAGCTTGCCTACATACTGGAATGTTACTGCCCATATTAGCATTAGCACTATGTTTCTGAAGAAATCTGTTTCTGTAGACAAGTATCTCCCTAAGCCACTTTAGGATTTCTGTATAATTGACAATCTGGTGTTGGATAAGCCGCTGGGATATGTAGAACAGTACCTGGGAGCTGCAAAATAAGAAATCTGACGTCTAAAAGATTGTAATGTTTTCTTACATGAATAACTAATTTGAATCTTAGTGGGATTTTTCTGAAGATAAAACTGTAAGTCTGGCCAATATGTGATCACCACAAGGTGAGAAAACATAACATATCTGCTGGATTAAACCTTTAGTCATACTGATAATAAAAGAAAAAAAAAGAATATTATATAAATCTTATTACTTTTTCGTTGTATGTCCAAATGTATCTGTCTTGTGCCAGTATTTGTATCTCTGCAATGGTCTTTACTTATCCATTTCTAAATATTGTCTGCCCAGGTGTCTTTGATCCACCCTTCTTTTTTTGTTTCTGGAACTGCCCCTTTAGGTACAGTGTTAAAGTGTGCATGTTTTTGAAATTGTTAGTAGACCTTCATATAGCCACTCACCCTGTTTTATAATGTTCCACAATGTCAATTTGCGACATGATCAAAGTATGATATTCCAAAAATCTTTCTAAAGCATTTTGTTTCAACTGCTTGTATTTTTTGGTTCTAATTTAGCATTTAATGCCCTGACTTCATATGCATACAAAAGAACGGAGATGAACAATGTCTGCATTAACTTGATTTTCATTTTATGAATTATATATTTGTCTTTCCACATTGGTTTCTATTTCGCTAGAATTATAGTTATTTGTTCCTTCCTAGCTGTTAGTTCTGCTTCTGTTCTTTCATCACTAATTATAGTTCCCAAATATTTGAACTAGGTCACTGTATATAGGTCTTGTCTGTTGATAATGGTGGCCCTTATGATTCCCTCTTTACTGTTTGTCATTTGCTGAGGCTTTCTTGCACCGTGGAATTTTCTGTACTGACTATCCATACTGCATTTTCTGGAGGCGTATCAAGCCCTTATTCTTCTCCACCCAGTATATCATGTCATATGCAGACTGGAGATTTATGACAGTGCATTTTCCAATACTTATGGTTTTCTGTGACCTTCCAAAGCCTCTGATATCTCTAGAAAGACATTGAGCAGAGTGGATAATAGTAGACAGTCCAGTTGCACTCTGTGCTGCGGTGCAATTCTCCTGTTCTTACATTTATGGAGTATTTGATTATAATTTTTATTTTGCTTAGATAAATTTGTTTCGCACGTTTTGTTAAAACAGAATCCAGAGTGCTTTAGGCAACACTTTACAAAATGCTTATCTAAAATCAACAAACACATAAATATTGGTTTTACTGGTGTTCATAATACATTTTCACTCATCATTGGCAAAGGCTGAAGATTTATGCTTTATATCACGATGGAATTCACATTATTCTTCAGCAATGATTTTCTCTGCTATAAGGTGTAATTCACTCATTATGAATATGATCTTGAGCATTCCCATACACTTTTTAAAAAAAAAGGGGGGGGGGGAAAGTTAAAATAGTAAACAGAAATGCTCACCTAATGTCCCAGAATGTGTTAATGGGAGCCTCTGGGTTCCATAGCTCTATGTTCTCTGGTTGATGTAAACAGAGAAGTGCCTGGGGGAAAACAGTAATACTAGTGAAAAAAGACAAAACTGACCTTTTAGTTTGGGAAATATAAAAATTCCATAGTGTAGAAATTTTAAACCCCGTAAATACAGTTGCCCAACTGAAGAAAGTAATGCAATTCAGCTATCCATGACAGAAGGTCCTCTGGTAAGGAGGCTCAAGAAGCAACCCCCAATTTGTCTTTGATATCACTCTGAAACATTTTGTTTCATATATACCGAAGCCTTTAGAGTGCTTCCATTACAAGCTGTGTACAGGTTGGTAACCTTATATCTGAAATTCAAAATTCAATAGGGCACAGACCCCAACTGCCGCTGCTTTCGAGTAAGTGGGCATGGACAGAGATGTGAGAGATATGAAAACAGCAGGAAAAGGTGGACTGAAAGTTATTGTTATTGTTGATCAGAACCGACATCACTGCACTCTGGGCAAACCCATAGGTGCTCAGTCTCCCTCAGCAAAAGCTGAAGGATATGAATGCTAACTGTTCCTGTTGCTCGCTGGTTGTAAACACATTGGATGCATCCTCTTATACGTCTTGCATTTGATGCCTAATTCCAGCAATCTTAATTTGATGATTCATCAATTGCAGTGTCATTCTCTAATAGGCAATCATTAACTGCCCTCAGCATCTCTCCCTTATCAATATTCAATGCACCCACCATGGGTGATCTTGAAGCTAGTCTGTCAGCTATTTCATTCTGTGTATCCCTGCATAACCAAGACAGTAGGTCCACACCAGTTTCTGAAGATTCGAGGATTCTATGGAGGTTTTCCATTCATTCTGTAGCTATCAACTTTGGTTCTTCCTAAGCATGTATTGAGAGTCTGACACAATAACTGCTCTTGTTAATAAAGTTTCAGACAGCCACCTTAGGGATGCAGTAGCTGCTTTTACCTCATTCTCATGCTGGAGGTTGTTGTCATGAAAACCCCACTATGTTTAGCGATGATCTTGCCCTTTGCTCTAGCCAAGAAGCCCCATCCAGATTTCTCACCATGAATTACAGACCCATCAGTGTACACAGTTGCATCAACAACCCCTGTATGATCAGTTATCAGCTGATTAATTTCCAGTTCTGCCTTCCCATTGCCTCAAGCTCTGCACACTCTGCCAAAGCTGGTAGTCTTGTGTCGCTGGGCATGTTGATGATGATGTATAGTGGGTTCGTATCACTGCCCTAAACAGTAGGCAGCTCTTTTGGTTGATGGAATTAGAATGACTTCTTTCTCAATACAACGACAACAGTTCACAACAGTGTATAACTGACAATTGATGGATGATCTAAATTATCGATGAGTGACTTCATTCAGACAGCGATGGAAATTAAAGTTGAAACTTTTATTTACAGGATCAAAACAAATGTTGAAAATAGGATATGCCCAACCTTCCTTATGGGGCTGGCATACCTTATACAGCAAAGACACTTGTAGGTAATGCTTCTGTCA
Source organism: Oreohelix idahoensis (assembly GCA_024509875.1). Lineage (NCBI taxonomy): Eukaryota > Metazoa > Mollusca > Gastropoda > Stylommatophora > Oreohelicidae > Oreohelix > Oreohelix idahoensis. The sequence continues at coordinate 606,303 of JAMPIV010023129.1, forward strand.
TTCTTACTTTCTCTCTATATTCACAGTCGCTGCTTCTGTATTCAATACTGTCTCTAGTATCTATGGTGGTTATGGCTTGAGAACTACTGCTGTCTGTATTTTCTGCTATCATCAAAATTCTTCATTTATGTGAAATCGTTTGTCTCTCAACATTTTGACATAAATTCTTCTGACTCTGACTCTTATTTCTTCTGTGTTCTGCTTGGTGTATCTTGGTGAGACTGGCCTAACCGCCAGGGATGATAATTTTAGTCAAAGTCTATTATTTCCTACTTCTCGGGGCTAGCTGCTGACTATTGTTCTTGTCTTATACTAAACAGTTTATCAATGTTGGTAACACTCAACATACCTGATGGTCTTGTAAATTCACACATTCTTGAAATGGCAACACTGTCAAACTGTCCTCAGAATAAATTACAAAGACTGTCATAGTGGTGTACCAAGCGATTGATCGGCTTGGCGATATTTTCATATTTCTGTCACCAGAAGTAATCAAACTTTTGGTATTACCGCCCGATGATACCTATCAATTCCACGTGCCCCTTCTAAAATATTACACACTTGGGAGACAGCCCATTCTGGCTCTTAACGCAAACACGTTCAAATCTGACTGATCATAGATTGTACAACGATTTACAACGATAACTTTCCCCGAACTTTCTAGAACACAACAGTTCACTTGAAATATAAATTTCCTGTGCGTGCAATTTGCTAACACATGGTTGAGCTCACTTAAAAAAAAAAAAAACTCCAAACTTGCCAGCACTTTTTCCCTCAAGGGGCATAAAAACACTACTGTTTATACCTATTTTGGATTATCGCCCTTTGCTTATAAGTTTATAAGTCAATAGATTTTCGCACTTTGATTTAAATTCATAGTCCGTTGGTTTTACTTATGCAAATTTTTTAAACCCGATTTCTGACACACGAACTTCCTATTACAGTCTGTCCAGTTCTCACCTGACTTACTCCACTCTTTCCCCTTGAATACATTTTAAACTGTGCTCTTCTGTCTAACAGTTGCCCCTGCTTGCGCTATCCTTAACATCCCCCTCTCTATTCATGCTCCTTTGAAGTCAGCTATATTTCCATGCAGGGGATGCCTTTTGTTACTCGCATATAAACTTTTGCCTGGGCCATCACATATCTGGTCCTCACTGACAGTAATCTAAGCATGTGCCGCATAGTCACGATAGGGATTATCCCATACAGCCCAAGACTATATGCATCCCTTCACGTTGAATGTGTTCCAGTAATTCACATTGTATTACTGACAGCATGAGTATTCCCAGCCCATTGTCAATTACTGATATGACTAGCTGATGATACAGGAGAAATGGTAATCTCTGCTCCAGGTGCATGCTGCGATTGTATTTAGCCTTTAGCACGCTGCATTCTTTTCCCAAAACAAAGCTCCTGCAGCTGCATTCTTTTTCCCAAGGCCATGTTTTTATAGTGGGTGACTTGTAATGTCTATATTTTTTGTGTTTCTTGGTCAATTGCTATAATTTTTGGAATTTATATAAATAAATGAATGATGAATCTGATGATATAAAATTTGTTTGTGTACATGTTAGATGTGATAGGAAGAGAGGAAAGGAAAGATGAAAAAAACGATTACAAAATTTAAAAAAAAAAAAAAAAATTTTTTATTTAAAAATTAAAAAAAAATTATTTTTTTTAAACCAACAAACGAAGAGTCCATATCCCTTGCATCTCAATGAAAGTCATTTGATCAATACAAATCAAATGACGATCTTTTCGTTACACCCATCATCAGTAGCAAAGCAACAAACGCCATCGTCAGCAGTGACATTCGGTCGTAACCCTAAACCTTTCCGATAAACCTAATCCTAACCCCTAAAATTATACATACTAGCAATGACATTCTACTTTCGTTTCCATCTCTGCGATCAACTATATTCTGAGAACCGATATTAGCGCTAATAAAGACAAAGATCTCCTTGTCATCGCATCGGAGTCAGAATCCATTAAAATTAGAGCAAAAGTGGCCGCGTGTTCGATGCTGATTGATTGCGATTTAAAAAATTCACAGAAAATAAACGCGAATACACCCATTACTAAATAAAGATCGGAAACGGAAACTAACTCTCTTGCAAATAACATTAAAACTTAACATCCGGGGGTGAAGTCACGTGTACACAAATGATAATGCTAGAAACCGACGATGTCCGCAAGTCGCAATAATGCGCCCACAGCTGTCAGAGCATAGCGTACTTCTGTCGCAATAATGCGCCTGCAGCATGCTAAAGGTTAGGGCTGCCAGACCTCTCCTGCCCTTCTTTATGATGTGACCAACATTGTGCTAATAAACCCCCCGGACATCCAGCCAGCAGAAGAAGAGCTACAAATTATCGGTGAAAGACCAACGAAGGAAGAAATAAAGAAAGCCATAAAGCTTCTAAGAGATGGAAAAGCGTCTGGACCTGATGGCATTCCAGCAGAGGCCATCAAAGCAGATATCGACACGGCTACAGAGATGTTATATAAATTACTTGGTAAAGTCTGGGAAAAGGAAGAGATACCAGCAGAATGGAAGGAAGGATATCTGGTTAAGTTGCCTAAGAAAGGAAATTTACAAGAGTGCACAAATTATAGAGGAATAATGTTACTATCAGTGCCAGGAAAAGTATTAAACAGGATTATCCTTGAGAGATTAAAAGAGTCCATAGACAAGATACTGAGAGATGAACAAGCAGGTTTTCGACAAAAGAGATCCTGTACAGACCAGATAGCCACTTTGAGAATAATAGTTGAACAAAGTCTGGAATGGAATTCACCATTATACATTGGATTTGTGGACTACGAAAAGGCATTTGACAGTGTAGACAGAGAAACACTTTGGAAATTGATGAGGCATTATGGAGTTCCCCTGAAGATCATTAATTTAATAAAGAAAACATATGAAGACATGACATGTAGAGTTCTTCATGAAAGACAGCTTACAGAACCATTTGGGATAAGAACTGGAGTGCGACAGGGATGCCTCTTGTCTCCATTTCTTTTCTTATTAGCAATAGACTGGGTTATGAGAACATCAACAACACACAACAGAAATGGAATCCAGTGGACTCTAAGCAGTTGGATGATCTGGATTTTGCTGATGACTTGGCTCCTTTGTCCCATAACCGTAATCAGATGCAGGACAAATTGAAAACACTCGATGAGAAGTCACAGCAATTGGGTCTGAAAATACACAGGGAAAAGACAAAAATAATAAGAATAAATGCAGGTAATGATAACAGGGTTGAACTTGAAGAAACACCAATACAAGATGTAGCATCGTACACATATCTTGGCAGCAATATAGACAAAGTTGGAGGGACAGACAGTGATATCAAACTAAGAATACAAAAAGCAAGAGGAGCTTTCATTGCATTGGGAAATATATGGAGATCAAGAGAAATCGGATCCAACACGAAAATAAGAATCTTCAACTCAAATGTGAAGTCAGTCCTATTGTATGGCTCTGAGACATGGAGAACAACAAAGACAACAACCAAAAAGCTACAGACTTTCATAAATGGGTGCTTGCGTAGAATTAATGGATTAAAATGGTATGACAAGGTTACCAACGTGGAACTGATGACAAGAACTAGACAAGTGCCAGTGGAACAAGAGATGAGAAGAAGACGATGGCGATGGATAGGACACACACTGAGGAAACCTGTTGATAGCATTACAAGGCAGTCCTTGTTCTGGAACCCCCAGGGCAAGAGAGGCAGAGGTAGACCAAGAAGCACATGGAGAAGAGAGCTGGAAACAGAGATAAAAATGATAAGGAGAACGTGGAAAGAACTTGAGATGATGGCACGTGACAGGAGGACTTGGCATGTTTTTGTTGAAGGCCTATGCTCCTTTGGGAGTGGAGGGTTATGAACATTGTGCTAATACGATCATTGTGCCAGCAATCAAATGTTACTCCAAGGTATTTCTTGTCTTTCAATTTTCTATCCACTGAGAGTAATGTCTGGAAGATCTGCTTTCAATATGGAGTTGTTAAAGGAGCACCACAGCACACAGGTTTTGTTGGGATTGATCTAGCAGTGGGTTTCCTCGCACCATTTAAAAACCGCCTGAAGAGTCTCATATATGCTATTGACCGTTTCTCGTCTATGTGAGCCAGTACTGTAAATGAGCACGTCATCAGTAAAAGTTAATGTTCATCCCAGACCTGTTAGTTGAATTGCCGCTATTTTTGCTACATAAATGTTAAAAAGCACAGGTGACAGTGGAGAGCTCCGGGGTAGTCCCGGGCAAATGTGCATCATTCTGATATCCATGTTCCCAAGCAAAATGCAACTATTTTTCTGTTACGGCAGCTGCTATCCACCTTGTGAGCCAAGGGTTTACACCAAATGCTATTACACAGTCCGTTAAGGTTGCAAAGTTCACATTGTTGTAAGCATCCTCTAGGTCAACTGCCACAGCCACAGTTTCTCTTTTACCCTGGAATCCCTTGTACAATCATATGCAAATGTTCCAGCATTACCCCGTGTTGCTTTCATGTGCCTATAGCCACCCAGGGTATAAAGAAGGATGTGTGCATTTTCAAGGTGGTTCATTACTTATCCCACAAATATGTTTTCAAGTAATTTACCATAGACATTCTGTAGTGTGATAATTCAACAGCTACTGAGCAGAGTGGGGTCTTTACCAGGTTTAAGAAGTGTCCATAGGTAACTACGTAGGCAGTTTACTGCCACTTCAGCATTATGTATGCTAAAGTGCCTCACCACATTCTGGGCAGCAAAAATGACACACTTTCAGAAAAACTGAAACCTGATAGATTAGTATGGAACTCCCAATGAACAAAATATTTAACACAACTACAAATGAGAATCTGGCAATGAAATTTGAGAACATGTATTACCAGGTTACAGACAAACAAAGTAAAGGTACTAAAACGAGAAGTAAAAAAAAAGTGTAGTCCATAAAACTGTACAATAAATAAAAGTTTGGTTTGCTGCTAGTGGAAAACTTTCAACAGACAATATGGTTATTAAGTAAGCACTGTTGAGGTTACAACTATCTATATTCTTAAGAGCATTTTCCAGTAAGGAAAAAAACCAACAAAATAAAACAAAACTGAAAAACTATAAAGTTATTTTAATAGGCATCTTCAGAGTAAAACAGAAAGCAAACCTCCATGGCCTTCTGAGCAACATCAGGCATCCACTGCTGATGCACTAAGGAGACCAAACTTGTAATGAGGTCTAGAGTGCTATGCTGAATTTCATGACCTTGTTTGCCTTGGTTCTGCAATTATAATATTAAAATGTCAATTCAACAACTAATTTCAAAAAGTTCCCAGTTTGATTTCATATATATATATATACCGTAAAATCTCGTGAATAATACGCACTCGTGTATAAAACGCATGCTTGATTTAGCCCAAAATTTTCTGGTAAAATGGAAATTCGTTTATAATACTAGGTACCACAAAGTGATTTTTCATTTTGTTTTTACACTGTCTTTGTTTATAGATCTTAATGGATCTTTTTAAGCCATGAAATTTCCTTTTTAAATTTTAAAAATCGGACATCAAACAACCGAGTTACAGCATTTCAAAATTGTGGGGAATTACACAATTTTTCAAACATCTTCGCACCGAACAAATTGCCCGACTTTGTACAATCATAACTACAGTCAACAAACACTTACCAAGTCAATAATGCTTTTTGTACAAAGTCATACAAGTTCTTATTGCAGAAAAGAAACATCGGAAGTACAACAAATCAATTAAAAGAATTATGGTCCATCAAAATTGACAAAAAAATACAATTTCAAGTCTCATTGTTGTGCTCGCCAAGTGCAAATATGCATGTTCATGCACTCATAAATCAAAAACTACACATAGGAAAGCTATAAGATTTATTGAGCTTAAAGAGAGCATTATATCCTTGATGCTTAATTTTTTTGAGCCACATGAAATACTGAATACTATAAAACTGCATTATGTGAAAATGGATCAAAGGCTAAATTTGCAGTTCGGAAGAAAAATCTCACGAAATTTCAAATGTTGTCATAAAATCATGAATATTGCAGCTATAGAGCTGAAAACTTCCATATTTATGTAATTTGAGTTGTACAATTCAAATTGATGGTTATTTTCTTGATTGAAATAACCTTTACTGCTTAAAATTTGATTTTTTAGAAACAAAAAACATTGCATATTAATCCGTGTCCAACTCACTGTCACTTGAGGTCAGCTACATCATTTCAGGACTTCTTCTGAGGTGGTGGTGAAGTTGAATCTTCATCAATATCTTGTAAAAGGGTTGAATACAGTATCCTGACTGAACCAGAGAGGCGAAGATGCTTTTTATCCAAGAAAGTTTTTCTATACCTTATCTGCATCTTGAGATCGTTGGCATTGCCTTTCTTGAATAGGATTATGTCATTTGTCTTTTATGATTGTAATTGTATAATAATAATAATAATACAGCATTTGATTAAATCCATCTGCTTACCCTTATCGGTTAGCTTCTCTCCGCTGATGGTTTTTAGCGGTGCCGTCTTACTTTTATGGGGGCCAAGTGCTTTCTTTATACCGTCATACATTTGTCTAATGTTGCCTGTTTGCGCTGCGATCTGGATGCTCTCACTGAGCTGGAGCCAGTAGTCATTTGCATAGCGTCGAGCAGTTTGTTGAACTTTGCTTCTCGTAGCCCTCAGGATCTGTAGGGTTCTGGCACTCGGTGAACGTTTGTATTCATTCATAGCACTGCGCTTAGCTTCAATGACAGGTGCCATCACATCTGATGAAGCATCAAACCAGTCATTTGACTTTGCTGTTTTCTTACCAAAGGTGGCAAGTGCAGTACTTTGAATGGTGTTCCGTAGATGCTCCCAGTTCTCTGTAATAGTATCACCATGCTGAGGGCTACTGAGCACTTTCTCGAAGGTCGCAGTGAATTGAGCGATCATGAAAGGGTCTGACATCTTGCTGGTATCAATGCGTGGTTTCCCTTCATGTCTGACACGATAGAGTTTTCTTGGTTGTGCTCTGATTTTGCAGCAAACCAAGGAGTGATCTGTATCACAGTCTGCACTATGGTAACGAGCGTGTGGAGAGCACAGACCTGAGGAGTGGCCTTCTGACGAGAATCAGGTCAAGTTGGTGCCAGTGCTTGGATCGTGGGTGTCTCCATGACACCTTATGCTGGGGTTTTGTCTGAAAGTAGGTGTTGGTCACGCAGAAGTCATGGTGGACGCACAACTCTAAGAGCCGTTGTCCATTTTCATTCATCTTACTTACTTACTTAGTCGTTCCCCTTCTACCGTGAGGTGTAGAGGTTTGGAAGAGAGAGCGCCAGACTATTCTATCGGCTGTCTTCCTCCTGGCCTGGTTCCATTCTAGTCCTCGGTCCTTCAAAGATTGTCTAATGTTGTCCTCCCAGCGAACTCTGGGTCGTCCTCGGGGTCTGGATCCTTGGCTCTTTGTTTCCCATGCTTGTCGTGGTAGCCGATCTTCTCCCATTCTGCAGACATGGCCAAACCATCTTAGTTGGGACTGTTCTACTTGGGTCTGTAGGGGGTGGCATTTTAGGCCTTGACATATCATCATCTGGTTGCGTACCATGTCTCTTCTTGTTACTTCAACCACCTTCCTCAGATACCTCATTTCTGAGGTTTGGATCTGGCTTTTATGGGTTGTAGTCATTGCCCATGACTCGCATCCATATGTCAAGACTGGGACATAGGTGGAGCGGTATACAGCCATCTTCGTTTTCTTACCAACCTCTCTCTTGCTGAGGAATCCTCGATTTATGGCCTGAAAAAGTCTCCCAGCTGCTGCTTTTCGAGTGGCCAACTCTTCTTTGATGCCTCCCTTTCGGTCTATAATAGCTCCGAGGTATTTAAAGTGGTCAACCTGCTCCAGGACCTGTTCTCCCAGCTTAATCTGATGCCTTCTTTCTTCTCGTGATATCACCATGGATTTTGTTTTAGAGCTGCTTATGACCATCCCTCTCTTCTCCAGCTCTTCCTTCCAGACTTGCAGGTTGGATTGGAGATGTGCCTCTGATTTAGCAATCAGGGCAACATCATCAGCAAATGCCAGCTCTGAAATATAGACCTGTCTCATCTTCCAGTACCCCACTGAATACTTTCTTGTTCTCTCCTTACATGCCTTGATGACATCGTCCATAAGGAGTATGAAGAGGTAAGGTGATAGGATATCACCTTGTCTTACACCAGTGGTGGTCCTGAACTCTTCTGACTTATGGTTTGCTGTCCTCACATAATTTCTGCAAGACTTGTAGATGCCAAACCTGCCAATACCAAACCTGCCCAGACATGAAGGCCATGAAACATTATTGGCACCCACTCTAGCGTTAAAGTCACCAAGGAGAACAAGCTGTTCTTGCCTAGGTATGCTTTTGATAATTGCTGTTAGATTCTCGTAGAACTCATCTTTAGCTTCTGAGGCAGAGTACAGAGTAGGAGCATACACACTGACAAGGGTGATGGGACCTGTGCTAGTTTGCAGGCGGAGCGTTAACAGACGTTCTGATCCATTCTCGCCTGGTTCAACCATTTTAGTTAGCGATTTTTTGACCGCAAAACCTACTCCGTGTTCTCTAGCTTTATTAAGATCTTTCCCTTGCCAATAAAATGTGTAGTCCTTCTCGCTCACCGTTCCAGAGCCCGCCAGGCGCGTTTCCTGAAGTGCAGCTATATCCACCTGAATTCGTTTAAGCTCATCATTAATTATAGCTGTCTTCCTTACATCGTTTACATCCTGTAGGTTTTCAGATAGTCCAGTCAACATAGTCCGGACGTTCCAGCATCCCAATCTGAGAGTTTGCTTATTTCTATTTTTTCGATAATTGCTTGGTGCAAAATTTTCTGTCCACAGTTCGGGTTTGACCCTAATCCCCATGCACCCAATGGGGAAAGCAGACAGTGGCGGGACAACACCTTATTGACTGGGGGCTGCCCAGCTTGAAGCGGGCGGTAGCTGTCCAGTGAGATCCTAGAACCTCTTCCACTGTCGGAAGTAGCCCCTGGCGCCATGCCCTACGCCAATTGGGCAAAATGCTTATAACCGGTAACTGCTACTTCCCGTGTTTTGCCGACACCTATAGGGTGAAGCTGGAGTGTCCTCTCCAGGGCGCGAGCTTGGGCACAGTTATATGGAGATCAAGCTGTTGCCCATGCAGCATGTTCCCCCTCTCCACACAGCCGGTAGATCCAAAGGAACGGCAGTAGCCGATACAGTTTGGTACCAGCCATGTCGCAGGAGTTGCCAGAATAATGTTGAATCGACATTAGACTGCCTTAGGGACTCCGACTCCGGATTTATCCTCAGGGTTTACTCCCGAAGCCAATTCCATAAATGGATATTCCCGCAAGGCAGCGGTAGTTTGAATTCAGAGTTCCTTCTCTTAGATAAGCTACCAACCAAGGATCACGAGCCCTATCTGCCCGAAGCTGCTGGTTTTAAGGCGCCAGTCGCTCGCCTTTGCCCCTTCTCCCGTCAGTGGAAACAGTTCCGCCGGGCTCAAATTGAGCCACACGTGAAGGCCGGGAGCTGGACTTGGTTGTCAGAGGCTGTTTGAGGCGCGTGCCATAGAAGTATTTTATCTGCAGTGAGAGCTTATCCTCACTACAACTCCCGACAATAACAACCTTTGGAACCTATAATTGTAAAATAAACTCAAAACCTGTAGAGGCTTCTAGGAAAGCTTCAACTACATAGTGGACTACTGATTTTTAACATCAGAGAATGAGAGGAAATAATACGATATATAAACTTTACACAACAAGACGTACTAGCTCCCATGTTGCATTTTCCAAGTCCTTCAGAAGTCAGAACTGTGCCAATAGTCTGTTTGTCACAGTAGAAATCGGTGGCAGAGCTGGACGTCTGCCTCTTTCCGTCATTGAAAAATATGCTCGCAATGCATCACAACGATCGTCCCCTGAAATAATTGAGGAAAAAAAAAGTTAAGGTAATTTCCTATTACTCGTGCTTTTTTGCTCCGCAGTGGATATGTGTATAATATTTGTACTTTCGTACCATTTAGAGTTAGGGTTAGGATTAGTGTTAACCCTAATACTAACCCTAATCCTAACCGCTACGAAACAACACATAACTACACATATTCGCTGCGGAGCAAAAAAGCACGAGTAATAGGAAATTACCAAGGTTAATTAAGCGAGAGAGGCAATTTTTTTTTAAATTAATGTTCCCAAATGTGTAGCAAGCTAAATTCTAAACATGACCTTTGACATCCATAACTTTATCGAAAGGAGGTCAGCGACTTTACAAGCTGTTAGTGTTAGACCTTAATTCTGATACCGAATGTTTAGAAAATGGTGATGGTCCGATAAAACAACCAAATAGGTACATTAATAACAATTCCCCCCCCCCCCCCCCCCCCCCCCCCCCCCCCCACACACACACATTGCTTAAAAAAAAAGAAAAACTTTTTGTCTAAATGTGTGAATTGAGCAGTCACATTTGGCTGTTCTTTTACTAATAAATTCACCCTCCGTCACTTGCCGTTGCTATATTGCAAATAAACAAAATAGGTCTGAAATGAATAGAAATAAAACAAAGTTCAAAACTTACCCAGAACACATATTGCGTCAACTTTCATTGGTGAAACTTTCAGTTCAGCGCCTGAGTCATTTCGTGCTGTGTTTCATACAGCCGGCCCATCGTGTCCGGGATTGTCAGATGGAACATCTGCCATTGTGTTTCCATGCCGAAATGTGTTGGAGGTGCTCTCTTTTAACGTTTGTTCGCTCTTTCCTCAAATAACTGTGATGTTTAAAACTTTGATACGATTTTAGCAGAATGGTTGCTCATTTGTTTGATGCAACACAAGCGCAGGTAGGCCTCCCAGATGTGTATTAAAATCCAAACTTTCTCATTCACTTCGAATTTACTATATCTTCCTATAAGAAATATGTGCCTTGTGTTACATGTGTGTAAACCTCAGTTTCCGCTCTTCTTATTGGTGAAAACCGTATGAATGTAGCATTTTTGAGGACCTACCACCGCCGCTTTAAATGAGGTGGGGGTCCTTTCAGGGTATTTCGCTCTCTAGAGCACCAGTCAGCCAGCGCATGGCAAGAGCGGTTTTAATGGTGTTTTATTTTGTTGTCTCACTCAATTTCAATGACACGCAGAAAGTTACAATTAACATATTATGAAAGAAGAAAGATCAAGAAACCAGAAGATATAATTTTTATTTAGAAAAGGCAAATTAATTACTAGCCAGAGCAAGGTTGAAAAGGACCCAAACTGGGCCTACCTTGCGTGTCACAGAATTTTTCGACCGCGGCGAAGCGGTAGTTTGTGGTACCTAATAAACACACCATAATTTTTCAAGATTTTATTTTCTGAAACATTTGTTAAAAAACTGAAAGTATAATAACAAACAGAAATAGGTACGCAGCACCTAAATTTTAGGTACTTTGGACTCCCTCGTCATCACTCTCATTAGAAAGAAGCTCATCTAGTGTTCTCGAGTCAATGCCATTATTGGTGCCTGTTACGGTTCATTTTTTCTTTGGGCTAGTAGTTCTTTAGATATATTTGATTATTTAAACAATGAGTCAGACACTGCTTCAGATCAAGTGCCGATAGGGGTATGTCCTTTTCAGTCCCCGCCCAAAGCCGTAAACTTCAACATAAATGATATTCCAAAGGCCAGGTTGGACGATTCAATTACACATTTATTATACATCTCATAGCTCCAAATAAATCATAGATGATATGCTCATTAGGTTATGGCATCAACTAGACAGTCTCTAGCATCGCGGTACAGTCTTGTAACTGGAACAATGTTGAGGACATTTCCATACAATTTTATTATAAATTCAACTCACGTTCATCAGGTCAAACATCCTTCCTCTTACATAAAAACTGGTATTATCGCACGGAGGTGTATGGATAATCCAGAGATGGAATACATAGGAATATGACCAAGAAATCTTCTAACACTCTGGAGCCGAAAACACATACGTCCATGTAGTGAATTTCTAAATACAATATCTAAATTAGTATATAACAATATAGGGCATAAAGGCAAAGATAAGAAAGTACAAAAGAATTTTCTGCTAGAACGGTTGGTGTCGCTTACGCCTTCAGATTATTATTTGCTAACGAATAGCCGAACAAAACGGTACCCTATTTTTCAAATTCGTCCTTGACATAAACACCCACTTTTTCCTAGTTCTAAGAAACATTTCCCTAAAATGCATTGTGGAACGAGGAGGGGCAAGGATAGATGAAAATGCTAATTCGTTTCGCATTGATTTCAAACTAAAAGCCAACACTAGCACAGGGGCAAGCCTTGCCTTAGGGGTTTCCCCAATACAATGAAAAAGTTAGAATTGTGGACACCTCGGTCATGTAAACATGTTAAGCTCTTATTATGAATGACCTAAGCTCTCGTAATTATCTCGTAAGTACATGAGAAAAGAAGTGAACAGGAGGTAGTTTAAAAATAAACAACCAACATAGAAAAAAGATAGAATTTTGAACCAAACCACATAGCCCCTTAAAAATTGTAGATTCGTGTACCTGAAGACTTGCTGACCAAGAATATGTTATTAGTTATATAAATAGTCCCTTAACTAGTTAAATATTGATAAAACAATACATAGAGATCAGAGATACTGTCGGGTCAAGTCATATCTGCTTAGATTGGATCACATATTTTTGGGGGAAAAAATAGGTGACAGATAGGCTAGGATAGTACAGTGAATCTGATTGGGTGGCATTTGAAGGGAGACTAAATATTATTGGCTGACCTTTGAATAAACATAAATAGCCTAAGTAACGTAGGAAAAGTTTGAATGATATTTTTTGAAAAGACTGTTTACCCTTGTAAAATTAATAGCGATTGGCTAACTGAATCGATATTGTCAGAATAAGCATTAGGGGGACGCCATTTCTAAGAAAATTTTCAAAAGTGATAGATGAGAGCAGGCTGTGCTTTAAACTACAAGTTATAAGCAGCCTGGGCAATAAAACAGATCGAAACTGTGTCAGTCATCGTCTCTGTGTATATTTCATTGAAAATTGTGGTAAGCTTGACATTTATTAACCTGTATTTTATATAAAAATTGAATGTGAAATAATAATATATGTCTGGACATGAGTGGGTCTATAGCGAACATGAGGCAAAGCCTAAAGATTGATCCACCATGTGATAGACTGTCAGAGAGGTGTAAAACTACAAGAATATGTATGATTGTCATAAAGGAGCATAACACCTCTCCTATTATATGGAAGAGATTACAGCTGGAATTGCAGTGGCGTTGTAACTATTAGGGAAAGGAATACTGGTGTACATTGTCACATCAAAAGAAAATGGTGGCATAGATTTGTATAAGGATATGATCCTTTTGTTTGTTTGTAATGTACATGTCCTTAAATGTGGACTATTAGTGTATGCTAGATATTACAAAGGATGCATACCTTCACATTTCAGAGGTCCTGGGTACTGACGTTAATGTGGTACCAAACGCTTGAAAATTGATTGATTCAGGACTCTGCCTGTTTACTGCGAGCCCATACTAGTGGCCATTGCCTATCAAACAGGGAACAGATTGTCAAGCGAACAGAGGAAAGGTTCACATATAGTTTACGGCCAAGTTAAGTTCTCGTTCGGCACCTGAAAGCTCAACTCATCATCATCATCAGTTGCCATCTCCACAACGAAGGTTGGCTGTAATGGATCTCCAACGTCTTCTGTCTCTTGTCTTGGTGGTGCACTCTGATAGACTCTTTCCTGTCCATCTTTTGATGTTATCTTCCCACTTATAGCGCTGTCTTCCCCTTGCACGTTTGCCTTCAACTCTCCCTTCTGTTATGATCTTCTGAAAGGTGTTATGCCTTTTTATGTGGCCAAAGTATTTTAGCTGCCGAACTTTGACCTCCCTCATTAGTTCTCTTTTCATACCTAGATTTTCTAGGACCTCCTTATTTGTTTTCATCTCTTTCCATGAGATACGCCCCATTCTTCTATATATCCACATTTCAAGAGCCTCAATTCTTTCTTCCAAATGCTTATTCATCGTCCATGTTTCTGCACCATACAGAAATGCAGAATATATATAACACTTTATGATTCTCAGTTTTAATTTGTGAGATAACTGTTTGGATGTCAGTATATGTTTCATGTTGTTGAATGTAGCTTTGGCCATTCCTATTCTCTTCTTGATTTCTGTTTCACATCTGCCATCTTCTGTTATTATATGACCAAGATATACGTAGCTCTTGACTTGTTCCAGGATTTTCCCATTTACGCTTATCTTTAATGTGGGTTTATCGTCTGTTTTGCTAATTATCATAGTTTTTGTTTTCTCAATATTAATGTCGAGTCCATATTCATGACTTATGCTGTTCACTTGCTTCACTAGTTCTTGTAACTCCTGTTCGCTTTCAGCTAACAACACGGTATCATCTGCATATCTTAGGTTGTTTATTGACCTTCCATTGATGTTCAGTCCTGGTATTTCCTGTATCTGTTTGAAAATTTTTTCGGTGTATAAATTAAATAGGCAGGGGGACAGCACACAACCTTGTCTGACACCTCTTTTTATGTCTATGTATGGTGAATAATTCCTTCCCGATCTTACTGTGGCAGTTTGCTCCCAATAAAGGTTACTGAGTATTCTTATATCCTTTCCATCAATACCTATGTCTTTGAGGCATTCAATTATTTTCTCATGATGGACTCTGTCAAAAGCCTTCTTATAGTCAATGAAGCACATATACATACTTTTTTGGACCTCTGTATATTTTTTCTGCTAATATTCTTAGGCAAAATATTGCCTCTCTTGTTCCACTGTTCCGTCTAAAACCAAACTGTTCTTCTTGGATTTCGCTGTCTACTTTACTTTTTATTCTTTCCTGTATGATTTTGAGCAGTATCTTAATTGCATGACTCATCAGGCTGATTGTTCTGAAGTCTGAACATTCTGTTGCATTTGGTTTTTTGGGCAATGTTATGAAAAATGATGTCTTCATGTCGTGTGGTATACATCCTGTATTGTATATATCGTTGCATATTTCTGTGATTGTATCTATACCAAAGCTCTCCAGAGCTTCTATCATTTCAATTTTTATGTTATCCATGCCTGCTGATTTTCCTTTTTGTATCATATGAATGGCATTCTCTACTTCTGATCTGAGAATGTTTGGGCCTTCATTAGAATCTGGTGATGGTTTTTTACCTCTGTTGTCCTCGAATAGTTCTTTTACGTATTCTGCCCATCTGTTTGATATGTCTTTCTCATCAAGTAATATTACACCATTTTTGTTCTTGATACAGCTTCCTCCTTGTGCAAACCGCGACCGATTTGATAATTTCTTTATTTCTTCATGCATATCTCTTGTCATGTGCTTTGCTTCCAAGTCTTCTATTTCCTTGCATTTTGTTTCTATCCACCGTTCTTTTGCTTCTCTACACATAGTACGTATGTCATTGTCTATTGTTTTATATTCTGGAGTGTTTTTTGCTTTCTTTCTTTCTGCCATTTTATTCAAGATGTCATCTGTCATCCAAATTTGATTTTTCTTAGACTCCTTTTTAGGTAAATTTGCATTAACTACAGAACTTTAAAAGAACGATCTAATGACAGTGAATAAAATTGGGACAAATATGTAATAGTTCCACAAGTGACAAAATAGAAACAAACATTTCCAAAAGGACATGATTTAAAACAACAACCTAGTAGTACCCCCAGTATTACCTTAAAGTAGGAGAACACTACAGACGTATATTAGGAAAATATTATATATATGGACAAAGGATCTATTGTGCTATTTGACTGATGTAAATAATTATTTTGATTTCACTTTTAAATTGTCAGACCTGATTAAAAATAAATTTGAATCAGGATAATAAAATTGTAAAAATCTTATTTACACAAAATTCAACCACAGTCTTAAATAAGATAGTCTTTTAGAGTGTCGTTTGTATGTTATTGTGGAAGTAATGTGTGCTGTTGTGAATAATAAACTATTTGTTTGTATGTTTGTTGATTATTATACATTACACTCTACATCCATAACCCTAGACACAACACGAAGTCAATTAACATACTAATATAAATACATTTTGAATGAGATAAAAATGTGGTAGTGGAAAGGTACCCTGAAAAGTTCACAATATTATTGGGTATATTCAGGGACCTTCATAGCTAATCTCATTTAATACAAATAGAATAATGCCTACAACAATTAATAACATCAAATCCACCACATATATTGGGGTCCTGTCCGGGATTGAAACCTCTCCTACCACTTAATTGGGGTCTCGCTCCTCGGGATTGAATTTCTTATAACACCAGCTATATTGGGTAATTTGATTCTGGGATTTTAAATTCTTAAAATATTATCAAGTATATTAGGAATCTCAGAGAGTATAAAACTAAAAGCATTCCTTTTGGAGAAATTAAATAATAGTTGAGCTATCAGTGCCTGTGGTTGTTCTTGGTTATCATTAGAAATTATTAGCCATAATTAGAGATTTGTATAGTAAATTTAAAAGGTTGCATAGTACAAATGGCTGATCTAGCAAAGTTTCGATCTGCTGCTGTGCTGACTGCTAAGGAAATGAACATGGAGGGTCAGGTTTTGATCCAATATGTAACTTCCGAATGTGACAAGTATATTGGAAGGGAAGATAGGAAGTTAGCAGAAGAAAGAAAATTACAGTTACAGATTGAGGCTGACAAAGAAATTAAGAGGTTGCAGATTGAGGCTGACAAGGAGGCTAGGGCATTGGAGGCAGAAGAAAAACGACTGCAAAGGGAGGCAGAAGAAAGGAGATTGGCTGCAGAAAGAGAAGAAAAAAGATTGACTGCAGCGAGGGAAGCAGAAGATAGAAGATTGCAGAGGGAGCACGAGTTACGACTAAGGGAGTTGGAAATTCAAGGCCATGCTCCTGAAAATGGTGCCAGCCCCTTTACCTCAGATGCCACTGCCAGTCAGGGAGCCTCAACCTCAGCTATGGGTTTTCATGTAGATCATTTTGTTGAGAAAGAAGATGACATCGAAGGGTATTTAAGTAGATTTGAACTTTTAGCTACTACATATGGGTTAGAGAGAGAGAGGTGGAGCCTCAAGTTATCACAAGGGCTTAGAGGAACGGCTTATGAAGTTTTTGCCAAGATGAGCAGAGATGACCAAGACAATTATGACATGCTAAAGCAGGCTCTTTTATTAAGATACGAAAAGAATGGAGAATTTTATAGAAAAAAATTTAGGAATGCCAAACTACTGTCGGGTGAGACTTATCACCAGTTCTCTGCACGGTTAGAGACCTACTTGGAGAAATGGACTGCTCTGGGGAAAACCCAAGATCTTAAGGAAATGATCCTTATTGAGCAGCTAAGAGAGTCCATGGCTCCAGACCTGAGAAAGTTTCTCATGGAACAAGGTGCAGAGAGGCTGGGTGAGTTACTCAATGTCGCTGAAAGGTATCAGGCAGCCCAGGCAGAGGTAGTTGGTAATAAAAAGAAACAGGTAGACAATATTAAGGCATCAAAACTTTAATAAGTTTGACCATAGAGACCAGAACAAAGGTAAGCAATATTTTGATAGGCCACGCAATGACTATAAATAAAAAACCTCACAATTCAATGAAAGGAAAAATGATGAAAGAAAACCTTTTCATCAAAGTAGATTATATTGTAGTCGGTGTAGGATGGACAACCATAACACCGAAAATTGTAGAAGGAAACCTATATATATGGCCACGCTTAAGGTCAGGTCGACTCCTAAACAAGAGGAGGAACCACCAAAAATTATGTCTCGTAACGAGTGTAGGAAGGCACAGGTTAAAGATAGATCACTGAAGCCGTGTTTTGACAAACTCCAAAAACTCCATACCCCTCCTAGAAAAGGAGAATTCTATTTGGATGATGGAGTGCTTTACAGGACGGATAAAGCAGGATCATACGAGTGTGCACAGTTGGTAGTGCCCTCGAAATATAGGGAACGAGTTATGAGACAAACACATGTTCAAGAAGGTGGACACCTGAGGATGGGTCGCACCTGTTCAAGGACATCTATGTCTTATTACTGGCCAGGAGTGGTTGAAGACATAAGAAAATTTGTCGAGGCCTGCGACCAGTGCAATAAGAAAAATTCCACAGGGTGGAAAAATAATAACCAAATGCGAGAGAAGCATTATGGAAAACCTGGGCCAGAAAAAAAAGAGGAAACACCCACACATGGGAAAATGAATCAGGACCTAGACACGCCACGGGGCAAACTTAGGCCTGGAAAGAAAAATAATTATAATAAAGTGGACAGAGGGGAATGGGAACCCCCGTTTCACAGACAGTCTTCGCTCGAGTGTTTTACTATGGCCACTATACAGCGAGTACAAAGAGATGTCTTACCCCAGAATAAGCCGAAAATCCCTCAGTCGGACTTATGTGAACTGGAGGAAGATAAAAGAGAGAGAAGACCTCTCACAAGGAATTTAAAGTGGGAAGAAAACCCCAAGAAAAAAATTGGTAGCGGTCGATTTGTGAATGATGATTCTAGGAAGAAAAATCATCACTATAATGCTTCCAATGGAAGAGACCATACCGGTGCCTGGAAAAACAGGTCAAGAAATTTAAAGGTCAATATGTAGCATTGTTAAGGACCTGGACCGATGAAAAGGCAGAAGAAAATATTACCTCATCATATCAATATGTGAACGAGCTGACCACTCGTCTTAAAACTGGCTGGAAACTTGCCAATGAAAATTTGAGACAAACCAGGAAAAAGCATGCTGCCTATTACAATAAGAAAGCGAAGGATCGAGAATTAGCTGTGGGAGAGAAGGTGCTCCTTCTACTGCCCGGCAGCCAGAATAAATTGCAAATTGGATGGCAAGGTCCATATACAGTTCTAGAGAAGGTGTCTAGAACAAATTATAAGATAGATAAGAAAGGGAAAGAGAAAATCTATCATGTGAATCTCCTAAAGAAATATCTAGACAGAGAAAACCAGGAAGAGACACACCTACTGACCTTGTCTGTTGCAATGGAGATGAAAAAGGAACCACTCACTTCTCATGAATATCCTTTACATCCCTGTGAGACCGCTGCACAGGTCAAAATCAGCACACACTTAACGGAAAATCAGAGGGAGAGGGTTCAACAGGTTCTGAATAATCATACAGATGTGTTAACGGACCGTCCGGGGCATACAAATTTATTGGAGTATGATATGAAACTCATAGACCCAACACCAATCTGTATGAAAGCCTATTCGATTCCGTTCGCTAAGGAAAAAGCTTTAAGGGAGGAGATAGATTATCTGTTGAGAGAAGGGATCATCTCGCACAGTGAATCTCCCTACAGTTCCAGTGTGGTTCTGTTAAGAAAACCCTCTGGAGAACACAGGCTGTGTATAGATTACAGGAAACTGAATGCTGTCACAGAAGGTCAGGTGGATCCATTACCTGATACAAATCAGCTGTTTGCCAGGCTGAATAGAGCTAAATATTTCTCTAAAGTGGATCTGAGCAAAGGCTACTATCAGATTCCAGTAAAGCCGGAAGTCAAACCTTATTTAGCCTTTAGCACCTCGGAAGGACATTATGAATTTAATATGTTGCCATTCGGGCTGAAAAATGCACCGAGTGTGTTTTCGAGGATGATGAGAAAGTTACTGGATCCCCTGAAGAATCCATGCATCACCAACTTCATGGATGATATTCTCATAGCAACAGAAACATTTGAGGAACACATTAACTCTCTGAAAATGTTGTTTGATCGACTGAGAGAGACCAATTTGACAGCTAGACCGACGAAATGCTGTGTTGGATGTAAAGAACTGGAATTCTTGGGCCAAACAGTACATCAGGGAAACATGACCCCTGACCCCAAGAACCTGGAGAAGTTAAAAAAAGCACCAAGACCACAAACAAAAAAGGATGTGCGATCTTTTGTCTCATTATGTGGTTTTTACCAAAAGTATATTAAAAACTTTAACTCCATATGTGCTCCATTGACTGATTTAACGCACAAAGGAAATCCTGATAGAATTATTTGGACGGCGCAATGTGAATTAGCATACCAAGAATTGAAAGAAAAGCTCACAAGCAGGCCTATTTTGAAATTACCTGACTTGAGTCAAGAATTCATTCTGAGAACGGATGCTAGTAATATCGGTTTGGGTGCAGCTCTATTACAACGGTCAAATTCACTTGATGGGGAATTAACCCCAGTAGCTTATGCTAGCCGTAAGTTGAACACAGCAGAACAAAAATTTTCAACAAGTGAAAAAGAATGTCTGGCAGTTATATAGGCTATAAAAAAGTTCCAGATTTATCTTTATGGAAAATCATTTAAGATCCAGACAGATCATAAACCACTCGTGTGTCTGTCACAAACAAGACATGAAAATGCTAGATTATTACGCTGGTCTTTGCTCTTACAGCCATTCCAGTTTATCATAGAGTACATTCCCGGAAAAACTAATGTGGGAGCTGATTTTTTAAGCAGACATCTGTATGACGAACATCAGAGTAGTCACCAGGCATAGATAGTAAATTCATCTATGTGTATTTGGAAATAGGAACTGACATATGATCGTCTGTTTTAAAGGGGGGACATGTGTAGTGAATTTCTAAATACAATATCTAAATTAGTATATAACAATATAGGGTATAAAGGCAAAGATAAGAAAGTACAAAAGAATTTTCTGCTAGAACGGTTGGTGTCGCTTACGCCTTCAGATTATTATTTGCTAACGAATAGCCGAACAAAACGGTACCCTATTTTTCAAATTCGTCCTTGACATAAACACCCACTTTTTCCTAGTTCTAAGAAACATTTCCCTAAAATGCATTGTGGAACGAGGAGGGGCAAGGATAGATGAAAATGCTAATTCGTTTCGCATTGATTTCAAACTAAAAGCCAACACTAGCACAGGGGCAAGCCTTGCCTTAGGGGTTTCCCCAATACAATGAAAAAGTTAGAATTGTGGACACCTCGGTCATGTAAACATGTTAAGCTCTTATTATGAGTACATGAGAAAAGAAGTGAACAGGAGGTAGTTTAAAAATAAACAACCAACATAGAAAAAAGATAGAATTTTGAACCAAACCACATAGCCCCTTAAAAATTGTAGATTCTTGTACCTGAAGACTTGCTGACCAAGAATATGTTATTAGTTATATAAATAGTCCCTTAACTAGTTAAATATTGATAAAACAATACATAGAGATCAGAGATACTGTCAGGTCAAGTCATATCTGCTTAGATTGGATCGCATATTTTTTGGGGAAAAAAGTAGGTGACAGATAGGCTAGGATAGTACAGTGAATCTGATTGGGTGGCATTTGAAGGGAGACTAAATATTATTGGCTGACCTTTGAATAAACATAAATAGCCTAAGTAACGTAGGAAAAGTTTGAATGATATTTTTTGAAAAGACTGTTTACCCTTGTAAAATTAATAGCGATTGGCTAACTGAATCGATATTGTCAGAATAAGCATTAGGGGGACGCCATTTCTAAGAAAATTTTCAACAGTGATAGATGAGAGCAGGCTGTGCTTTAAACTACAAGTTATAAGCAGCCTGGGCAATAAAACAGATCGAAACTGTGTCAGTCATCGTCTCTGTGTATATTTCATTGAAAATTGTGGTAAGCTTGTGTAACCGCTCTTTTTAGCAGTAACCTCTTCTGTATTGGTTCCAACTTGACTGTAAACCACCAAATGATAATAATCGTGTTTAGGATAGGTAAAGTGAGTGTGATTGTGTGCGGCAAAGTCGTTCACACAACAGGTGCGCACACGTGAGTCATCGAGTATGGAACGACTGGTGATATTTAATTATTGTTTATTAACTCACAGCACATCATCACGTAGACATAGACGAATACAGGTACATCGAATCATATAATTTCCACACTGCATTAAATATATATAATACGGCCTGTCCACATCCTGGCCTTATAATCGCTTCATCACAGCTTCATAAATCTCCACACTACTCAACAAAGCCTGCTCACATGGCAGCTATAATAATCTTCATAACACAATAAAGCCTGCTCACACGGCAGCTATAAAAATCTTCATATGGCCTACACAAATCTTCATTACACAATAAAGCCTGCTCACCCGGCAGCTATAAAAATCTTCATATGGCCTACACAAATCTTCATTACACAATAAAGCCTGCTCACCCAGCAGCTATAATAATCTTCATATGGCATACACAAATCTTCATTACACAATAAAGCCTGCTCACCCGGCAGCTATAATAATCTTCATATGGCCTACACAAATCTTCATTACACAATAAAGCCTGCTCACCCGGCAGCTATAATAATCTTCATATGGCCTACACAAATCTTCATTACACAATAAAGCCTGCTCACCCGGCAGCTATAATAATCTTCATATGGCCTAAACAGTACTCCATTACACAATAAAGCCTGCTCACACGGCAGCTATAATAATCTTCATATGGCCTAAACAGTACTCCATTACACAATAAAGCTTGCTCACACGGCAGCTATAATAACCTTCATATGGCCTAAACAGTACTCCATTACACAATAAAGCTTGCTCACACGGCAGCTATAATAATCTTCATATGGCCTAAACAGTACTCCATTACACAATAAAGCCTACTCACATGGCAGCTATAATAATCTTCATATGGCCTAATAAATCTTCACTGCAGTTTATCACATAAGCTGTACACACAGCGAAATATATAAGTCGACATTTTCTTAAGCCCTACGTAGGCATACACTATCCAAAAACCACTGGGACTCGACCTACACGGTCCACGCCTAAAAAAAACAACTCCCAAATCACACACACTAGTCCCGCCAAAAAACCCTGTCACGAGACTCGGCTGTCTTGAACACCGCTCTCGGTAATACATGCAGACTAGCTGCGAGCTATTCACATGGCTCAAAACAGTACAGAATAAATACATCTCAACATTTGAGATTAAACAGCGTTCACGCGCTTTTCTGTACTCTGTCACTCGAAAAATAGGAAAAGATAATTCTATCCTAAAGTCAAACAAGTATCCGCTTAATCAAGCGTTGCAACTCGAAATTTAATTTGTCCAAAACATTCTAAAGATTACTTCCCTTCCATAAGTCCACTCGCAACAGTTACCACCCCCTCCGGGGAAAAAAATGATTCTATCATTTTTTTGAAAAAATTAACTCCCAAAAACAAAAAATTTAGAAGAAAATGAAGCTCTAACATATGCTTACAAAAATCATCTTATTTTAAATCAAATTATATCTACAACAAATATCAGCATTAAAGTGTAAAGTAGCAATTAAAGCATACATCATAATCAGCTAAGTATAAAAAGTAATTAGCTAAATATACAAATATGATCAGTTCCAAAATTAAGTCAAGTATACGTAGTACAAACCAAACCGACAACAACCGATCGAAAGAGAAAACACAAGATCAATCAAAAGAAGAATGATCTGTAAAAAAGGAAAGTAAGAACTCAACAATACCATATACTCATAATTAAGTTGGACAATTACATGTAAAATAAATACAACTATCATAAGTAGATATATCATATCAAGTCATATAACCATTCCAACAATACAAAGAATGGAAATATAAATGTTGAAAGAAGACAAAGTATACAAGTAGAATCAAGTAAAACGAAGATGAGGTACGAAAGTATAAACAAGATATGAAATCCATACCGAAAAGACAACAGAAAAGAAGGAATGAAATGAAGAATAGTTACCAAAGACAGATGGAAAGCAAAGGCACGAACGCAGAGAAAGTCAATAACAGTACATACTAATAACTGTTTTGATCAGATAACCTATTCAAAAATAAATATATAAACATGATCGAAAGGCACAACACAAAATATCAAAGTATATCTATACTAACACCACCAAAAAATAATTTATAACTAAACAAAACCTAATAAGTAATTTAACCAAGTTACAAGAGTTATACAAAACTAAAATAAATAAATTATAGGCATCGAACAAACAAGTAATAGCATTGCTATAACTAATACGACCAACGCACAATCAAGCGCTAAAATAAAATACATCATAATAAAAAACTACTTTTTACAAGAACTAATCACACTACATATCAATGATATCGCACTGTCAAATGCTGGGCACACACAAAAAAAATTACAATGCCAAAAAAAAATCATTTTTCCAAAAGTACCGTACAAACATATTTTTTTACGATAAGTTACATAAAAACAGTATTCAATTTTTAAGTAATTCAAAACGACTAAAAAACTAATAATGAAATCAACTTTTAACAAAATGAGCGAAACATAAACAAAAATCTTATCTCGAAGAAACCTTTAAATCAACACATGTAAATTTAATTGAAGCTTTAAGTTCTTTCGGCTGACAATTACGTTCAGCTCAGCTACAGTGCTATTTAGCTATAACTTTATCTCTTACTCAACTTGATATAATATACTTCTATAAATAAATCTACAATCTGTTACTACTATGAAAAATGAAAAAGGTCCTATCAAATATTTGCAAAAAAGAAATTCTCAAAAACAAAAAATAAATTTTCCACATAATCTGCTAAGAAAATAATCAAAGTTTCACAATATGTTGACAAATCCAAATACATGATCATTTATGATACATGCAAGCTATTTTCAAAATTACATTCCACAAAATCACAGATAATTCACATCTTCTCTGTATGTTCTATATATTAATTAACCATAACATCAAAACATGAGAAAAATTTAAATTAAGTGAATAACAAACACTCAGGACTATCTAAAAGTAACCACTACATCAACACAATAAATGAGTTTGTGCTTAGGGCTGGCAATCTCATCATGTACAAAAACTATCCTAAACAACACAGTTGCAAAAATTCTAAGTTGAACAGAGTAGTATAAAGGACAATAATTACATGCTACACATTATCAATCACAATAATATATAAATAGCATAAAAATGTATTAACATGTCATCAAACTACCGACATAAAAATAACAACAATAAAACAAAAAAAATTATGGCAATCATAAGATGCATAGAAATAATCATTACAACAAAATTATATGTTATGTCAAAACAACAACATGTCATGTACTAATATAGAATACAAAAATATTTACTGTCTTCACATAAAAAAAATAATAAATCAGACGCGAAGTCTCCCACTCTCTTGTAAACATGCTTGACCTTCAGTAAGTAACACCTCAGATTCTAGTTAGACGCTGACAGGTTTTCGGTTGACCACTCGAGCGTAAAGTTGACCTACATATCTGACCGTCAATATGTCACAGAAGCCTTGACTCTTTTCGCAAAGTAGCTTCTGTCAACAAATACAAATGCAAATTTCCATTTTACTCAATAGTGAAATTTAATGAGAAAAACGTAGAAATCAAATTTACAATTACCCAGCACCGGCTTGTGTAAAGCACCGGTCTTTTCACGATGTCATCAGCTCTTCCTATCACATGTAGATATCACAAAATACTTGGGGACAACATGACCGACCTTGAATGTAGCCGCTGCCGTACGCTGAAACAAAGTCTCACATTCACAACAACAAGTAGAGCAAGCAATAGTATTCAAGCATCCACTGTTATTTTTACTCTGTTTACCTTGATTATAAATGACTCTGGGCTCATGTTGAACAAAATTAGCACAATTGCGCTTATTATTTGTTCTATGATCAAAATACTTATTATTACCGTTGCCTTGTTTACAAATAATGACTTTAGTCTTTTGTTGAGGAACATTACTCTGGTGATGTAAAGCAACATTTGAAAAGCCATTATCTCTATCATACT
This sequence comes from Oreohelix idahoensis, assembly GCA_024509875.1. NCBI lineage: Eukaryota > Metazoa > Mollusca > Gastropoda > Stylommatophora > Oreohelicidae > Oreohelix > Oreohelix idahoensis. The sequence goes on from JAMPIV010023129.1 coordinate 632,107, forward strand.
TTCCAACATTCTTACAATCAAAACTTTGAGATTTATTAAATTGTTTACTGTTTCTTGAAGAAGGAAAATTATTATTTACTGATCTCCCTTGGTACTGTTTAATCTTGGGGTTATCTCTCTTACTAGAACTGTTTTTCTTTTCCCCTATGGGAATATATTTACCAATTGTTTCAAACTGACTGTGCTGAGTTTGATAACTGCCAGAAACAATAGTATCTCTATTGTTCCGCATATGGGTTTCATCTTTGGAACAAGTAGTAATAGTCTCAACACCCGCTATTAATTTCTGAGTATTTCCAGTAGTAGACAAATGTTTGCTCTTAAGAGTCTTGTCCTGAAATATATCACCTTTCTTTTCCTGATTAACAAAACTGGTTGTTACACTAGAATCTTTGTTGTTCTGACGCCAAGAATTATTACTCGAATTATCAGTAATATTAGAACTTGGAAAGTTGTATTTCCCATGAAAAGATCTATATTTACTATGTATGACATCTCTATGAGCAAAAAGTGTATGGGGCTGACTTTTCGCAACTTTCTGTCTATCATTGTCAACACTGACAGAAGACCACATATTGTTATTCAAGACGATGTCAAGCAGGCCATCTACTCGTTTTCTTGCCTGTGCAATCTCCACATCTCTATGTGAGATCTCTTCACCTAATTTCTTGTTTAAACTCTCAACTCTTAAAACTTTGCAGCTTTCCTCTGCTAGTAAATTTCCAATCTTAGCGACCTTCTCTTTCTCAGCCGTCAACTCCACTAATGTCTCTTTCTCTAACTGTTCTTTATTTGCTCTCAACTGAGTCATCTCTAATTGTAGAGACCGAATTTTAATATCATCATTTCTATTCATAATCTCATTACTCTCTTCTGGAATCATCGCATTTTTTCTTCCTGTTGGAGACCAAGATTCGCAATATCATCCATTAAATCAAGAAGTGACTCTGTATAAGCCCTATCACGTTTATCGGTCTCAACTTTCAATTTCTCATAAATCTGTTTATTTTGTTGGACCTCCTGTGTAATATTTTCCACCTCAATTTGCTTATCTTTCATCTGGACTTCCAATTGCTTTATCTTCAACAATGCTAAATCCAAACTTGCCTGCACACCAGCAAGTTCCGAATTTGATTTATCTAAATCACTTGTTAGTCTGGACACTGTTTCATGTAGCCTATTCATTTCAGCAGTACTCTTTAAGAAGTCTTCCCTTTGTTGTTTTTTTCTTCTTAATTCCTCATCTTCTAACCTCTTTTTCTGATCAACAGAAATGTCGTTGTGCATTATCTTACGTATACTCTTCATTATTTGATCGCGTTCAACACCTATACAGTTGCACGAAAACAATCGAAGATCCATAACCAGTAACTGCGCCAAATCTTTAGCCATCCTTAGATGAGGATGAGAGTGAAAATTCTCCTCAGCAAAATACTTAAGGGCTCTTGATGCATTGACCAAAAATCTGTCCATCACATGCGCTTCAAGCTCTGGGCCTTTTAATTTTTCAAAATCTTTCCCTTCTTGATATAAATATCTTAACAAAGGCCTGATATCCTCAGGATCCATATCATCATCATCCATAGTGATTCACTTACTTAATCAAATATATATAGTAATCACTTATACTTATGACAAATTACTGTCTACAAAAGTTGGGACAATCACCTTTCCAGATCACAAAGTTAACTATTTGTCAAGAAATGAGCTTATTCCTCAATTCTGTATCACCAATTCCTTTTTATAGCACCTTTATCAAGTCACATCATTATCAGGAAAATCGACATATGTCAACAGCCATTAACACCTATGCATAAAATCTTAATCATATGTCAAATTAGACATAAACAACAATAACAACAGAATGAGCAATTAGGGAGGCCCAATGACATGCATGAAGTGACACAATTTACACAAGAAAAAATCACTTATCTGTCAACAATCCCGTTCCTTTCCGCCACGATACTGGATATCACATAGACTGCTAAAACACTCCACTGCGGGAAAGCACTGGAACTTGATTCGTTTCTCTTCAGGTAATTGCGTCAATATGATATGTGCTTAACAATGCACAAGTTGACAGGAACCATAATACAGCACACACTGCAACTCTTGACTCTTCTGTAGTCTGAAATGTACACGGCAACTCAGTGTATCATAACATCTTGAACTTGTGATGGTGATAACTGGCACAGGTGACCCGAATATTGCAGGAATCTGTCACAACCCGTACAAATGCTGGTACAAATACAGTCCGTCTAATTGAACTTCCTTGACCACTGCAGACGTTGTTGTAGTCTCCAGGCATGAAATAGGACGTCAGTTGCCACTGGTGTAAAGTTGCATACTACCAAATAAAGCGTGCGTGGTTTCTCAAATGCGCCACCCAGGCAGATAATAACTAGGTCGAAGTTCCGAAGTACAGTAGATTCACTTTACCCTCTTGTTTCAAGTACATATCACTGCAGAGGTAACAATTTCTTAATCGCACACGCCACACTGGCACCTCTTAAATGATATCAAATGATACGAAAACTACGCCACTTAGGCTATCGACGCGAATAGTCGTAGATGTCAGATCCTGTTAACTGAAAACCACCATAAATGTAACCGCTCTTTTTAGCAGTAACCTCTTCTGTATTGGTTCCAACTTGACTGTAAACCACCAAATGATAATAATCGTGTTTGGGATAGGTAAAGTGAGTGTGATTGTGTGCTGGCAAAGTCGTTCACACAACAGGTGCGCATACGTGAGTCATCGAGTATGGAACGACTGGTGATATTTAATTATTGTTTATTAACTCACAGCACATCATCACGTAGACATAGACAAATACAGGTACATCGAATCATATAATTTCCACACTGCATTAAATATATATAATACGGCCTGTCCACATCCTGGCCTTATAATCGCTTCATCACAGCTTCATAAATCTCCACACTACTCAACAAAGCCTGCTCACACGGCAGCTATAATAATCTTCATATGGCCTACACAAATCTTCATTACACAATAAAGCCTGCTCACCCGGCAGCTATAATAATCTTCATATGGCCTACACAAATCTTCATTACACAATAAAGCCTGCTCACCCGGCAGCTATAATAATCTTCATATGGCCTACACAAATCTTCATTACACAATAAAGCCTGCTCACCCTGCAGCTATAATAATCTTCATATGGCCTACACAAATCTTCATTACACAATAAAGCCTGCTCACCCGGCAGCTATAATAATCTTCATATGGCCTACACAAATCTTCATTACACAATAAAGCCTGCTCACCCGGCAGCTATAATAATCTTCATATGGCCTACACAAATCTTCATTACACAATAAAGCCTGCTCACCCGGCAGCTATAATAATCTTCATATGGCCTAAACAGTACTCCATTACACAATAAAGCCTGCTCACACGGCAGCTATAATAATCTTCATATGGCCTAAACAGTACTCCATTACACAATAAAGCTTGCTCACACGGCAGCTATAATAACCTTCATATGGCCTAAACAGTACTCCATTACACAATAAAGCTTGCTCACAAGGCAGCTATAATAATCTTCATATGGCCTAAACAGTACTCCATTACACAATAAAGCCTGCTCACACGGCAGCTATAATAATCTTCATATGGCCTAATAAATCTTCACTGCAGTTTATCACATAAGCTGTACACACAGCGAAATATATAAGTCGACATTTTCTTAAGCCCTACGTAGGCATACACTATCCAAAAACCACTGGGACTCGACCTACACGGTCCACGCTAAAAAAAAACAACTCCCAAATCACACACACTAGTCCCGCCAAAAAAAAACCCGTCACGAGACTCGGCTGTCTTGAACACCGCTCTCGATAATACATGCAGACTAGCTGCGAGCTATTCACATGGCTCAAAACAGTACAGAATAAATACATCTCAACATTTGAGATTAAACAGCCTTCATGCGCTTTTCTGTACTCTGTCACTCGAAAAATAGGAAAAGATAATTCTATCCTAAAGTCAAACAAGTATCCGCTTAATCAAGCGTTGCAACTCGAAATTTAATTTGTCCAAAACATTCTAAAGATTACTTCCCTTCCATAAGTCCACTCGCAACAGCTTGACATTTATTAACCTGTATTTTATATAAAAATTGAATGTGAAATAATAATATATGTCTGGACATGAGTGGGTCTATAGCGAACATGAGGCAAAGCCTAAAGATTGATCCACCATGTGATAGACTGTCAGAGAGGTGTAAAACTACAAGAATATGTATGATTGTCATAAAGGAGCATAACACCTCTCCTATTATATGGAAGAGATTACAGCTGGAATTGCAGTGGCGTTGTAACTATTAGGGAAAGGAATACTGGTGTACATTGTCACATCAAAAGAAAATGGTGGCATAGGTTTGTATAAGGATATGATCCTTTTGTTTGTTTGTAATGTACATGTCCTTAAATGTGGACTATTAGTGTATGCTAGATATTACGAAGGATGCATACCTTCACATTTCAGAGGTCCTGGGTACTGAAGTTAATGTGGTACCAAACGCTTGAAAATTGATTGATTCAGGACTCTGCCTGTTTACTGCGAGCCCATGCTAGTGGCCATTGCCTATCAAACAGGGAACAGATTGTCAAGCGAGCAGAGGAAAGGTTCACATATAGTCTACGGCCAAGTTAAGTTCTCGTTCGGCACCTGAAAGCTCAATTACAGAACTTTAAAAGAACGATCTAATGACAGTGAATAAAATTGGGACAAATATGTAATAGTTCCACAAGTGACAAAATAAAAACAAACATTTCCAAAAGGACATGATTTAAAACAACAACCTAGTAGTACCACCAGTATTACCTTAAAGTAGGAGAACACTACAGACGTATATTAGGAAAATATTATATATATGGACAAAGGATCTATTGTGCTATTTGACTGATGTAAATAATTATTTTGATTTCACTTTTAAATTGTCAGTCCTGATTACAAATAAATTTGAATCAGGATAATAAAACTGTAAAAATCTTATTTACACAAAATTCAACCACAGTCTTAAATAAGATAGCCTTTTAGAGTGTCGTTTGTATGTTATTGTGGTAGTACTGTGGGCTGTTGTGAATAATAAACTATTTGTTTGTATGTTTGTGAATTAGTGTACATTACACTCTACATTCATAACCCTAGACACAACACGAAGTCATTTAATATACAAATATAAATACATTTTGAATGAGATAAAAAGGTGGTAGTGGAAAGGTACCCTGAAAAGTTCACAATATTATTGGGTATATTCAGGGACCTTCATAGCTAATCTCAGTTAATACAAATATAATAACACCTACAACAATTCATAACATCAAATCCACCACAGTCCAACACCTTGAAAAGACACACAGCCAATCTCTCTATCAAAGGAACGCTGAGCTCACCAGACGGCAACTTTGGCGTCTGCAATTTGGCCACCAAAAGTAATGATGTCACTTCCTGTAACCAAGGCCACTGTATGTAAACAAATAAACTACATGTCGAACTCTAGTGATATCGACATACCTGTTATGAACTTTACTCATAACAGTGCCATCATAATAAATATCGCCATCATCTTCATCCGATGACACCTGTTCTTTCTCCCACAAAACGTCGTCCTCGCTGCCGTCAAGTTTATTCGAAATACAACATTTGAGGAAGCCTTGTTGAATTATAGTCTTATCTAATTCCTTCCAAGCAGCAAGTACCCACTCTGCGACATCTGTGATAGTTGGTTGACGCATACGGCCACCAGCAGTATATGTGTGATTACAGTCGCTTAACCATGCATTCCATTTACGACGGATAGCATCTTTCATCAGCTTATTGACAGCGATGTCTAAAGGCTGCAACAGACGGGTCATGCTGCCTGGAATTATAACCAGACCAGATTTGATTTTCTTCATTTCCTTCTGGATAGAAGGCATCCGATGACACCGAAACAAGTCGAGCACCAACATGGAAGATGGAGACCACCTGGACGTGTTGCCCAAACACATTTTAATCAGTTAATGGTTAGTGCTTCATCCATCCATCCTTTAGCATGAACACGGATGTGTACACCTTTCGGAAATTGTACTCCTTTTGGTAGAGTCTTTCTCTTAAAAATTATGAAAGGCGGCAACTTTCCTCCATCTGCAGTACACGCTAACATAACAGTGAAGTGAGACTTCTCGTGTCCAGTTGTACGTATAGACACAGTTTTTATGCCTTTCGTGTCTACGGTCCTGTCGTAGGGCATATCGAAAGTCAGAGGCGTTTGATCGGCGTTTCCAATCTGTGCAAGGAACCAAGCTTAATATCAAAACAGATTGAAGACCAAGAGTGCGAAATGCATTTTGCAACAATGTCTGACACATAACACATTAACTACCGAATTGAAAAACACACTGTGGCCGAATTAAATTTTTTCCCATTTTCATCCTGTAGGTGTTTGCACAAAGTAAGCTGTAGTTTTCGTAATTGTTTACAGATTTTTATGAATTACACGTCATTTTAAAGATAAATGAATGTACTATTACAATAAACACCGGTTGTAACTCTAATAGAGGTTGTTGCTATTTAACTTCCCTCCGATGGCCAAGGACTTGCAATATTTTCACAATTATAACTGCTTGCGCCCCATCTCTATCAAAATCACAATTTCAATTAATGTGCACACCGTTTTCACTCTTGTCCTCGTCGCTAGATCTATCAGTCAATTGTTGAAACACGTTTCTATCCTATTCAGCCGTTAGACGAGATGTACACGCATTTTTTGTAGCCCTAATCTCTAGTTGAGACGGTAAACAGTTTTACACGATTTGGTAACTAACCCAAAACGCTGAAAAATATGAACGTAATATCAATTTTCCAGTGTTCTACAACAACCATGCTTTGGGAATTTGTTTTCCGGTGGCAACTTAAAATCTCGAACCAGATCAGAGAGTGTTTTAGTACATTTTTCATTCGTTTTATTACTAAAATTAGAATGGCGCTCTGAGCGGCTTGCGGTCCAAATGTGATTACTTTCTGAGCCGCTGACAGCGGCTTGCGGTAGTTAATGTGATAAGAAAACACATGGCACATTCAATTTCGCGCCATTTTCACTGTCAAATTGTGACAAAAAGTTACAGACTTTCCAATGTAGGTTACTTTCGATATAGAAAATGACGTATCTTTTAGTACTCGCGTATAATACGCACCCGAGTTTTAGCGGGCAAAAATGAGTGCAAATTGTGCATATTATACGCAAAATTTTACGGTGCATGCATATTTTTCACTCTCTCTCTCGCGCGCGCGCGCACGCACACACACCCTCATTTATGATGTAAGTGATTACTAAGATGAGGTTATACATGGGGTGAGCAGCTTCCTCATACAAAACAAACCAGAAACCAGCAATACACAAGCACATAACGTGTTCTAGTGTAGGCTTTCAACAATGTGCTGGCGGCCTCATTTTCCTTCAAAATAAAAAAAGAGGGACATCCGTTTATTTACTCAACAAGTTTAAAATGTGAGTACCGTAATTTTTATTGTTGTTCAGAATCGACATCACTGCAATCTGTGCAAACCCACAGGTGCTCGATCTCCTTCAACAAATGTCAAAGGGTATGAGCGCTGATTTCCCTTTTTGGGCTGGCTGTCTCCACACCTGATGCAACCTCTCATACATCCATCCCTGCTACTCTTTCGTTTGATGCCAAATTCCAGCAGGCTTAGCCTAGTTGATTCATCAACTGCAGTGTTGTTCTCTAATCAGCTACTGTTAACTGTCTTTAGTATCTCTCCCTTATCCATCTCGAGTGTCCCTACAATGGATGCCCCCGAGACTAGTCTATCACTCTCTCACAACCACTTACCCCTGCATGACTAGGACAGTAGATCCACACCAGTTCCTGAAGGTTTGAGACCTCTATGTATATTCTCTATTCATATCATAGCCATCCATTTTAAATCTTCCGAAGCATGTACTGATTCTCATGGACCTTCCAAAGCATGTACTGATTAAATGTGAGTAAACAAATACTAACAAGTAACACCTTATAGACTAGGGTAACAAGTTCTAGTAGCCAAATTGGAACGTTACAGCAAGTAAAAATGAGTGTCAGGCAGGGATGTGTGATGTCACCAGATCTGTTCAATCTGTACCGTGAAAATATAATGAGATCTATAGAGGACATGCCAGGAATATCATTTGGCGGACATAATATAAACAACTTGAGATACGCTGATGATAGTCTTAAAGTAAAAAAAATGTAAAAAAGAGCTGCAGGAAAAAATCGTTGATACAATAGTGACAGAAAGTGAAAATAAAGGTCTCAGCCTTATTAGCAAAAAGACAGAAGTAATGGTCATCTCAAAGAAAATGGCTTCCCTAGAATGTACTATCAAAGTAAGTGGAACAGTTTTAGAAAAGGTCAACAGATTCAAATACATGGGCACATTAATAAACAAAGGATGGAAGATGCATCTCAGAAGTGAAGAGCAGAATAGCTCAGGCAAAAATAGCATTCTATAAAATGAAGAGTATTTTATGCAACAGTTCTTTGTCAATGAAATTAAGGAAGAGAGTTCTTCAGTGTTACATAGAACCAATCCTGACATATGGGAGTGAGTCATGAACAGTTAATTTATCATCATGGGAAATTCCATGGGATGTCGTTAGGCCTAGGTAAAGTTTTAGAAAATGTTCCTTCTCTACCTTAAGTTCAGAAAACACTAGCAACTAGCACACGCCCTTCCCTCGGCGTAAAGAATATATATATTCTGGGAGAAGTATCGACCATCATAGTCTACTAAGAGAAACTCCTCTTTTCCCCAGAATCAATCACAATGACGAAATACTTCGGACTCCCTTTTGTCTGACAGCCTTCAAGATTCGTCCATCATCACCCAACAGCCTCTTTCCCTATCGGCCTCCGCAGAAACTGCCTGACCCCAAAGTTCAGTACAAGGAAAAATAGTTCCACTTAGACATACAAAGATATCACGATATAAGACCGAATCGTCTGAAATAGACATGGAGTAAACATAGACTCGGACTATAAACATTCCTGCATAAACCTCAGCAAGAACAATCTGTTTTCTGGCCCAACAAGGAACAAACTAACGAAATCTAGATTCATGTGCCAAATTCGATATCCAGGGGGAGATAACCCATATAACAAAAGTATCAATCAATCATGGGTGATATATCTTTGACCAGGAAAGCATTTTGATTCTAAAAACAAATACTTTCCCTCAGACAAATAAATATTATAATAACTAAATACATTGCCACCAGTAATCTGTTGGTAACAACTGGTCAGTTTTTTTTTTAAAATTCTGAGCAGGTGACCAGGCAAGATTCTGTTACAAAATGCTTTCTTATTTCCTTCCTGTGTTATTTCTGAATAAGCAATACTGAGAGTCATTCACAAAGAATTCACAGAACATCATAAAAGAGAGCGAAACTGTTAAACAGACAGTAAAAATCTGTCAAGAAAATGAAGAAAAAAATATTGAACAGGGTAAAAGACATCAAATAAAAAACCTGACTGAGGAAAAAGGCTAAAAAATAAAAAAAATAGAGGCTTAAAGATACTTTGCAGTATCACTAGAACTTTATCAAAGAAAAGCTACTATACACTTGTGAAAGAGAATAGATTTCAAAACACTAGCAATGAAGAGAGGTTAACAGGCCAGATGGGTGGAATATTTTAAAGAAACTCTAGAGATAAAGAAACTCTAGAGATAAACAAACCTAAACAGAACCAGGAGAAGTGGGAATCATCTTCTTCAATGATCACTCTTACGTAATGACATCTATTATCTAAGAAAATGGCAATATGCCTCAAGCTTTTCTCATAATCATAGTTTTTTCCCAGGAGGGGATGGTTAAGACCATGTTACTTGTCAGCTTCTCTCATGGAACCCGCATTCTTACAAGACAGATTCCACTATTTCTTTTGTTTGTCATATGGGAACACCACACATTACCAGACTTAAAAGTTTTTTATATCTGGACATGCACCCTAATATAACCGACTAGGTTGAATTTTGCAAAAAAGAGGAAAAATTTTTTTTTTTAAATATGGAAACACATCTGTCTGTCCAAATTGTAATTCACTGAATAATAATGTTAACACTGAGATAACATTTGAATTAAACAGACGAAGCTTGGTATGTATATTCAATGATCGTAATTTCCAAATGTTAGATAATCTATTGAAGGCGCTAGCTGCCAAAGCAATTCTAGTATGGATTTCTCTTGTTGTGTCACCATCCTGAGTCATTTTACTGCCTAAATAATTGAAACTTTCAACTTTCTGTAGTTTTTCCCCGTTCAAGATGATATCAAAGGTCTCGTTAGAAAAGTTCATAGCTTTAGTTTTAGAGGCATTTATTTGGAGACCAATTTTAACCGAGAGATGACACAAATTATTTATTGCTTCTTGGGATTGTCTTGGTGTTGAACTTAAGAATGCTACATCATCTGCGAAATCCAGGTCCCCCAGGAATTTTCCATTTGTCCATTTTATACCCAATTGTTCATTGTGGGTATAGTTTCTCATAACCCAATCAATAGCTATTCCAAAAAGTAGTGGTGACATAATACAGCCTTGTTTCACCCCTGTTTCTACTGTAAACCATTCTGTATTCCCTTTATTTGTTCTAACACAACATCTTGCATTGTCATATAGCGCTTTGATTATATTCACATATTTTGTTGGAAAACCATAGATTGTAAGTATCTTCCACAATGATGGGCGGTGTAGACTATCAAAGGCTTTTTGAAAATCGACGAAGGTGATAATAAGTGGCGATTGCCTTTCCACTGATTCTTCTATAATTGTTCTTAGTGTGAATATTTGATCAATACATGATCGTTTCGGCCTGAAACCCGCTTGTTCTTCTCTGATCTTTTCGTCAGCATGCAATTTAAGTCTTTCTAACATCATGCAACATAATAATTTTCCAGGTACTGATAATAGAGATATACCACGCCAGTTATTACAGTCTGATAGATCACCTTTCTTCGGTAACTTTACAATAATACTGTCTTTCCATTGTTGTGGTGGTTGTTCTTCTCTCCATACTTCATTTATAATATCTAAAATTCTCAAGAGGTTGTTGTCTCGTTTTATTTCAATATCTGTTTTATAACGCAAGGGCAACAACTGCTTGAAATCTATAGTCACTTTTCTCGGTAAGCATTTGTCTTCTCGCGTTGGTATCGAATGCAGTTAACTTTTGAGCTGTGGTCATTTTTGCGCTGGACTGCGCATGACTTGTCTTGTTGTTTGGTCGATCGGTTTCCGCCCACCACTAGTGGGAGTGAGCGATTTGGAATGGCGAAAGAGATGCCTCGTTGAAGAGGGGATCTCCGCTTTTTTTTTTCTGTCAGGGATGTGTAGTCCTCTTATGGATATTTCGTTTAGTCGAGATAATACCTCTAGTGTTTTCCCACATGTCGGGAGGCGTGATATTTCTGTGTATTTCATGAAAGCAAGGTAAATTGACTCTTTCATTAACTCTATCGATTTTGGGTCGTGAGCGATTTCGATTCATAGCCTGTCTCCGAAAGTCGTCGTCACGAGATGTTTTTTCCCAGCTCACATGTCGCTGCATTGTACTGCATCGGTTGATGCATGTACCAAGGACCATTACTTGCTACTTTGTTAAATGAACTAGGTTTAGAAAACCTTTATTATCTAGAGGATATTCTTGAGGACATTATTTATACTTCGGCAGACGTGTCTGTCTTGCTGAAGTCAAACTAAGGAGAGTGAACTGATCTCATACATCTGGTTATCTCCTGGCTGTTATAGAAAAGGATGGAGTTGTTCACCTGACTACATTTACAGCACTTTGAAATATAACATGCATCTGACTCATCATTGTAATGCTGTCTACCGTTTATTGCTGTATTGAATGTTGCTGTGATAATGACTGTTTGATGTGCCTACACATTTGCGTAACCATTTTGTCACTGTGGCGTCCACAATAAATAATGAAGAAAAACGTCAACGGCTGTTTCAAGACTCATTGACTTTATACGTCGTGAGTTTACTGACGTCCTATGTGGATTGCCCTGTTATTGTTGCATGAACATTGTTTTGACTGAACACATCTACACACTACACAAAACCAGACATGCGGATGCCATCCATCATCATATGGCATCACGCATCATTTGGTGGCCATAAGCTGGTTTGATTCTGGTACTAGCAAACACGGGGTCCCTTACCCACTTCATTTTCAACAAGAATTCATCAGCATCCTTCAAGAAATTACATTCTTCAATACAGTCAACATCTTCAAAATTTTCAAAGTACTCGGCGTTGCCCGGTAAAAGTCAAAATTTCAACTTTTTGACGGAAACAAGAATTTGACAGTACCCGGCGTTGTTACATGTTGCCGGATAACTCGGACTGCTGTTATCTTTTACGCAAGTCAAGCAAGTTGCTGCTGTCAAGGTTCCAGTGCTGTCGTTTTTTGAGAAGGTCAAGTGCCGGTTGAAACGGGTTGTTTTCTGAAGAAGGCCAAGTACCGATTTCCATCAACTTACTTTTGGATTAGAAGGTCAAGTGCCGAAACAACTCAACACACAGTATGTCAGAAGCTCTTGTACCATCGTGTTAGCAGTGGAAGCAGTTCAGATGTGCCATCATCGTTGGAGCTTCGCTCTTTAGGACGTTGATTGACATCCGTTTTTCTGCTGTTCTACGATTGGAAGCCTTTAAGTTAAGTGGCCTGTTTGTATGTAAACTGTGCCCTTATACTTCTGCTGAGTCTTCTGTGTATCATCTCATTCTATATGTTATATGTCTATATGTTATTTGTATATTTATATGTTTATATTTCAGCGGGTTCTCGGTTGGGTGGTGTCTCCGTTAGATTATGCCACGTCATAGAGGTCGTCTATTGTGAGCGTTTTCTGTAGGGTTTGCAAATTTCCGATACTGGAATTTGCTAAGCGACTTCTGTTGCTATTTATGTTAGCTGTGATGACATGTTTTAATATTGTTTTCGTTATTATTTCACATTCTTTAGTTTTGTTGTGATTTGTTTGTATTTGTTAGCCTACTCTTGTCTATAATTTAGTTTCATACAACATTTTTGTTTATACACTGTGGTGTCATGTATTTTGTTTAATTCTATCGCAGATATCGTCACATTTTTTGTGATATTTCATTAATTTCTGCTTTATTTTTAGTTGATTTCTGCGAAAGTTTTTGTATTGTTGCTGATCTTTGTTATTGTTTACATTGTTATTGTTTACATTGTTTGTATTGTTTACATTTTCAATGTTTACATTCTGCATGTGTTTACATAGTCATTGTTTACAGTTATAGTAATTAGTTAATGGGCTATGCTAATGCACTGTTACTACTATACTGATGATAAATGAATGATGAATAGTGTCGTGCACTATTGAATGAGAAGTGCACTTATGATCAAGATTTGAGTGCTGATATTTCATATACAAGTTCTTTGATTGGAGACTTGTTTCCCACAGAGACTGGGATAATATAATGTGATGTGAATATACAAGTGCTTAATTAAGACTTGTTACACTTAGGTTTGAAATAAATTAGTTAATTATTTCAGGTTTTGGACTCATATGTTAGACAACATGTCTACATTTGAGCACTTTATTGAGCAGGGTAAATTGCTTGGCAAGACTGGTGATAAGTTAGAAGAATTTGCAACTGCTCGATATGATAAAGCAATGGAAGCTGAACAAAAGAAACTGCAGATGGAAGCTGAACAAAAGAAACTGCAGATGCAGGTGGATGAAAAGAGATTCCAAATGGAAATGGAAAAACAAAAAAGGGAATCAGAAGCTGAGGAAAGAAAGCTACAGCTAGAGGCTGAGAATAAAAGACTTGAAAAAGAAGCTGAAAATAAAAGAAAAGACTTGAAAAAGAAGCTGAAAATGAAAGACTTCAAATGCAGGCTCAAGCTGAAGAAAGGAAGTTACAAAGAGAGTCTGATGAGAGGAAAGCAAAAATGGAACATGAAGAAAAACTCTTAGCTTTAGAGTTGGAGAAATTGAAATTGACGAGCATGAGTAATGGTAATGATTCAAACAAGGGTTCATCTTCTGGGAAGGCTAATAATGATACTTTTAAGATTAAGTTACCAACATTTAGTCCTTCCAGTGATGACATAATGTTCTATCTGGACAGATTTGAACAAGCATGTACAGCTCATAACATAGACAAAGCAAAATATGTTTATCAGTTATCAGGGATACTGACAGGTAAAGCTCTAAGTATATTAAATATGGTGGATGAACCTGACAAGAGCAATTATGAGGTTGTCAGGGCCGCTTTGTTAAAGAAATATCAGCTTAACGAAGACGGCTATCGTCTACAATTTAAAAACATGTTACCTGAAAATGGAGTTGAATTCTCCGAGTTTATTGCAAGAATACGCATTACTTTCTCACGATGGGTTGAACTATCTAAGACGGAAAAAACTTATGAAGGACTTATGGACTTAATACTTAGAGACAAAGTCATGTCGTCTGTCAATGAGTCTTTCCTTGCTTTCCTTCATGAACGTAAACCTAAAACAATAAAAGAAATGGAAGATTTCTGTTGCCAATACGTAACTGCGCACCCACACATAACCATGGGTAACTCTAAGGTGAAAGAAGGTTTACCAGTTGCTTCGGCAGCTCCGTATGGTCAAAACTTTGCTCGTAGATCCCAACAAAATTTTGATAGAAAGGGCAGCGGTAATTTCTGTCAAAATCATGGAAACCAATTTCATGGTGATTCTTCTTCGAAGAATTGGAGACAACCTGATAGTGGTCGTTACTATCACCCTAATAATTATAAGCATTTCAAAAGAGGATATGGTAATAGAGGTTATTCCTGCCGAAGACCTCAGAACCAAACAAATAGATGTTCGCATCAATGTGAACATGATAGTAATCGTGGAAACTGGAATTCGAACCAGTATAACAATTACAATAGAGACAATAATAACTGCAGAGATAATAATAACTCTGATAACTTCAGAGGTAATAATAGTCGGGGTAGATCTCAACACAAAAAAAAGAGATATCAGCAGGCTAATGCTGTACAACAGGAAACTGAGGGAGCCTGTAATCATGTTGTTGATAGTAAAAACTTTGACGCTGTCACTAGTTCTGCTTTTGACTTTGAAAGAGCAAACAAATGCCCCCAATGCAGTACTTTATTCGAACCGGGTACCATAACTACTTTGAGTTGTGGTCACCCACTTCCCGCTCTTCCTGCTGCTGTTGCGCATGACGGGAGGGGTTCTTTAATTCTACATAAGGGTCTTGTTAATGATACTCCGGTCTCACTACTTTTCGATTCCGGATGCACCACTATTGGTGTTAGACAATCGCTTGTAGATCCATCTTGTGCTACAGGAAGGGTTATTAAATGTGTCACATTTGGCGGCACTCTAGAAAAATATCCTACTGCTGTAATTCGCATTGCCACTCCTTTCTTTACTGGAGATGTGCATGCTTGTCTCTTACCTAATCCTATTGCGGACCTTATTATTGGTCGTATTCACGGAGTTAGGGAGTGTACCCCACAGCAGATTGCTGCTTGGGAAGATAATAACATGCAAGCTACAAATGCAGTAGTTACAAGAGCACAAGCTCTACAAACACCCGAAACTTCACTGAATAGTGATAATGGAGTTGATAGCCAAGATAGTCACTTAGTAATCACTCGTGACTCTTTCATAAAATTGCAAGAAGAAGATCCTTCTTTAAAAAAATTCTTCGTTCTTGCGAAGAAAGGTGATCCGAATCAGGATACAAATAGAAAATCTTGGATTGCAATGAGAAACGGCGTACTTGTACGTATGGTACAAGATTCGACTACGTCGGCACATTCGCAAATTCTTGTTCCCAAGAGCATGAGAGTCCAAATATTGCAACATGCTCATGACTCGCAATGTGCTGGACATATGGGTTTTGCCCGTACGAAGTCGAGAGTCCTTGCGGCTTTCTTTTGGCCTTTTGTCAATAAGGACATTCGTATTTACTGCCGATCATGCAAGGTATGTCAGGAGGTCAAATCTAGAGGACCACGACATGCTGCGCCTATCCAGGCTGCTGACATTCCTATTCGGCCGTTTCAGAAAATGGCCATAGATATTATTGGCCCTTTTAAGGTCAAGTCGGCCAGAGGACATCAGTTTATCCTTACATGTGTCGATATGTGCACACGTTGGCCAGAGGCTATTCCTCTTAAGAGCATATCTACTACAGATATCGCAGATGCTCTTTGGTTGATATTTTCTCGCTTGGGGTTCCCCAGAGAAATATTGTCAGACCATGGCACTCAACTCATATCTGACACTATGTCACAGGTAATGTCTACCTTACATATTGAACGATCTCTCAGTAGTATCTACCATCCTATGTCTAATGGGTTAGTTGAGCGTCTGAATAGAACGCTCAAGACTTTGCTTGGTAAGATAACTGAAGATCATCCTCAAGATTGGGACAGGGTTTTACCCGCGGCTCTCTTTGCCTATAGAGAAGTCCCTAATGAACACACAGGATTTTCTCCCTTCGAACTTGTCTTTGGCGCGCGTCCACGCGGCCCTATGTCTTTATTACACGATCTCATCACTGCCGATGATATTAGCGATGAAACTCAATCCTCATATGAGTATGTCATTGCTCTTAGACAAAAGATCATTGAGGCATGTAAGCTAGCAACTGCTTCATCAGAAATTGCTAAAGAGAAGGCAAGGCAGTTTGCTAACAAGAATAGATGTCTACGACAACTTTGTCCAGGTGACAAAGCATTCGTCCTACTCCCCAGTAGGGAAAATAGACTTCTTATTGCATGGAAAGGTCCGTATGCAATAGTCTCTCGGATTTCCGATGTTGACTATGTGGTCGATATTGATGGAAAGCATAAAACTTTCCACATAAACATGCTTTCGGAATTTCACGAACGTCCGGACTATTTGCTGCCTATTTTCCAGGCAACGGATGATGCTCCTGCACCTCACGGTCATTATTCATCCCTGTCTGTCATTCAGGATGAGGAAGCTACCTTCTCTGATGTCAACCTTCCCCTTCCAGTGGTTCCATTACATTCCACGGAATCTTGGAAAAACGTTTCTGTTTCTCCTAATCTTTCTGGTGACGAACATCGACGAGACTTGTCGATGTTACAAACATTTCAGGATGTTCTCACTGACATTCCTGGACACACAGATGTCATAGAACATGACATAATTCTTACCGACAATAATCCAATTAGGGTTAGGCCGTATCCTATTCCTATACACTTTCAGTCGCAAGTGGAAAAGGAATTGGATGAAATGATTCAATTAAATATAATTGAACCATCGACTTCACCATATTCTTCTTCCATGGTTATTGTCCGGAAGAAGGATAAGAACATACGAATTTGCGTTGATTATCGCAAATTGAATCAGGTCACAAAGTTCGACGCTGAACCGATGCCTTTGTTAGAAGATCTACTGATTAGACTTTCTAATTCTAGATTCTTCACTAAACTTGACTTGTCTAAAGGTTATTGGCAAGTGCCTTTAGCAGAGCATGCCAAACCTCTTACTGCTTTTTCTACACCTAGGGGTCTATTTCAATGGAATGTTATGCCTTTTGGTCTCATGAACGCCCCTGCCACTTTCGTTCGCATGATGCGTCGAATTCTGTCACATCGTTCGGATGTCATCGCATACTTAGATGACATCTGTCTCTTCAGTGATACCTGGGAAGATCACTATTTAGGGTTATATGACTTACTGTCCACTCTACGTGAGAATAATTTGACAGCAAAACCTTCTAAAGCTTTTGTTGGTTTTGGTGAAATCTCTTTCCTGGGTCATCGTGTTGGTCATGGTCTCTTGAAGACAGAAGACCACAATACTTCCAAAATACTGAACATCTCTGTTCCTAAAACGAAGAAACAAGTTAGGAGTCTCTTAGGTTTAATTCAATTTTATGGGAGATTTATTCCAAATTTATCTTCGATCATGGCACCTCTATCAACATTGTTGAAGAAAGGTTCGCCTAATCTGGTCCGTTGGTCTGAAGAATGCCAATCTTCACTAGACCAAATCAAGAATATATTTTCTTCTCCTCCCATCTTAAGATTACCTACTCTTGATAGGACTTTTGTTCTTCGGAGTGATGCTTCATCCACTGGGTTTGGAGCAGCACTGATGCAAGAATATGCAAATACTCTGCATCCTGTTATGTACATTTCTAGAAAACTAAATGCGGCAGAGAGGAACTACTCGGTTTTTAGACCGTGAGTTGTTAGCGATGGTTTGGTCAATTCTAAAGCTACAAAGATTCCTCCTGGGCGCACATTTCATTCTAGAGACTGATCAGAAAGCTCTTACAGCTATTCAGACTAAGAATTTGAAGAGTTCGAGATCCACTCGATATGCTATAGCTCTTCAACCTTTTCACTTCACGGTACGAGCTATCCGTGGTGCTGATAATGTGATGGCTGACATTTTGTCTAGATGCCCACATGACTCCAATTAATACTTCTGTCCTATATTCCTATATATTACAGAGTCATAACACACCTATATTACTACAATAGATTAGCACATCTGTACTTACTTTATATGTACACACTATCGTGCTTTGTTGTCATCTTCTTCTGTTCGTTTTTAAGATGATAGAGGAGGACTGAGTAGTTAATATAAGGGCCGTTAGTTTACTAAACAGCCACAATTATTAATAATGTATTGTACCTTATGAAGCATATTAGTTATTAATTAGCATTATATTGCTTGTACTTTCTCAGAATGTCATTGTTGAGCTGAGGACTTACCTTACGAGTTCTAGATTGTGTACTTACCCTCGGAATACCAGAGCATATGTCCTGGATCGTCATGTAGTTTAACTTTACTATGTACTTATGTCATTACATGTCAAAGAATGTACTATTTAAATTTTCCTATCAGATTTGTACATCCATTTTTAAAGACAATATTAGAGTATGCTGTTTAATGATGATTATAGTAACTTGCATACGTATATTGTGTTTACATGCTAACGTGATGTGTGTTGGTGACACCTCCCCGATGTGAATATTTTTTGAGACATATTTATTTTTCTGTTGAGGTATATCCTCACCAGACACTCTATAATTAGCCTATTGTTTGGCATTTTAATTAATTATCAGCGCATAATTCGTGCGTTTTGAGCCGCTTATCGCTTGCTCTTTGATATTGAAAAAAAAATATGTTCCACATTTTTTTTTTATCGGGAGGAGGTGGTGATATGTTGCGTGATAAATTCTCGCAACATCGTTTTATTTCAATATCTGTTTTATAACGCAAGGGCAACAACTGCTTGAAATCTATAGTCACTTTTCTCGGTAAGCATTTGTCTTCTCGCGTTGGTATCGAATGCAGTTAACTTTTGAGCTGTGGTCATTTTTGCGCTGGACTGCGCATGACTTGTCTTGTTGTTTGGTCGATCGGTTTCCGCCCACCACTAGTGGGAGTGAGCGATTTGGAATGGCGAAAGAGATGCCTCGTTGAAGAGGGGATCTCCGCTTTTTTTTGTTCTGTCAGGGATGTGTAGTCCTCTTAATGGATATTTCGTTTAGTCGAGATAATACCTCTAGTGTTTTCCCACATGTCGGGAGGCGTGATATTTCTGTGTATTTCATGAAAGCAAGGTAAATTGACTCTTTCATTAACTCTATCGATTTTGGGTCGTGAGCGATTTCGATTCATAGCCTGTCTCCGAAAGTCGTCGTCACGGGATGTTTTTTCCCAGCTCACATGTCGCTGCATTGTACTGCATCGGTTGATGCATGTACCAAGGACCATTACTTGCTACTTTGTTAAATGAACTAGGTTTAGAAAACCTTTATTATCTAGAGGATATTCTTGAGGACATTATTTATACTTCGGCAGACGTGTCTGTCTTGCTGAAGTCAAACTAAGGAGAGTGAACTGATCTCATACATCTGGTTATCTCCTGGCTGTTATAGAAAAGGATGGAGTTGTTCACCTGACTACATTTACAGCACTTTGAAATATAACATGCATCTGACTCATCATTGTAATGCTGTCTACCGTTTATTGCTGTATTGAATGTTGCTGTGATAATGACTGTTTGATGTGCCTACACATTTGCGTAACCATTTTGTCACTGTGGCGTCCACAATAAATAATGAAGAAAAACGTCAACGGCTGTTTCAAGACTCATTGACTTTATACGTCGTGAGTTTACTGACGTCCTATGTGGATTGCCCTGTTATTGTTGCATGAACATTGTTTTGACTGAACACATCTACACACTACACAAAACCAGACATGCGGATGCCATCCATCATCATATGGCATCACGCATCAGGCACCTACTATTACCAGTTCTTGCAGCATTTTCAGCTTCTACGGCCAGTTCATTGATGAAATGTCTTTTATCTCTTCGAGTTTTTGTCTTCACTTCTTTATTTAACAAGTTATAAGTTAGTTTGCAAGATTCAACTGCATTATGTGTACTTGCCGCTAGTAGTTTAAGTTTTGCTGTTTTCCTTTCTTGTATTTTATCCCAAGTATCTTCTCTCATCCATTTTTTCTTTTTATGTACTAGGTATCCGGTGGTCGCTACAGCTGCTTCTGTCATTGCTGTTCTCAGTTGTTCCCATTTAGTATCGATTGTCTTGGTGGTGATATCGTTGTCAATTTTGCCTAAAGCATCGAAATAGTTGTTCATTTTGACATTATATTCCTTCTTTATATCATTTGATTGCAGTCTGTGTACATCTATTCTTCTATTTTTATTCGGTTGGTATAACTTCTTCAGTTTAATTCTCATTTTAGCTATGCAGAGGTTATGATCGCTTCCGAATATGATCGATTCACTGAATAGACTGTACTTAAATCTACAATGACAGGTTCTAATTCTGAATAATATCACCTGGTTTCTTGGTAAAGAAAGGCAGAAATCAACTGATGCAATCAAAGACATATGTACCATCTGTACAGAGTCTGAAAAACGTTCTGATTAGTTCAGACTGCAAAGTAATATGGAACAATACTGAGATGATATAAAATCCCTCAGAAACCTATTACAATCATGCAAGGCTTTTTTCAAGACTTGTTCACAGAGACAAACTCTCAGAATCTATCAAAGTACAAAGTGGGGTCAGAAAAGGATGTCTGCTCTCACCAACAATCTTACTCGTGGTAATGAATTGGATGATGAGACAAAGTAATGGAATAAAGTGGACAACAGATAAACTACTGGAACAAACAGGAGAACCAATGAGTGGAATGGCCAAAAAGAAAACAGAAAATGGCAGAAGAGGAAGCCAAAGCAACTGGTACCTTGTGGACAAAGCTGAAAAAGATAGCTCAAAACAAATATGTGGAGAGCAATAACTGCCAACTATGTTAAACATAAAAAAAAATAACAAAATGATAGGATGTGCAGGCCAATAACAGGCTACTTTTCTGTGTACAGTAATACCCCATTCGGTGCTGCTTCACCATAGGGCTCTTTAATTTTAAATTCCTATTTTTTTTTAAATCAGAGACTGAAAAGGTGGCAAAATTAGTAAGTTCAAAGAACCCTCCAGAAGTAGGCATCAAAATTTGATATTTGCACGTAGCCAGTCAGTACATCACATGTACGCTCACATCCAGTCAAATGTTCAAGCTCTGCTGAAAATAAGCACATGGCTTGAGCAATAACGAATCAACTGATAAAGTGAAGAACTCTCTTTAACATTTTTCCAAATTCCACCCAACTTTTTTAAATCCCCCTCCCCCTTTTTTCAGTTTTTAAAAAAAAATGAATAAAACTTTTTATCATTATTTCAGTTACAGAGAGATAGACTAGTTATAATAGAGCCATGCCACACAACTAATACATCTGCAGTCTCCAACTTACCCACTGCCTCTCTCTTAGAGCTACACTCACTCTCATTCTGCTACACTCGTCAATCTTGAAATTTCTGTTACCTATTATAATGTTCAATATTCGAAATTGTACATTAATTATTAATAGTATATTAGATTGCTAGTCATTACCCATACTCTTCATTTATCATATAAGATACAGTACTGTATATATTTCTGGTAAACAATAACTTATCAGGATCGGGCCTCCATTTATGCTATGGCATGACCCTCACTCATGTGTTACCAAAGCCTGAAAGGGGAGCTAAGAATAGTAACAGTCACTAACCACACATGTCGTAAAAAGTGAAGCAACTAAGGAGGGTTGAGCATGGGGTTGACTAGCATTACGAGGCAGTCCTTGTTCTGGAATCCCAAGGGTAAGTGAGGTAGTGGGAGACCAAAGACACATGGAGATTAGAACTAGAAATAAGACATGAAGGGGATAAAGAAGACACGAAAAGACCTTAAGCTGATGGCACAGGGCAGAAAGACTTAAGTTTGTTGAAGGTCTATGCTCATTGAGTAGCTGAAAGATGTTGATGATGATGATGACCCTGTACAGCGCTGTTTGTTTTAGCACTATTTTCTAGGAATGTATCCTGAGCGCTATGCAGAGTATTACTGCAACGATTCAGAAGAATGCTGACTGCTGCATAGATGTACACTCATGACACCCCATCACAGGTAAGAAATATTTCAATGTCTAAATTAAAAACATGTCTTCATATCATAGTGAAACAAATACTGAAATACAGTGCAGTCCACTCAAGTCAAACTCGCTTCAGTTGATTTTCAGATAACTAGAAGCAATTCTGCAGGTTGTCTTATTTGGCTATGTTAAAAAAACTCTGGTTATGTCGATTTCAATAGAATTTTAGGATAGGTCGAGGTTTTTTGTTTTTTTTTAACGAAAGCAAAAGTACCCCCTCTCTCTCTCTCTCACACACACACACAGACATACCCCACACAGCACACCTTCATTTTACTAAACTGATTAAACTCACATGTAGCATAAGATGAGGATCAGCAAGAATGAGTTTGACCAGCCATAGGAGGATGTACTTGTATGATGTCAACACCTCATCTGTTGCCTTATTTAGTTTGAATGGAGCTGTTAGTTTAGGGCCTGTTTGCTGAAAAAACATAAGATGTATGAAAAACATAAAATGTGATATGTCAGCTGCAGCAAACCAAAACTATAACTGACAGGACAGCTGTAATGAAGAGTCCTTTACTGTTCAGAACAAAAGCATGTCTTTGTTATAAACTTCTCTTATGTGTTCTTCACAGCAATAACAGTATCATCGTACATGAAAAATATACCATGAGATGTGTCAGAATCATTATAATTGATTGTTTAACTGCCTGTGAACTTGGCAAGGAATATGTGTATAAAATATTTATGTGCAGAGAGGCACTGAGATGTTCAATGGACGGCTGAATTATAATTTAGTGGATTTTGTGAGTGTGAATTGAAGTTTAAAGTGGACGTTATTTAAAATGTTGCGTGCGATCTGGGAGTTCAAGAATACTATTAATCAAGTTATGTTTGGACGTTTTGTTTTGAAGTATTGGGTAATCATTTATTAATACCATACCAACAGCAGATCACAAAACCCCTAGCCATACGTAACACTGTCTGAAACTTAATGGAGACTGAGCATCTATGGGTTTGCCCGGAGTGCAATGACGTCAACTCTGATCAACAATAACAATAGTACCTATATAATGTCTGGCCTTCATCTGTTGAGGAAACTCAATTTTGTGACTTTATCTGGTTGACGTAATGTACCGCACTTACAACTCTGCTATGCTTCCTGCTACATAAATTTTATATGTGTCGTTTCTAAATGTACAACCTCTCCGAAAATTAGTCACTCTCCGAAATCAACTGTGCACAATGTGGTACACAAAAGATTCAAGTTGTATGCCTAAAAAAAAATTCTGCTTGTACAGGAAATTAAACCAAAGCGACAGGAATTAGCCACCAAAATTCTGGAACTGATTGATCAAGACAACACTTTCATCCAAAAAGTGATCGTCAGCGACAAGGCAACTTTCAAGTGTGTGGTGCTCTGAGCCGACAGAATTGTCACATATGGGAATCTGAACCTCCGTGAAATGCAGCAAGACAGTCCCAAAGTTAATGTGTGGTGTGCTCCCGCCAAAGACTGCGTGATCAACCCTACTTTTCTGATAAAGAAACAGTGAGGTATGACATTTATCTGGACAAGCTTAAACATTATGCAGTTCAATTACTTGTAGATATGTAACCTGATATTTATTTCCAACACGACAGAGTCGCACCTCACGGGGGTCTACTGGTAAGAGAATTCGTTGATAAAACTTTTCCTGGACGATGAACTGGCTGTGGCAGTCCGTTTGCATGGCCACGCTTTTCCGACATTAACCCAAATGACATTTTTTGTGTTGGGCTCTGTCAAAGGCAGAGTGCATGCAAGACAGGTAACAGGTATCTGGGAACTTATGGAAAGGATTGTTCAGGCAGTTGCTCATGTAACACATGTGATGAGGTAAAACTGGAGTATCAGCTGGAAATTATATGTGCAAAAAAGGGTGCCCAAGAGGAGATTTATTGAAAAACTGTATCCTGAGCTGGTTCAATTTGAAAGCGAATTTCAGTGTATGAGATAAATGAAATTCCTTAGGTTAAGGCTGCAAATGCAGTATCATTTATTTGTATCACTCATGTCTGCTCAAGGTTACTGACCTTCATAATCCAGTGAATAATTCTCATACCTCCTGCTTTTTTGCTACTATGTAGAAGTGTTTTTCAGTGCTTTTCATTTACGGGTGAAATCCAATAATTATATTATTAATTTAAAATTATTAAATTAATGGACTGTTTCTTGGAGAGCTCACATACTAACCTTAGGACAACTATGACTGCTGAAGCCCTGGGTTACTTTGTTTACAATGTCATTGAACATGTTCCTCAACTCTCCAGCTTTGCTGTAAATCAAACTTATATGAGGCCACCATGGCAAACGTGGCTAAAACAAATAAAGAGAACAGAAAGGATGAATAAATATAATAAAAACCATGTCTGACTATTATGGAACTACAGTATTATAAGAATGTAGTACGTGTAATTAGGAAAAAAAGGAAAGCAAGAAAGTGACAGCGAATGAGTGTTCAGAAAGAGCTGTGTCATGCAAGCAAGCCTGAGTTTACATAAAAATATTATGAGTTGTAAGCAAAGAGTTTTATAGCTGGAATGTATGATTTCCAGTAATCAGTCATAAGTCATGTGATGAGGTCATGTCACAGATGCACAGAAGTAAGACTAAGGTCAGCAGAATTTATGACCAGCACAGTAGTTTTGATGGAAAGAAGAAGGAAGAGAGCACAGTGATACTGGAAATACTCCATGTATTCTTCGCACATACCTCTCTGATCACAGTCATTTGCATCAACCTTACCATTTCTAAATTAAACCGAGTTATTTTCTTGTTTTACCCATGACATGATGATATATTTCATTTGAGATAAATGTTATTTTTTTCTTTTTTCCTCGGCGCAAAATCTCAGGTTAATATGTCTAACCTGAGACTGATTTTATGTGAGTATCCCTTTTGCCCTGTACACTGACAGGTGTCCTCTCACCATTCAGGCAGATACTCGCAGACTTCGGGGGTACCCATTAGAACTGGGTCGGTTCAGGAGCCGTTCAGGTTATTCCAGTCCCTGGTCGAAGTTCAAATGTCTTCGCCAGGGCTTGAATTATTCCAGTCCAAGTCCCGGTCGAGGACACTGCTTCAAATGATCTCGCCAGGGCTCGAACCCGGATCACCCGATTGCCAGCGCAGTGTAGTAACCATTACACCAACGCGGCTCCCTAAATGATAAATAATTATTGTGGTCACTGCCTGTACAAATTTATAACCAAGCACTACCCCTATTATTACATCATTATCAAAACAAATGTGGTCAATGTTATATGCCAGCGGTTTTCAACCTTTTTGAGTCCATGGCTCCCCTGACCAACTACATTCTTTCTGCGGCTCCCCTGTGGGATAACTGGTAAAAACTCTAGCGATGTTTCGACATTTAGCCAAACTTTTTTTAGCAGGGGAGCTTTTTGGTAAGGCTTTTAAACAATGTAATTTTTTAATGTAATTTAAAAAAAAAATGCAATTGGACAATCTGTGAAAAAATTAAACGTACCAGAAAAAATATACACAAAGTGAACTTTGAAAACCCTTACTATAAAAAAGAAAACAGCACAGATAAAGTAGTTTCTTTCTAACATTTTTTAATATGTTTGTCTGAAAATCATTCACTGATATTCTGCAGTCACGATTCAATCTCCATAACAAAAAACTTGTACAGTAAAACTAAAAAAAAAAAATATGATGAATAAAGTACCAGTCACCTCAGTGTAAAACTTGACCTTGCTTGTTGTTACACAGCTTGTCAAATCTTGGCACCAATTGAGATACAGATACCCTTATTTCCTTCTCTACATCAAGTCTTGATCTGAACTTGGTTTTTATGACAGCCACTGCTGAAAACCCAGCCTTGCAGAGATAGGAGGTTGCAAAAGGAATTAATATCTTCAGTGCTCTCTTGCTCAAGCTTGGGAACTCCTGTTTTACTGAATACCAAAATTTTGGCAGTGCCATGGATGGAAACTTCGCTTGTAGTGAAGAGTCTGATGAAAGTTCTATCAGTTCTTCCTCTTCTGCAGCACTGAAGTCCGAAGGAGCATCACTACTGAAGGGATTTTGAACCCACTGAAACCTGTCACAGTTTTTAGGAAAGTATTTTTAAAAATGAATACCGAGTTGAGATAAGTGTCCTTGAATTATAGAAACAATATCTCAACTAAAATCTATTTCATTGTCTGATTTTTGTTCTTTCATTTGACTCAGCTTTCTAGAGAAACATTCTCTTGGTTTGCCCACATCATTCTTTTGAACACTTTCTAAATGGCGCTTCAATTTGCAAGGCAGCATACATTCGACAGAGAGTACTTTGAAATACAAAACACACTGTGGACGCTCTTCATTGTTCACAAGAGCGCATGTGAAACCAAAATCTAAGTAACCTTCGTCGTATTTTCTATACTTTCGTTTCCTTTCCTCATTACCACTTTCCTTGTCATCCTCAACAAGTTCTCGCTTTTTACTAACACTTGCCAAATTAAAAAATCTTTCCATAGTTTATATCAAACTCACAACACAATCAAAAACGTTTGACAACAGAAAATCACCGTGTTACCTACTATGGTCACGCGAGGAGAAGGCGCGGAAAGTTGATAGGCGGGTCGGGGGAGCGGGACTATAAAGGCTGGCCTGCATCAAAAGTGAAATTTCTCCGGGGTCACGCAGGTTGACAAACACCAAAAATAAAATTTCCCATTGCTGTGTTTTCTTTACAGCTAAAGACGAAAAAAATCTATGCCCACCCACGGCGCCCCTGGGCGCCACGGCAGACAGGTTGAAAACTGCTGTTATATGCAATGAGAAGATAATATAGTATCAATAAATAAATAAAAACTATATTTCTACAGTTTTAAGTCAGAAGCAAAATAAATGTGAAATTTAATATGTTAAATTACTTGCATGACTTCAACATTAGAAACACTAACAAGTATGCTGAGGATATACGCACAACCAAACATTTATACCTGAGTGATAATTCTATGCAGAGCACTGACCAGGACAAAATGATACATAGGTGGGGATGAAGGATTGAGGCAAACTTTCAGAACATCATTATTATGTGGTGTAATCCTGAAGCAACTAACAAAACAGTCAATATATAGGTCATAGTCCTGGGATCCAAATCCTGTGCCCTTAGAAAATGGTTTGCTGTTGACTGGAGGATTGAACAAAAGTGTCTGAAAGAAAGCAAATAAAATAATTTTGTTCTTCATGGAATATAAAGCATGCCAATTGTATACATTATGCGTGCCACTATCACATACATGTCACCCCTTGGTGATGAAAAACCTGTACAAAAAATCCAAAAAACCTGTACACAGACACTCAAAACCTTACAAAGACTGAAAAAAAACGTATCAAAAAAGTTAATTCCTGTAAAAAATATTTTCAATTACAGTGGGCTGCATTATAATTGAGACATGCGGCTTTTGTCTTTTAAAGCAGGTATTCACTTGTTTTAAAACCCAAACAACAAGTGTCAGAGTTTATTTTACACTGTAAAAATGATGTGATCATATCACCATTCACAGGAAAGTAAACATAAACTATAATTACCTGTTTTATTACTATCAGTCAATCTATAGGCTAAGTGGTCATGACATCTAATATAAAAATATGACAATAAAATATAAAAAGTGCTTACTCCTGACATTAACAACTAATTTCAGTTCTCCCTCTTAGTGTGGGCCTAATTTTAAGGTGATCAACTTTTTAAAGTGTATAAACCATGTTAAAAATTGTATCTATTTCTCAATTATACCTGCAAGAAATTTCCTACATATGTTTTGTTAAAATTGTTGATCCACAAAAGTGGTACAGGAATAATCTGAAAACCAGATCCATTACATATGATCTTCACCTTCAAGTCATTGATGACTGATTGGACCAAAGTAAAAACAACATTTAGCCGATCATTTATGGGGATGTAAGATGAAGCTTTACAGAGTCTCACACAAGTAACTGCAGCCCCTTCAGTATATTGTTTGTTGCTGCTATGATGATTTGCAATGGCCTTTTTCACTTCATCAATGAAGGATTTCTGAAAAATAAATGCAGGGATAATTTTTAAGCCTTTATTCATGCTATGAAGTTATTTATATTCATTACATAATTTTGGACAGTAAATTATTATTATGTTGCTGTAAATGGTGCGGAGGTCAATATCCTTACACCTTCCATGAATAATTTTGCAAATACTTCAATTTTAACAGATATGTGTAAGAATCAGCCATAAGTATAATCATCTGAGCATATTCTACATCTACAAAATCCTCTCTGGGAATACTAGACAGAAGGATGACATATGGTACTTATATATTTAATTAAGGCAGCCAAAATGTCAAAGTAATATTTCAAAGAAGGATTACGTCAGGTGGGAAAGAAACATTAAGGTGGAGAGTAAATAGTATCTCTATATATCAGATTTACCATCAAGGAAAAAGGTAGAAATCACCTGAGATCCATTAAAGTCAATCTTCAATACAGAGACTCAATCTGATTTGATGTAAAATTGTCTCTGTTCTTAGTTTTTTTTTTTTTCCTGGTTAAATGTATTACATACTAACAACTGCTTTTCTCCACAAGACTGCATCAGACTATCTGCTCAATTATGTCTCTTCCCTGCCCCATGAAGTCCTTTTTACATCTTTTCATACTTTCACATTCATGTCAACCATAATTATCAGCACAGATGCACATTTCAATGACTAATGGGTTAGCTGTTAGTTGCTTATCCTTTACAGGACGTGGCAATCAACCCCAGCTTTTATTGGCTGTTTGTGATTTTTCTAGGCAATTTTTTCATTCAGTAGTTTGCCACTGCTTTCTGAACGGTACGGCGCTTATACCATTGTTAAAAATCCACACAAAGCAATCTGCTACCAAACCGCCTGCAGCAGGTTTCGAACCTGGTATATCTGGATTATGAAACTGCGTTCATATCCATTAGGTCACAAGGTTAGCTGTACCCTTCATAAAATTCCACAATTTTCTCTTTACTGTATTCTTGGGTTTTAAGACCACTATGACAAATGGTTTCATTCTGTACTATCTGCAGCTACAAACTTCAGAAATTTGAAAAAGGAAGCATAGGCTGAAAAGTCTGCACTGTTAAAGTTGTTATGACATAGCAGTTCCATAGAAACAAAGTTCGCAAAAGAAAACTTGAACTTGAATAAAATTTCCCAATTTTAATGCTCAAAGATCCACTTCTGGGACATGGAAGAATTATACCTAGTCTATATGATTCTGGAACACAGCTCACGTAAAACATAATTAAAAAGAAGTCACCTATGATCACTGGTCAAAGTTCACTTTAAATCAGTATCAAGTTCATGCAATACATCAGCATCTCATAGAAGGATTTCTAAATGTATTGAGAATCATACAGCATATTGTATTCATAATGCTGGTAGCTCATGGAGCAGATATAATAACCTGTTCATTCATGACCCTTCAGCTCCCTGTAGAGATCAGGTCTTCAACAATTTCATACCAATCCTTTCTATTCTAT
The DNA here is from genome assembly GCA_024509875.1 of Oreohelix idahoensis. Classification (NCBI taxonomy): domain Eukaryota; kingdom Metazoa; phylum Mollusca; class Gastropoda; order Stylommatophora; family Oreohelicidae; genus Oreohelix; species Oreohelix idahoensis. The sequence continues at coordinate 662,219 of JAMPIV010023129.1, forward strand.
GCTGTCCATTCGAAGTTTTTCAATATTTTCTTTATTCTTTTCACGTCTGTCTTTAATTCCCATCTCCGCGTGTTTTTCAGTCTCCTTCTATTTCTTACCCTGAGGATTTCAGGACTGCCTTGTAATGCTATCAACCAGCTTCCACAATGTGTCTTATTCCACGTTTTCTTAAAATATTTGCAAATTAAAATTTGCAAACCAATTCATGGAAGGTGCAGTGAAGACACTCATACCACATTGTTAAACTATGCAGACTCTAAATTACCATCTGGCTTTTTTGCCAAAACTTGAAGCATTAATTGTACGTCTGGCTTGTTTGCCAAACAATGAAGCATTAATGGCTAGTCTAAAATACATAACTAATTTTATTGTCCATAAAATGTTATATTTAAATAGTGCCAAAGCATTTCCTTGTTTTCATCCTCATCAAGTATCATGCCTGGTGGCATAGGTGATCATGTCTCTCCACAACTTCCTGTCCACAGTACTATTGATCAATTCTGTTGTTGACTTCTTTCCATACCATGATGTCAAACAGTCAAGAGCCTTCTCTCTTTGTCATCTTCTATCCCGTTTTCCTTCTATCTTTTCTGTTGCCACAATAACTCCAGCTTCCTTCTTCTCATAACATGCCCAAAGCAAGTGGATTGCTTCCCTCTTACCTGAGGAATGAGCTTCCTTTACGCATTGGCCTATTTCAGGACATCATCATTACTCATTTTAGCTGTCCGTGGTATTTTTAACATTCTTCTGTAAAACCACTGGCCTCTAGTTTTTTCTACTTCTTTCCTCATTGTTCATGGCTCACTTCCATATGTCAGGATTGGTTCTATATAACACTGAAGAACTCTCATTCTTACTTCAACCAACAAAAAGTTGTTGCACAAAATACTTTTCATTTTATAGAATGCTGCTTTTTCCTGAACTATTCAACTCTTCACTTCCGAGATGTATCTTTTCCATTTGATGTTATTAACCTTTAGCACGCTGCGGTAGCAACGTTACGCCAGAGGTACTATATGTTCTGCCGGCTGTGGGCGCAATGCTGCTACTTTCGGATAGAGTTGGTTTCCTGCCATAGAACATGTGTACACGTCATATTACCCCCGGATGTTTAGTTTTAATCTTATTTGCGAAAGAGTTCACTTCCTATTCTGATCTATACTGAAGCACATTAAAAATGCACCACCTGTATAATCCAGGAACAGAGTGTGAAATGTAAATATAAGTGTTTACAACTTTACATATTTGGAATCTTTATTCATTTTCCTATGAATCCATGCTGGTCATTAATTTGTACATTTGATTGTTATGAAATTCATTGCATTCTGTGCAGGCAAGGGAGAAAACCAAAAATGCAACTAATAAAAAAATTCATTCACACTTTCCTCAATATCTGCTTTGTCCACCGTGTGCTTGCAAACAAGCTTGGCAGCGGCTCCGCATGGAACGCACAAGTCTCTGAAGGAAATTCCGGGGAATCAAGTCCCATTCACGTGTAAGAGCAGCTTTGAGCTGTTGCAGATTAGCTGGAGAACCTTGCCTGTAGACTCTGCGTCCAAGCTCGTCCCACAGATGTTCTATAGGGGACATGTCTGGTGATAGGGCAGGTCAATCAATCGTCACAATGTTCTGCTGCTGTAGATATTGCTGCGTAATGCATGCGGTGTGCGCACGTGCGTTATCCTGCTGGAGAAGCTGCAAGTCTGGATAATTTGTGAATGCAGGAGCAACCAATGCATCCAGAACCTCATCTCGATATGTCACAGGATTATCATTTCCACGGAAGACGTGAAGAGGCAAGCGATGGTGAAAACTGAATCCTCCCCAAATGTGAATACTGCCACCTCCAAATCGGTTGTGCTGAAGAACACAGCAATCTGCAAAGCGCTCTCCACACCGTCGCCAAATCCGCATACGTCCATCAGCAAAGGATATGTTGAATCTGCTCTCGTCTGTGAATAGGACAACATTCCACTGCAGTCTAGTCCATCTGACATGTTGCTCTGCCCATTGCAGGCGCTGCTGACGATGGCTGTGAGTCAAGTTTGGCCCAGCATAAGGTGGTCTTGCAGTAAGGCCTGTATCTCTGAGTCGTCGTATGACTGTCATTCGAGAGACTTGCCCACGTCTACCCACTATTGCTCTTGCTGTTTGACTTGCCGGGAGAGAACGATTCCTTAGGTGACTCAGCACAATATGATGATCTTGCACAGGGGTAGTAACACGTGGTTGGCCACTCCGAAGTCTATCCCGGGCACTGCCAGTGGTTCCGTAACGTTCATTGAGACGTACAATAGTGCTGTGGTGGCAATTCATCCTTCTGGCAATGGCCCGCGAGCTCATTCCGGTCTCCAACATACCAATGGCTCGTTGGCGGTCGTTTTCAGATAGTCGTGGCATTTCAAGCACATGTACTGGGTGTTTTGTCTCAACGGCCTTTTTATACCGAGTATACTGCCACAACGCATACACATTTTCAGGGTCATAGCTGTTGGGAATCGTGTTGCATGTGTAACTTTCATTGTTTTCATGTAGTCTGTACACAAACCCGTGGGTTGAATCATGCACTTTCCATTCCAGCAGCCATTCGCTCTCTACCTCATGACAAACACGGGGAAAATCCATTCCCACACTTTTTTTTTCCAGCTTCTCAGCATCAGTATATATAATAGTGGTGCATTTTTAATGTGCTTCAGTATATATTTGTGATGGGTGTGTGTTAGCGTTTATTTTCTGTGCATTTTTCAAATCGAAATCAATTGGCATGGAACAAGCTGCCATTTTTGCTGAAATTTTCATGGATTCTGACTCCGATGACGAGAAGTTTGTTGGCTTTACTAGCGCTGATATTGGTTCTCAGAATATGGGTGATGACGGAGATGGGGATGACAGTAGTATGTCTAGCGTTTTTGACGACGATTTTGATGAAGTTGATATTCCCAGGGCCCCTTCTGGATACAACCACGACTGGCTCCGCAACTTTGACGAACTTGTGGGACCTGTGGGCGTTGCCGATGACATCTCTGAGGTAGATGTATTCCATCTGTTCATCACAGATGATGTTGTGAACGTGTTAGTAATGCAAACTAATCGTTACGCCAGTCAGGTTAGTGAACAGAAAGGGCAAGATGCGGGTGCCTCATCCTGTGTGACGTTGTGGACGAATGTCACTGCTGACGAGATGAGGGCGTTTGTTGCATTGCTACTGATGATAGGTGTAACGAAAAGATCGTCATTTGATTTGTATTGGTCAAATGACTGTTTCATTGAGATGCCAGGGTTCAGGAATGTGATGAGCAGGGACAGGTTTCTGTCTATCTTATCATTTCTACACCTCGTGGACAATACAACTGCAGCACCACGAGGGCACCCTGACCACAGCAAAGCTTTCAAAATCAAATCGTTCGTCGACACTCTTCTCCCTCTATGGCAAAGCCATTACATACCCTCTAAAGAGCTTAGTGTTGATGAGAGTATGATAGCTTTCAAAGGTAGGACCAGCCTTATGCAGTACATGCCTAACAAACCCTCTAAGTGGGGTATGAAAGCCTGGGGCCTAGCTGACTCCAAGACAGGCTACCTCTGGAATTGGCAGCTCTACCTTGGGAAGGAAGACAATGTGGACCCTACCAGAGGTGTTGCTCACCGCGTTGTCACCTCCCTTGTTGCTCCCCTGTATGGGCATGGCCATGTTGTCTACATGGACAACTTTTTCTCTTCTCCTGCCCTGTTCACGGAGCTTGCGGATAATCAGACAGGAGCTTGCGGCACACTGCGGTCGAACCGCCGAGGGGTCCCCCAAGAAGTCAAGTTGGCGAAACCCAGGGCTGGTGACCCTCCCATCACTAAAAGAGATGGCAACATCCTCTATATGTCATGGTTTGACAAGAGGCCAGTGAATGTTATGACAACTGCACACGATGCGCAGACCTTCAGGAAGGAGGTCAGATCCAAACATCATGCTGGCAATGTGCGGATCATCGACAAACCATGCGCTGTCCAAGCTTATCCCTGTCACATGGGAGGTATTGATCGTGTAGACAAACAGTTGACATACTACATGGTTCTGCACAGGAGCAGTAAATGGTGGAAGAAAATTTTCTTCTATCTATTGGAAGTTTGCTTTGTCAATTCGCTTGTCCTGTGGAGGGCCAAGTATCCGCGTCGTGTCAAGGCAGAAACATTCCATTTGCGGATTGCTCACGGGATGCTTGATGGGTACCAGTCTAGGGTCTCACACCGCAGAGGAAGGCTAACCAACAATGCACCAGCGAGATTGGTTATGGGGGAACACTACATCACTCCTAACCCTAAACGTCTCGCTACCGGCAAACCTTCCAGGCCAGACTGCGTCGTGTGTTCCAACAGGGAAAAGGAGCGCCACCAGACCCAGTTCGTGTGCCGCAGGTGTCTGGTACCTCTCTGTACACATCCCTGCTTTGAGCGTTATCACACCCTGCTCAATTTCAAGACAGAATGTACTCCAGAGCTGCACCAGGAGTAGGTGAGTCTCTTCGTTTGTTGGTTTTTTTTTTTTTTTTTTTTTTTTTTCATCTTTCCATTCCTCTCTTCCTATCACATCTAACATATACACCAACAAAACTTATATCATCAGATTCATCATTCATTTATTTATATACATTCCAAAAATTATAGCAATTGACCAAGAAACAAAGAAACTATAGATGTTACAAGTCACCCACTATAAAAAAGGGGGCGTTGTGAAAATGAATGCAGTGGCAGGGCAAATTTCCGCCATTTTAATGCAGTGTGCTAAAGCTTAATGTGCCTAAGTATCTGAATATATTGACCTGTTTTAAAACTGTTCTATTTACTTTGATAGTGCATTCCAGGTAAGTCATTTTCTTCGAGGTAACCATTGTTTCTGTCTTTTTGCTATTAAGGCTAAGGCCAATTGATATTCCTGGCCTGTCCTCAATCTCATTACATTTTCACTGTACAAACTGAATAGATCTGGTGACAGCACACATCCCTGTCTAACACCCTTTTTCACCTGCTGAAATGTTCCTATTAGGTTGCTAATTCTTATAGCTGCTGTTTGTTGCCAATACATGTTCTTTATTATTCTCAGGTCCTTACCATCGATGTTTATGCTTTCTTACATTTTGATAATTTCCTTATGATTCACTTTGTCAAATGCCTTAGTGTAGTCTATAAAGTACAAAATAAAAATCTGTTTTTACTTCTATGGCCCTTGCTATTAATTTTATTATAATATAAAGGGCATTGTTTGTGCCTTTACCTTCTACAAATCCACACTGTTCATCACCAATTTCTGGTTTTATTCTATTTCTCACTCATCTCATGGTAATTCTTAACAAAATTCTGGCCACATGACTCATGAAACTAATGGTGTGGTGTTCTTCGCATTCAATAGCTTCAGGTTTCTTAGGCAACGCTATGAATATGGATTTTAGTAGATCATCAGGTATGTGACCACTGCTGTAGATGTCATTCAATAGTTTTGTTATCACATCTACTCCTAATTCTCTCAAAGACTCTATTTTATCAACTGTTATATTATCTGGTACAGGCACTTCGTCTTTCTTTATGTGGTGCATGGCATCCTCAATTTCAGGTTCGAGAGGTGGGGGTGACTAGTTCCCTTCCTCGCTGCATTTGCCTTCCCTAGCTCAAGAGCAGTCAGGTACTCTTTTACAGCTGATTAGAATGGAGCATTGTGACAGTATTGCCTCCCCTGCTTTGCAGTAGTGGTCCAACAGTGGCCAAAACTCAAGAGTATCTATTATAGGTGTGGTGGATTTGATGTAAATAGATGTTATCATTCAATATTTCTAGTGTACTGAATGAGGTCAGCTGTGAAGGTCCCTGATTATAACAAATTTTGGGTTGAGTTATCAGAGTACCTTTCTGCTACCACCTTATGACCTCAATCAGACCTATTCTTGACTAGTATGTATGATAGCTACGTATAATGTCTAGGGTTATGCAAGTGTGTAATGTAGTGTAAGTATTACTACAAATACATTTAAATTCTATCACATATAGATGTAAGACAGGGTCAATACCACAACCACAAACAAACGGACACTCTATTATATATTTTATAGAAGTCTGTGGCTGAAAATTATGTAACATGCTAGATTACAATTTATTTGCCCTGATTCAGAATTTTCTGAGTCAGGACCAACAACAAAATGAAATTTATGGTTTTATTTACATAAATATTTATAACACAATGGATCTTCTGTCCATACAAAGGACTATTATAATCAAATTATATTTAGGTATTTCTCTACACTGGGTGACACTGGTAACTAATGGTGGGGGTGGGGTGTTGTCATCATTCCCCTTCTTTATATTAGTATTTTGTGGAAAAGTTATTAAATAATCAAAGATTTTATGTCTCTGTTAATAAAGTCAGTGGATGACCGTTGTAGTGCCGACACATAGGCACTTATCTGTAGGTTGATAGTAGATATGATGTTGACAATTTCCTTTCGTTCACTCGAATGACCAGACTGACACAGTCCCTGGTGTAGTATAGTATAGTAGACCGCTTGGTCCAGTAAAGTTTCACTTTCTCTCTCTCTCTCTCTCTTGTAAATTCACCAGGGTCCTGGTACTACCGTAGCACCAGAACAAAAAACCCACAATTCAAAGAAATATCACAAACATACGTTGACTGGCATTTGCATTAATATGTAAGTTCAGCTTTGCCCCGGTCCAGACTGCCAAGGTTTATTATTTCACTCTAGGCACTGCTGTTCTCAACGCAGCTTGCTTTCAAAAACTTCTGTATCAACTGGTGACAAGCCTTTGAAAGCTTTTGCCAATATTAACAGACCAGCCCAATCAGCGAGGGTCTAGTTTTCCAATTCAAATTTAAAAAAACAAAACTCCAAACTTCTAGGAGTGAGTCTTCAAAATATATTTAGCTTTTCTGCCTAACCAATACCCTCCTTCCTATACTCTTCTACCATCCAATCGGATTTGAATCAATCTAATACCTCTTTTTAAACTGGCGTCCCCACTAACGTTATGGATAAATGAGCAAGACCACCAGTCTTAGTGTTTGTAGACATATAGTATTATTTCAATATCTTGGCTAATAATTAGACTACCATATATATTAAAACATATTATTGCTCAGGGGACCCTAAACTATCTTTATATATGATTTTTATGGCTATATTCTTTGTCGTTTAGATTTTCAGTTTTGTCACTGTTAATCGTCAATTTCAACTTTTCCAAAAGTCAGCCATCTTTCCCCCTCCTTTTCTATCATTTTTTTCATTCAAATAAACCAACTAGTTGTGTTACGTCAGAAATACACTACTCGGCGAGAATGGAACACTGTCTGTGTGTTTATGTATTCTGGCTTGTCCAACAGAGAGGTTATAGTATTAGTCCCGCGTGCAGAACGAAGTGGGGTTTTTGCCAAGCGTTGGTAGTATTGGCGTTAATTATTACAGTCGTTTCATTCTTGCTACTGGAAAATGTCCGAGTTACTACTAATTTGGGCGTTAAAGTTAAAATCGTACGTTAATTCAGACGGTAGGTTGGTGTCACAGTTCTGGCAGATCGTTAATTGTAAGTCTCAAAACCAAAACTAGGAAAGCGGGTTAGATTTTATGGCGGGATCGTTTTATAAGCATTTCCTCTGCACAAAAGGCAGCGCTATACTGGCGTAGAGACTACTTTAAGCAGACACTTACGGTCGGGTTTATTTATTATCATAGGATTAAAATCTTACTGAATTTAGCGATTATTTCACAGATTTTGCTACAATAGGCTTCAATGGAAACTCCGCCTAGGCCGGTCCCAAGCCCGGCTAAAAAAGGAGGAGGGCAGCCTGCATGGAGGCCGTAAGGAGGCAGCCCACTCCACCATGCAAAGACACAACAGGCCAATCACCCGTTTGCTTTAAAACACGATTATGCGAACTACAAGAGAGAAAACCGGACTGATTCTAAAGGCGACGAACTGAAACGGACTACGGACTACGACTTATGGAACATGGAACACAAGAAGTATAAATGGGAAAGAAGAGGAGCTGGTGGAAGAGATGAGGAAAGCAAAATTAGAAATCCTGGCTATAACGGAAACAAAAAAAAAGGGACAAGGAGTCATGGATCTCGATGGCAACACGCTGCTCTACAGTGGTGTACCCACATCTGAAAGAGCTAAAGGGGGCGTGGGTTGCATTGTGGCCAAAAACCAAAAAGATAGTATCAAGGGACTCCGCACTGGCCACAACAGATTGAGATACCATCTATTCAACAAGCTAAAGATAGGAACTACCGATCAGTGTAACTGTGGCACTGATAAAATGACTGCTGAACATCTGCTTCAAAGTTGCCCCTTATATGTGGTACAGAGAAAGTGCATATGGCCGACGCCAGCTCCTTTCGTGGAAAAGCTTTACGGGGATTCAAATAACCTCAAACTGACTACTGCTTTCTTTGAGAACATTCAAGTGGACGTCTGAGAGTGTACGAAGAAGAAGAAGAAGAAGTATCAAGGGATGGAACTTTGTCTCGGAGCGCATTATGGTTATAAAACTAAAAGGAGGAGAAACCATAGTCAACCTGGTCATAGTGTATGGGCCAAATGAGGATAAGAGAGCAGAGGTCAAGGAGGAATTCTTCGAGCTGCTTCAAAGGACAGTCGATGACTGCCTAGATGAAATTATCATGCTCGGAGATTTCAATGCCAGAGTTGGAAATGACCATCCTAGATGGGGTGGAGTTATCGGAAGATATGGAGAAGATACTCTCAATGACAATGGAAAGTGACTCCTTAGATTCTGCAGTGATCAGAATCTGATCATTACAAACACAAAGTTCCCCCATAAGCGCATACATGCATACACTAGATGTGAACCAACAAAGAATGAGAAGTCAGTGATCGACTATGCCATTGTTAGGAGGAGCTCATTCAAATATGTCCGGGATGCTACTAGAGTCTGGAGGGGGCCAGAGATTGGAAGTGATCACTACTTTCTTACAATCAAAAGAACAACTGAAAGAGTTGCTCAGCCTAGGAACTGCCCAACATCACGCAAGAAACCAAGTAAACAAACGGGAGAAATGAGCATTAAGACCTACAAGCTGAGAGAGCCAGAAATTAAGACCAGATATCAGGGGCTTATTGCTACAGAAGAACAACCTGATGACTTGGAAACCCTCTGGCTTAAATTCAAGGACATCACAAAGACAGCTGCTGCAGAAGCATGTGGTGAAGTTCGACTTGGGAACAAGAGAAAGAAGACACCTTGTTGGACAGAGGAAGTCAAAGAGAAAATAAGAGAGAAGAAAATGGCATGGAAACAATACTTAGGAGCTAAAAACACAACAGGACAAATGCAGAAATATAGATAATATGTGACACTCAGAACAAGGTGCTAGCAGCAAAACAGAAGTCCTGGGAAGAATTTGGAGAAAAGCTAGAAAAAGATGCGCAAGAAAACCAGAAATTGTTCTATAAGACCCTAAAGAACATGAGGACGGAAAAACAATGCCCTCTCAAATTTATAAAGGACAAGCAAGGCAAATTGCTTACTGCCCCGAAGGAAGTAATGGAAAGATGGAAAGAATATTTCTCAGAACTCCTGGATGGTGAGCATGGTGAAGCATCAGAAATGATAACCACTAGCACAGAAGAGAAAACCAATGATGGTGAAGATGACATAAAGATGGACGAACTGAAGGCAGCACTGGAGAAAATCAAGATGAGCAAAGCAGCAGGGCATGATGGTATAACACCAGAAATAGTTAAGTACATGGGAGCATCAGGCGAACTATTGCTCTTAAGGGTCCTACAGGCAGCATGGTGCAACAAGATCATACCAAAGGATTGGGAGATTGCCATCATAACACCAATTTTCAAAAAGGGTGACAATCGACAATGTGGAAACCATAGAGGCATATCACTTCTCAGTGTCCCTGGTAAAATCTACTCTAGAATCCTAGAGCAGAGACTCCGACGCCTAGCTGAGTCACAATTGGATGAGGTCCAGTGTGGATTCCGAGCAAACCGAAGTACTCAAGACCTAATCTTCACACTCAGACAGCTGAGTGAAAAGGCTCTTGAGTATAAGAGTGAGATCCATCTTTGTTTCATAGATCTGGAAAAGGCGTTTGACAGGGTCCCATGGAGCAAACTTTGGGACTGTTTGGCAAGGAAGAGCATTCCAGCACCTCTGATTCATTCTATACAGAGCTTCTACACGTCTTGCAGAAATTTTGTGAGGACAGCAAACCATAAGTCAGAAGAGTTCAGGACCACCACTGGTGTAAGACAAGGTGATATCCTGTCACCTTATCTTTTCATACTCCTCATGGACGATGTTATCAAGGCATGTTAAGTAGAGAACAAGAAAGTATTCAGTGGGGTACTGGAAGATGAGACAGGTATGTATTTCAGAGCTGGCATTTGCTGATGATGTTGCCCTGATTGCTAAATCAGAGACACATCTCCATTCCAGCCTGCAAGTATGGAAGGAAGAGCTGGAGAAGAGAGGGATGGTCATAAGCAGCTCTAAAACAAAATCCATGGTGATATTACGAGAAGAAAAAAGACATCAGATTAAGCTGGGAGAATAGGTCCTCGAGCAGGTCGACCACTTTAAATATCTCGGAGCTATTATAGACCGAAAGGGAGGCATCAAAGAAGAGTTGGCCACTCGAAAAGCAGCAGCTGGGAGACTTTTTCAGGCCATAAATCGAGGATTCCGCAGCAAGAGAGAGGTTCGTAAGAAAACGAAGATGGCTGTATACCGCTCCACCTATGTCCCAGTCTTGACATATGGATGCGAGTCATGGGCAATGACTACAACCCACAAAAGCCAAATCCAAACCTCAGAAATGAGGTATCTGAGGAAGGTGGTTGAAGTAACAAGAAGAGACATGGTCCGCAACCAGACGATACATCAAGGCCTAAAATCCCCCCCCCCCCCCCCCCCCCCCCCCCCCCCCCCCCCCACCCCATCCGCTGCAGACCCAAGTAGAACAGTCCCAACTAAGATGGTTGGCCATGTCTGCAGAATGGGAGAAGATCGGCTACCACGACAAGCATGGGAAACAAAGAGCCAGGGATCCAGAACCCCAGGACGACCCAGAGTTCGCTGGGAGGACAACATTAGACAATCTTTGAAAGACCGAGGACTAGAATGGAACCAGGCCAGGAGGAAGACAGCCGATAGGATAGTCTGGCGCTCTCTCTTCCAAACCTCTACACCTCACAGTAGAAGGGGAACGACTAAGTAAGTAAGTAAGTAAGGCTTCAATGGAGTCTATCTTTACACAAGATTACTCTTGGCAGAAATGTAGATAGAAGAGTAGTAAAGCTTCTATCAAATGGGAGTCTTCACAAGATATTCAGATAAGCGAAAACAATGCCGACACCTTTTATGAAAATTTTAAGCAATGGTTTATTCTAGCTCGTTAAGCCCCCACTCTGTTTAAGAGTGTGTGTTTAGTAACTTTGAAAACACGTAGTTCATTTAAAATGATTGAATCGAAGTTAAATTTGTAACATTACAAATAACAAAATTTAATAATCACTTTAACAGTTTAAAAGAAAGGAATAATAGTTAATTACAAAATAAGGTTTTCATCACTCGGGTGATGGTTTTTGATAAGAATTTCAAGTGGCAGCATATAGGTTAACTTAGCTGCCAATGATGATTCTAATCCTCCTCCTGATGGGTAGGTTCTTTTCACTCTGCTCACGCTCGTCTCTGGTCAAAGTTCAGGTGGCGCACATTCCCAGAACGTCAAGGAGTAACGGCCAAGCTGGTTCTGCGTCTGTCTATAAGACCCTCTTATGATGGCGTCTCGCACAACAAGAGTCCACTTCTACCTTCACTTGGTTCCAGAGATGGTACTTTCTGCTGGTACCACCAATAACTGGTAATAGAAATAGAAACAAAACGCTCTTCCGAGTATGGCGTTTTCCGACACATAAGTTATGTGCCCCCTCTTCTATTCTACCATCCCATGTCAGAATTTACCCTCGATGAGAATTAAATTTAATCCCTCGGGATAAAACTTTCTTTACATTTAAACTGAATAGCTTTAGCTTTACATTACATTTAAATGAAAAGGTTAAACGTACAGATATAATATGTTTTACATTTACATCTCCACGGGTTGAAAAGTGTTCACAATATAAATTCACATATGTTTCCTTTATATTTACACTTGTTGAAAAGTTTGAAACTTCTATTACTTTAAAATGAATATTTTCACATAGACATTTACACTGGTTTAAAGCTTGAAAACTTACATTAATTTTAAAGTGACTATGTTTATAGGGACAATTACACTGCTTTGAAAATGTAAGTATTATACTTAGAATGTACATCATTTCTTTCATCTTTCCCTCCCTGCTCCATAGTGAACCTGGAACTACTTTATGCTTTTAGTTCTCTTTACAAAACCAGCAATAAAGCAATCACCAGCCCGTGCAGTGGTGGTTCATGAATCATCATTCTACATGCTGAGGTTGCCAGCCTCAAATGACTTTGCCATCCAATAGCGAGTTTCACATATTAAAATTCACATGGTAATATATACATTTATATATGTTAGTTCACGTTAGTAATAAAACATAGAATGAAAATGCACTACTTACGCCAATCTTGGCTACAGACTTGTTGCTCAAATGAATAAAATAGGCGAGTTGGTCTCTTACACGAGTGTAGAATTTGACAATAGATTCCTGACTGTGTGTTTCTTTGTTTCCTAAGTCTTATTTGGTTCTCCGATAAAAGGTCCAGTTAAAAAAAAAAAATTATGAATCTAGTCTTCACTCTGGTGAGGTCTGATGTTGTCTTGGCGAGCGTGAAATTCACAGTGAAATAAAACTGCGAAATGGTCAGAATATATTCCTATCTTCCCAAGCGTTTGTTTGTTATGGAGTTAAATAAACGCTCCAATCATATTCAAACAGGTCGGGTGTGGTACTTTCAAAATATTTCCGACATGGAAAAATTTTGCAAAGGTCACGTCTCCCATATATGGTAATATGATGTCTGATGCCCTTGTGTACAAACTTCCAAACACACCTCTGTCCATCATAATATTGTGACCGTGTTTTTCTGGCGTAATGACTCAGGGATGGTCGCTAATCACCTGTGTTTTGCCAGACAAACAAATCTGGTTCTATTCACACTCCTGCCCAACACAAGCTTGGATAAACAAGCACCGTAGCTTGAAAAGATGGTCAGACAGATTATGCGATAAAATATTGTCGCTGACCGTCTAATAACCTGGCGTAACTTAACATGTCTCCATGAAGCGTGAATACGACACAATAAGATAAGAATTACTCCAGTAGCGAATACTGCCATAGGGGAGTGGCGTGTTCGAGACTTTCCCCATGCTATGTCCAGCATAAAGAGTAAAATGTGTAAAAGCGATCGGAGAGAAAAATGAAGAAGAAATGACACTGCCATAGGGCTGGAGGTGTGAGAGATCACACAAAAGGACAGGGACAGACATTTCGTCACAAGCATGATGCCAGTGTTCTCAACACAGTACCTTTGCCATGAAAGGCCAGCACTCTAACCACTCTGTCAATCGGATGCTGTAAATTAGAATAATAATAAATTAGAACGCTGAATATAAATTAAAAGCCAATTACATATGTGTAGTTTCTGTGGCTTGTTGTCTTCTTACAAAACATAATAAGCAATAAATATGGATGAAAACAAAAGGGTGGAATATTTTGGCCTAAAATTTTCAATCAGAAAACACCTGGAGCAGGTTGTTGGTAGGAAGCAGGTCAGGGTTCAAGAAGTCAATATTTAATTATTTTGAAACATTTTTAAAAATTCCGATTTTAAAAAGAACTGTCTAAACAGCACAAACCTTTTTCAAAAACTGCTGTGAACATGGAGCACCTGTCTCAGCATTGTTAATTTCTTCCAGAATTTTCTGAAAGTAAACAAAAAAATATACCTCATGTAGTTTCTGGGGGTCTCTTATGAGACAAAAAAAAAGAATAGGACTATTGTTCCCTCAGGTATTTCATACAAGGAGACTAATATGAGGGTGTGCATGAGGCTGGCAACCTCATCATGTAAAACAAATTGCTACAAAAACCACTGTTGTTACAGCATGTGAATGCTTGGTGCAGGCTTCCTGCAAGTGGGCCAGCTGCAGTGGTGGCTCCATACTCCATAAGGAGCAAAAAGAAAAATGACGATGAAAGACAAAATATGCTTGCCTTTACTAGTAGCAACTACAAAGTGATGAATGGCTTAAGAAGTAGCAACGGTGACTTATAACACACATTGTATAATACACAATCTCAGGGAAATGAGACACATTTTAAAATGAAGTTATTTTAACGCATAAAAACCCCAAAAGTGGACAAATCAAGTGCATTTACATTTGGCCTATGCATCTTCAGGAGCTAAATGGTAATAAATGAATGATGTGATTTAAAAGTCAGAAGAAAATTTTGGTGGGCAACAGATAATAGATTTCTCCTTTTTGTCACATTCACACCAAAACCATAACATCAAAAAAAAGTTAAAACATTACATATGCTACAAGGCAGCATCTAACATCGTGGCACATAGAGAAGAGTAGATAATAGTGTAGAGGAAAGTGGGGATATCTACTCAAGAAACACTTCTGAGAATATTTATAGATTCACAGTTGAAAGGAGAGTATTTTTATCTAGTCAGAATCTGAGGAATAAAGAGATGGCTTGAAGGAAACTGAAGTAGCTACACAAGGTTAGTATCACAACCACCCTTCATCACAGAAGAAATGAATGATAAATGTGATTGGCTCTAGACAAATGCCTCTAATCAAAAGTAGTTCAGTGCTACAAAAATACAAGTACAGTTAACACAAATATCAACTCTGACTCCTATTTTATACATATAAATATAAAACTGAAATATTTATTCAATTACAAGTGGAGTTTTAACAAGTGGAAAATATGTCAATAGTTTATTAACACTCATATGACTATAACAAATGAAAAAAATGGAATTGAGAAACACTTATTTCTCTTAAAACATTAAAGTTAAGTTATTTTTATCATCAAGAAATTTTAGGAAGCAATCAGTTGCATTGGTGTTGGTCATATTCACATAACTGAGGATAACTTGATGTTTCATGTTGGTAGCAGGTGAAATTCTTAGGTCCTTTTTGTTTCCTTATCAATGAGGATCAGTGGCAGCTGCTTCCTTTAGAGTTTTCTTCAGTAATTGTGCTTGGAGTGCAAGTAAATTACTTCCGCACTCAAGAGGTATGCTTCTGTCCACTGGGAGAGCATACAACATCAGTTCAGTTAAAGCATGCACCAAAAACCCATGTGTGGGCCAGCCAGTCCAGTCTCCTTGGATTCAGAAGACTTCTGGTTTATCTTTCCTAAACTTAGGTGAAACTAGGCTAGCTTTAACACATTAACTACCGCAAGCCGCTGTCAGCGGCTCACAAAATAATCACATTTGGACTGCAAGCCGCTCAGAGCGCCAATCTAATTTTAGTAATAAAACGAATGAAAAATGTACTGAAACACTCTCTGATCTGGTTCGAGATTTTAAGTTGCCCCCGGAAAACAAATTCCCAAAGCATGGTTGTTGTAGAACACTGGAAAATTGATATTATGTTCATATTTTTCAGCGTTTTCGGTTAGTTACCAAATTGTGTAAAACTGTTTACCGTGGCAACTAGTGATAGGACTACAAAAAATGCGTGTACATCTCGTCTAACTGCTGAACAGGCTAGAAACTTGTTTCAACAATTGACTGATAGATCTAGCGACGAGGACAAGAGTGAAAACGGTGTGCACATTGATTGAAATTGTGATTTTGATAGAGATGGGGCGCAAGCAGTTATAATTGTGAAAATATTGCAAGTCCTCGGCCATCGGAGGGCCGTTAAATAGCAACAACCTCTATTAGAGTTACAACCAGTATTTATTGTAATAGTACATTCATTTATCTTTAAAATGACGTGTAATTCATAAAAATCTGTAAACAATTACGAAAACTACAGCTTACTTTGTGCAAACACCTACAGGATGAAAATGGGAAAAAAATTTAATTCGGCCTCTAGTATCCCACTGAATACTTTCTTGTTCTCTCCTTACATGCCTTGATAACATCATCCATGAGGAGTATGAAAAGATAAGGTGACAGGATATCACCTTGTCTTACACCAGTGGTGGTCCTAAACTCTTCTGACTTATGGTTTGCTGTCCTCACATAATTTCTGCAAGACTTGTAGAAGCTCTGTATAGCATGAATCAGAGGTGTTGGAATGTTCTTCCTTGCCAAACAGTCCCAAAGTTTGCTCCATGGGACCCTGTCAAACGCCTTTTCCAGATCTATGAAACAAAGATGGATCTCACTCTTATACTCAAGAGCCTTTTCACTCAGTTTCTGAGTGTGAAGATTAGGTCTTGAGTACTTCGGTTTGCTCGGAATCTGCACTGGATCCCATCCAATTGTGGCTCAGCTAGGCGTCGGAGTCTTTGCTCTAGGATTCTAGAGTAGATTTTACCAGGGACACTGAGAAGGGATATGCCTCTGTGGTTTCCACATTGTCGATTGTCACCTTTTTTGAAAATTGGTGTTATGATGGCAATCTCCCAATCCTTTGGTATGGTCTTGTTGCACCACACTGCCTGTAGGACCCTGTAGAGTAATAGGTCGCCTGGTGCTCCCATGTACTTAACCATTTCTGGTGTTATACCATCATGCCCTGCTGCTTTGCTCATCTTGATTTTCTCCAGTGCTGCCTTCAGTTCGTCCATCTTTATGTCATCTTCACCATCATTGGTTTTCTCTTCTGTGCTAGTGGTTATCATTTCTGATGCTTCACCATGCTCACCATCCAGGAGTTCTGAGAAATATTCTTTCCATCTTTCCATTACTTCCTTCGGGGCAGTAAGCAATTTGCCTTGCTTGTCCTTTATAAATTTGAGAGGGCATTGTTTTTCCGTCCTCATGTTCTTTAGGGTCTTATAGAACAATTTCTGGTTTTCTTGCGCATCTTTTTCTAGCTTTTCTCCAAATTCTTCCCAGGACTTCTGTTTTGCTGCTAGCACCTTGTTCTTTGCTTCTGTTCTGAGTGTCACATATTCTCTATATTTCTGCATTTGTCCTGTTGTGTTTTTAGCTCCTAAGTATTGTTTCCATGCCATTTTCTTCTCTTTTATTTTCTCTTTGACTTCCTCTGTTAACCAAGGTGTCCTCTTTCTCTTGTTCCCAAATCGGACTTCACCACATGCTTCTGCAGCAGCTGTCTTTATGATGTCCTTGAATGCCAGAGGGTTTCCAAGTCATCAGGTTGTTCTTCTGTGTTTCTCACCGCTGTAGCAATAAGTCCCTGATATCTGGTCTTAATTTCTGGCTCTCTCAGCTTGTAGGTCTTAATGCTCATTTCTCCCGTTTGTTTACTTGGTTTCTTGCGTGATGTTGGGCAGTTCCTAGGCTGAGCAACTCTTTCAGTTGTTCTTTTGATTGTAAGCAGGTAGTGATCACTTCCAATCTCTGGCCCCCTCCAGACTCTAGCATCCCGGACATATTTGAATGAGCTCCTCCTAACAATGGCATAGTCGATCACTGACTTCTCATTCTTTGTTGGTTCACATCTAGTGTATGCATTATGCGCTTATGGGGGAACTTTGTGTTTGTAATAATCAAATTCTGCTCACTGCAGAATCTAAGGAGTCGCTTTCCATTGTCTTTGAGAGTATCTTTTCCATATCTTCCGATAACTCCACCCCATCTAGCATGGTCATTTCCAACTCTGGCATTGAAATCTCCAAGCATGATAATTTCATCTAGGCAGTCATCCACTGTCCTTTGAAGCAGCTCGAAGAATTCCTCCTTGACCTCTGCTCTCTCATCCTCATTTGGCCCATACACTATGACCAGGCTATGGTTTCTCCTTCTTTTAGTTTTACAACTGATAAGTCCAAATCTAAGCAAGGGCAGTAATCGTTATGAGTCTCGGATGTGCATAGATTATAGTGGTCATTCCACTTGAACAGCTGTTGTCTGGCTGTTAATTTATTAAAAAAATATATGAGCGTATCGCATTCGAATCTTCAAGATTCAGAACGCTTTTCACAGTGGCGAGTTCCACGTGAGATGATTTTCTGCTAAGCTATTTTTGAGCGATGAGCGAAAGTTCACGGGGAGTTAGCCCCAGGCTTTTTGGGTGATTAGCTGGGGTGTGCTGGGAGAGTATGTTTTTGGTGTCAGTGTGTACTGGGTGAATGCACTGAGGAGATGTAAAGTGTTTTTCAATGTGTACCAGTGTACATGCATTTATGCTGAGATATATTATGTGTGATTATCCCAGATGAGATGTATTAATTAAGGAGATGTTTCTTGGGCCTTTGAGTATACAGGCCAGTGGTTAAAGATTATGTACATTTTGAAGTGTTTGTGTCCTGGGCGTGACTAGAGAAGTCAGTCCAGTGTTTTCGAGGTAAGCCTGTACAGTGCTTGATATGTCGACTTATATTGTGAGGCCAGAATGTTTGGACAGGCCGTATTATGATTAACTACAGTGTGTGGTGAAGTGGGATGTTATAAATATTTATAGGGGACTTAGTGTACTGACTGAGATCAGCTGTGAAGGTATCTATATCTATTAAGAGTAGTGTATTATAGATAACCTTACTTGCTACCACATATCTATATATCTCAGTCAGAATTATTCTGGAATAGTGTGATGACTACGTTATGTGTCTAGGGTATGTGTATGATGAAGTGTAAGTCACAACAACAGACAGATAAACAATTTAATTTAATCCACTACTCTTGACAACACTGTGACACTCACATACATATAACACTCTATGAGAATATCTTAAGGAGTCACTGATAACTTTTCAAATAACAATATGTATTCATTTTTGTCATAAAGGTATATGTGTCCTGATTCAAATACAAAGGAACCAGGAATCACAATCAATTTTAATTACAAGTATATGTACAGACTTTATCATTATGAATATTGTAGTGACATATATTATTAAAAATATCCTATGTGTGTCAGTTGTGTAGTAGTAATATGAGGTAATACTGGTTTTGTTTTGTTCAAGCTCTGTTGGTATTTGTCATCATGACTTCAATAGTTTGTCTTTTGGGACTAGTATTGGAGATGTTCTCAGTTCCTGATATTAGACAATTAAATTCCCCTCTGAATGTTATTTTTACAAAGTCATTTCAAGATGAGGGGACATAATGTTGAGCTCAGCTGGCCAAATCAGCTTATCTTGCGTGATGGCGGCAGGAAAGGACTCCTCTGCTCGAATTCTCCCCTGGGCTCTGGAGACACCTCACTGATAGCTAAAAAGACCAAGGAGTATGCTGTCCGACTCTGGATTCAGCAAAGCACTGACCAGGTGCTGCTCAGTACCATCAAGACCACGGTCCCTGAAATCAAGAAGGATGTACCTTCTATTTCATAACTAACTTATGCTTTCTTTTTACACTGATCACAATACATCACAAACATTGAGTTCAGAGCGTTAGGCCAACTGTCAGCTTCATCTGAAATACTTTATACCAGTATTTACCTCCTTAATGGTTACCACGCCTCTGCACTTCCAGCATTATTTCTTTCTAGTCAATCATCCAGGTGTCAGTGTACTATTTGGCCATTCCATGCCGTTTTACTTCCCTCCGACACCCTCTGTTCAGGCTGGAGCATTATAGGCTTTATCTCCTGTTTGCCACTGAACTACACATATATATACAGGCATAAATTAACAATTTACATTCAATTTTCATTAAAAGATACTGAATGGTTCAAGCTTACCACAATTCATAGAATAAACACAGATACGTTGATTAGCAATGAATTCTGGCACATTTACTGGCACAAATTCCCATCTGCTTATGTTCCAGGCTTTTATTTAACACAAATATGAGCTGGCTTCAACGCACTGTTGCTTTATCAAGCTTATTTAAACAAGTGGTCTCGAACTAACGCTCCTAAGTGAGTATATCAGCGAGTCTAGCCAATGAGGCCACGTTTCGACAAGTGTTTGAAAAAATGTTACCTTTTCACGTCTCCCCTAACAACGAAAGATAGTATTTATAGCCCGACCAATCGTGGTTAGTCTTTCATTTGTTGTGCTCCAATCAATTTGGAGTTTACATGGTAGGCTATTTCTGTAACGTAAGGTTTTTTCAAACACGTTATAAAAAAATTTTATGAGCAGAAATGATTCCATGTTGTCAGGCATCCCCACTATTTTATTTTGGTTATAATTTATTAATTCCTGGACTATTTGCGTAACGTTTTACATATTCTTTGTCAGCAAGCCCTAAGGAACCCAAATATCCAAATTTAAAAGAGCTACGTGGCTGCGTTCAAAATATGCAATTCCTTCTACCTTCTGTTTCGAAGATGTGCTGTCTGGGTACTGTAATGTTTTCAAACGTAAACCCATATAATGTTATCTTTCCTAATAAGCGTTTTTTATGATTTTAAAACCTAACTCTGGGAAGGGTAGTGAATTTATCACTGTCCGTCCGAAAAAGTTAGTGCTTGTAGCCTTACACGCGTGATAGTAGTAATTGTGTATCGCGCGACGCGTGTTGCATGCGTTCCTGATTTTCAGCCCTCCCTCTCTCTTTATCCTTTAGTCCATCTGTTCGTTCGTTTTGGTAACGCAGTATAATTAATGTTAGGATTAATTTAGGTCATTACGCAGGGTGCCTCTCAATGTTTTTCCAAGAAATACAGCACACGTTTCATTGAAGGAAGCGGGTATAATACAGTAAGCTTTTACTATCAACGTGAAAGCGTTACAATTTGCAGACGAAGCAGAAAACAAGGGGGATTTCGAGTACTGTCATTGTGACAGCACTGTTCTTTACCATTCTTCTTCCTTTATTTATTATATGTATTTATTAGGCTTTATATTTACTTGATAATTTATATATGTGGATTAGAATATTCCACGACACCTCCCCTCTTAAAACAGACATTATATGTCAGTCCTTTATTCTATATACACATAGAGAAATTTATTATTATTTCTGGGGTTTACGGTGATTCTCATTACACGGATGGCGGCTTAAAAAATCCGCTCCCAAATTGGTTTTTCCAGATATATACTCAATGCTAAAATTATATGGAGCCAAAAGTAAAGACCATCGGAGTAACCTGGAGTTCTCATGCCTAGCCTGTGCTAGAAACGATAAAGGTTTGTGGTCTGTTTGCAACTTAAATGCCTTCCCATATAGATAAATATTGAATTTCTTTATCGCCCATATTACTGCAAGACATTCTTTTTCGCTAGTTGAGTAGTTGATTTCAGCTTTATTCAACTTTCTGCTAGCATATGCCAATGGGCTTAATTCCCCATCCAATGCATCTGATTTCTGTAGTAGAGTTGCACCTAACCCAATATTACTTGCATCCGTCCTTACTATGAATTCTTGACTTAAGTCAGGTAATTTCAAAATGGGTTTACTTGTGAGCTTTTCCTTCAATTCTTGGTAAGTCATTTCACATTGTGGTGTCCATGTAATGCGATCTGGATGTCCTTTACGTGTCAATTCAGTTAACGGTGCACATATGGAATTAAAGTTTTTGATATACTTCTGGTAGAAACCACATAATGAGACAAAGGATCTCACGTCCTTCTTGGTTTGTGGTCTCGGGGCTTTCTGTAGTTTCTCTAAATTCTTTGGGTCAGGGGTCATGTTTCCCTGATAAACTGTGTGTCCCAAAAAATTCCAATTCTTTACATCCAACGCAACATTTGGTTGGTCGGGCTGTTAAATTTGCCTCCCTAAGTCGATCAAACAGCATGTTCAGAGAGTCAATGTGTTCCTCAAATGTTTCTGTTGCTATAAGGATATCATCCATAAAATTTGTTATACAGGGATTATTCAGAGGATCCAATAATTTTCTCATCATTCTAGAGAAGACACTAGGCGCATTCTTCAATCCAAATGGCAATCTATTAAACTCATAGTGTCCTTCTGAGGTACTAAAAGCTAGGTATGGTCTAACCTCTTACCAACGGGCTGATCACCCGTTTGCCAGTCACTTTGATTACGGAAACAACGACAAATGGATTGATTTGTCATTGCCCTAAAGACGCCATTAGGCGTGATGGGAACAACGGCAAAGAAAATCTATTCGCTGTTGCCCTTAAGACGCCACTAGGCGTAATGGCCACTGACTGCTTTGCCGGTCGTTGGCTAAGGACGGAAGAAGAAGAAGAATGGTCTAACCTCAGGCTTTACTGGAATCTGATAGTATCCTTTACTCAGGTCCACTTTTGAGAAATATTTAGCTTTATTTAGCCTGGCAAACAGCTGATTTGTATCCGGCAATGGATCCACCTGTCCTTCTGTAATAGCATTCAGTCTCCTGTAATCTATACAGAGTCTATGTTCTCCAGAGGGCTTCCTTAAGAGTACCACACCGGAACTATACGAAGACTCACTGTGCGAAATAATTCCTTCCTTCAATAGATAGTCTATCTCTTCCTTCAAAGCTTTCTCCTTAGCAAACGGAATCGAATATGGTTTCATACAGACAGGTGTGGAGTCTATTAGTTTCATATCATATTCCAATAGGTTTGTATGTCCTGGTCGGTCTGTTAACACCTCTGCATGATTATTTAGAACCTGTTGCACTCTCTCTTTCTGAGTTTTCGTTAAATGTGTACTGATTTTCACCTGTGCTGCTGTCTCACAGGGGTGTAATGGATATTCAAATGATGAAAGTGGTTCCTTTTTCATCTCCATGGCGATGGACAAGGTCAACAAGTGTGTCTCTTCCTGATGTTCTCTTTCCAAATATTTCTTCAGGAGATTCACATGATAGATTTTTTTTTTCCTTCTTATCTATCTTATAATTTGTTCTAGACACCTTCTCTAAAACTGTATATGGACCCTGCCATCCAATTTGTAACTTATTCTGACTCCCAGGCAAAAGAAGCAGTACCTTCTCTCCCACAGCCAAATCTCTGTCTTTCGCCTTCCTGTTATAATAGGCAGCATGTTTCTTCCTGGCTTGTTTTAAATTTTCATTGGCAAGTTTCAAGCCAGTTTTTAACCGAGTGGTCAGCTCATTCACATATTGGTATGAAGATGTAATGTTTTCCTCTGCCTTTTCATCAGTCCACGTTCTTAACATAGCTACATATGGACCTTTAATTGTGTGGACCTATTTGTCCATGCACCGGTATGGTCTCTTCCACTCGAAGCTTTATAGTGATGATTTTTCCTCCCAGAATTATCATTCACAAAACGACCGCTACCAATTTTTCTTTTGGGGCTTTCTCCCCATTTAAAATTCTTGATGAGAGATTTCCTCCCTACATCTTCTTCCTCCAGTTGGTTTAAGTCCGATTGAGGGATTGTCGGCTTATCCTGGGGTAAGACATCTTTTTGCACTCTCCGCATAGTGGCCATTGTAAAACAGTTAAGTGAAGCTTGTCCGTGAAAAGGGGCTTCCCATTCCATTTGGTCCACTTTATCAAATCTATTTTTCTTTTTATTATCAGGCCTAATTTTGCCCCGTGGCGTGTCCAGGTCCTGATCCATGTTCCCACTTGTGGGTGTTCCCTCATGTGCTATGCTACACCTTTCTACAAAATTCTCAATGTCCCATCTTGCTTTGGGCCAATAATAATTGTGAGCCACCTTTTGAATGATGGTACCTATCTTCTCATGGTCCCCATCTGGTTTCACATGTAGGCTCCTTATTAAGTCTGCCCTATATCTTTTTGGAAGAACCAGCTGTCCGTGACCTTTGGATCTAGCTCCAGTCTTCCTATACATCAACTTGTTTTTCATGTAAAAATCTCCCTTGCCTGGAGTTGTATGACAAGTTGACAATTTTCTGAAACAAGGCTTGAGTGTTTTATCCCCAGCCTGTGCCTTCCTCATCTCTTCTGGAGTGGTATCCAACATAATATCCTCCTCCTGTCTTGAGGTCGACCTGACCTGAAGGGTTGCCATATACACAGGTTTCCTTCTGCAACGGTCAGTGTCATGATTGTCCATCTGACAATTCTTACACCACCTTTTTCCTTGGTTGAAAGATTTTCTTTCATCATATTTCCTTTCATCGAATTGTGGGAATTTATTTTTATTTTCATACCGTGGCCTATCAAATTGGTGCTTACCTTTATTTTGATCCTTAGGATCAAATTTATTAAAGTTCTGTGGTGCCCTAAAGTTATCCACTTGTTTCTTTTTATTACCTGTTACCTCTGCTTGAGCTGCTTGATACCTTTCAGCAACATTTAGCAACTCACCCAGCCTCTCTGCACCTTGTTCCATGAGAAACTTTCTCAGGTCTGGAGCCATGGACTCTCTTAATTGCTCTATAAGGACCATTTCCTTAAGATCTTGGGTTTTCCCCAGAGAAGTCCATTTCTCCAAGTATGTCTCTATTCGTGCAGAGAACTGGTGATAGGTTTCACCTGACAGTAGTTTAGCATTCCTAAATTTTTTCCTATAAAATTCTGCATTCTTTTCATACCTTAACAAAAGAGCCTGCTTTAGCATGTCATAATTTTCCTGATCACCTCTGCTCATTTTTGCAAAAACTTCATAAGCTGCCCCACGAAGTCCCTGAGATAACTTTAAGCTCCACCTTTCTCTCTCTAACCCATACGTGGTAGCTAATAGTTCATACCTATTTAGGTAGCTCTCTATATCATCGTCTTTCTCAACAAAATGATCTAAATGAAAATTCATAGCTGAGGTTGAGGCTCCTTGGCTAGCAGTGGCATCAGAGGCAAAGGGACTGGCACCATTTTCAGGAGCATGGCCTTGAAACTCAAACTCCCTTAGTCTTAACTCATGTTCCCTTTGTAATCTCTTCTCCTCCTTTTCTGCTTCCCTTTCTGCAGCTAATTTCCTCTCTTCTCTTTCTGCAGCTAATTTCTTCTCTTCTTTTTCTACAGCTAATTTCTTCTCTTCTCTTTCTGCAGCCTGTCTTCTTTCCTCGGCTTCTCTTTCTGCAGCTAATCTTTTGTCTTCTCTTTCTGCTTCCAATTTCTTAGCCTCAGCCTCAATCTGCAACCTCTTAGTCTCAGCCTCAGCTTGTAACCTCTTAATTTCTCTTTCAGCCTCTAACTTTCTTTCGGCTTCAAACCTTCTTTCTTCGCGTTCAATAAATTTGTCACATTCCGTAGTGACATAGGCAACCATAACTTGCCCATCTAATCCTAACTCTTTTGCAGTCTGTACAGCAGCAGATCGAAACTTGGCCAGGTCCGCCATTGTCTATCAGGTAAATTTCTACAATGTCTAACCAACAATTTAATCTCTAAATATATCTAATGGACAACACAGGCACCGTGAGCTCAACCTTATTTAATTTCACCCAAGGATACTTTTTAATTCTTATATTCCCTGAAGTGAATTACCCCCAATATTTTTAATAGGGAAAGATTCAAAATCCCAAGAGCGAGACCCCAATATATGTGGTGAAGTGGGATGTTATAAATATTTATAGGGGACTTAGTGTACTGACTGAGATCAGCTGTGAAGGTATCTATATCTATTAAGAGTAGTGTATTATAGATAACCTTACTTGCTACCACATATCTATATATCTCAGTCAGAATTATTCTGGAATAGTGTGATGACTACGTTATGTGTCTAGGGTATGTGTATGATGAAGTGTAAGTCACAACAACAGACAGATAAACAATTTAATTTAATCCACTACTCTTGACAACACTGTGACACTCACATACATATAACACTCTATGAGAATATCTTAAGGAGTCACTGATAACTTTTCAAATAACAATATGTATTCATTTTTGTCATAAAGGTATATGTGTCCTGATTCAAATACAAAGGAACCAGGAATCACAATCAATTTTAATTACAAGTATATGTACAGACTTTATCATTATGAATATTGTAGTGACATATATTATTAAAAATATCCTATGTGTGTCAGTTGTGTAGTAGTAATATGAGGTAATACTGGTTTTGTTTTGTTCAAGCTCTGTTGGTATTTGTCATCATGACTTCAATAGTTTGTCTTTTCGGACTAGTATTGGAGATGTTCTCAGTTCCTGATATTAAGACAATTAAATTCCCCTCTGAATGTTATTTTTACAAAGTCATTTCAAGATGAGGGGACATAATGTTGAGCTCAGCTGGCCAAATCAGCTTATCTTGCGTGATGGCGGCAGGAAAGGACTCCTCTGCTCGAATTCTCCCCTGGGCTCTGGAGACACCTCACTGATAGCTAAAAAGACCAAGGAGTATGCTGTCCGACTCTGGATTCAGCAAAGCTCTGACCAGGTGCTGCTCAGTACCATCAAGACCACGGTCCCTGAAATCAAGAAGGATGTACCTTCTATTTCATAACTAACTTATGCTTTCTTTTTACACTGATCACAATACATCACAAACATTGAGTTCAGAGCGTTAGGCCAACTGTCAGCTTCATCTGAAATACTTTATACCAGTATTTACCTCCTTAATGGTTACCACGCCTCTGCACTTCCAGCATTATTTCTTTCTAGTCAATCATCCAGGTGTCAGTGTACTATTTGGCCATTCCATGCCGTTTTACTTCCCTCCGACACCCTCTGTTCAGGCTGGAGCATTATAGGCTTTATCTCCTGTTTGCCACTGAACTACACATATATATACAGGCATAAATTAACAATTTACATTCAATTTTCATTAAAAGATACTGAATGGTTCAAGCTTACCACAATTCATAGAATAAACACAGATACGTTGATTAGCAATGAATTCTGGCACATTTACTGGCACAAATTCCCATCTGCTTATGTTCCAGGCTTTTATTTAACACAAATATGAGCTGGCTTCAACGCACTGTTGCTTTATCAAGCTTATTTAAACAAGTGGTCTCGAACTAACGCTCCTAAGTGAGTATATCAGCGAGTCTAGCCAATGAGGCCACGTTTCGACAAGTGTTTGAAAAAATGTTACCTTTTCACGTCTCCCCTAACAACGAAAGATAGTATTTATAGCCCGACCAATCGTGGTTAGTCTTTCATTTGTTGTGCTCCAATCAATTTGGAGTTTACATGGTAGGCTATTTCTGTAACGTAAGGTTTTTTCAAACACGTTATAAAAAAATTTTATGAGCAGAAATGATTCCATGTTGTCAGGCATCCCCACTATTTTATTTTGGTTATAATTTATTAATTCCTGGACTATTTGCGTAACGTTTTACATATTCTTTGTCAGCAAGCCCTAAGGAACCCAAATATCCAAATTTAAAAGAGCTACGTGGCTGCGTTCAAAATATGCAATTCCTTCTACCTCCTGTTTCGAAGATGTGCTGTCTGGGTACTGTAATGTTTTCAAACGTAAACCCATATAATGTTATCTTTCCTAATAAGCGTTTTTTATGATTTTAAAACCTAACTCTGGGAAGGGTAGTGAATTTATCACTGTCCGTCCGAAAAAGTTAGTGCTTGTAGCCTTACACGCGTGATAGTAGTAATTGTGTATCGCGCGACGCGTGTTGCATGCGTTCCTGATTTTCAGCCCTCCCTCTCTCTTTATCCTTTAGTCCATCTGTTCGTTCGTTTTGGTAACGCAGTATAATTAATGTTAGGATTAATTTAGGTCATTACGCAGGGTGCCTCTCAATGTTTTTCCAAGAAATACAGCACACGTTTCATTGAAGGAAGCGGGTATAATACAGTAAGCTTTTACTATCAACGTGAAAGCGTTACAATTTGCAGACGAAGCAGAAAACAAGGGGGATTTCGAGTACTGTCATTGTGACAGCACTGTTCTTTACCATTCTTCTTCCTTTATTTATTATATGTATTTATTAGGCTTTATATTTACTTGATAATTTATATATGTGGATTAGAATATTCCACGACACAGTGCTTGCCATGTCGACTTATATTGTGAGGCCAGAAGGTTTGGACAGGCCGTATTATGATTAACTACAGTGCTTGCCATGTCGACTTATATTATGAGGCCAGAATGTTTGGACAGGCCGTATTATGATTAACTGTAGTATAGCGATTCTGTGGAGCTGTTAGGAAGCTGCTAAACTGCGCTGAGACGTCATATATATTTGGAGGCCTATTATTTACTAGAACTGCGATGGCAGCAGTCTTCTAGATGGATTAAACTGCGCTGAGACGTCATATATATTTGGAGGCCTATTATTTACTAGAACTGCGATGGCAGCAGTCTTCTAGATGGATTAAACTGCGCTGAGACGTCATATATATATGGAGGCCTATTATTTACTAGAACTGCGATGGCAGCAGTCTTCTAGATGGATTAACCTGCGCTGAGACGTCATATCTAATGGAGGCCTATTATTTACTAGAACTGCGATGGCAGCAGTCGTCCGGATGGATTATTATAATTATACGATGTGGATCCTTATTTTCATATGCTATTATAACCTGTGTAACATGCTGTGTTTCGTCTACCTTATCGTGACCGTGTTGTGGTGTAATTAAACTGTTCATTAACTGTAACAAGGCGTTCAACCCTCCATGACTCGTACGTGAGCTAGCGTGGTGTGTGTGACTGTTCCTTCACACCCTTCACATATCATACACGGTAACAGCACAGCAGTACACACATGGATATTTAGCCTATATACAGTATGCAACAGACTGGATGAATAATCTTACTGTATCAGAGTTAGAATCGTACTGTATCATTGGGTCTTATCAGTTGGTGGTTTACAGTCAAGTTGGAATCAATACAGAAGAGGTTACTGCTACTGCAAAGTGGGATAAAGCGGTAACATTCATGGTGGCCAAGACTGGTTTTATCTTCTGTTCCAGTTCAAGTTGGATCGAACTCACGACATTTATAATAAGTACACATTCGGATGATTTGCCTGTGTGGCGTGATATTTGATATATGAATAGCAACCTTGGTATTCGACTACTCTATGGTTAGCAATTGTACACTTCATCTGCAACAGTGGATGCAACATCGTTTTGCAATAAATACTGATTGTTACAGTGGCGGCAATCAATAAGCCTAGCGGCAACAGTCGTGGCCAAAACTTACGGACGTGATCCCACGTCATCTGCGTTATGTGACTTTCTTCTATGCTGTGTGGTGCATTTAAGAATCCATCATCATCACCAACTACGTGTGCAATAGTGATTGTTTTCAAACTTACATGGTGTGATACCTACTATAAAAGACTTGCCCCAAAAACAGACGTTAACATAACTAGGCGGGAACATATCTGATGGAGTGCAGCTTATTAATACTCATCTATATAGAGGACTATAACATATCCACTATTTCCATTGCCAAGATATGCTTCATGATTCAGTTCTGCTTTTGAATTGAAGTTTTCAAGTGAGCTGTGCCAGTATTTTGGTGGCGCAATTACAGAAGTTTACCATCATAGTAAACAAGAGATGTCAAGTACTTCCTTTCAAGTGGATTATCAACGAGATTGACAGACTGTGTACCCCTACAGTTACAGAGGGAATTCAAGCTGATGTGCAGTCATTCTACACGGGTGCCTCAAGTAGATGATTGGCAGTAATACAGTTCCTGTTTACCTGTGCGGTTTACGAGCACACATACAGTAGCGAAGACAAAGGACCTGAAGTGAGAAGTGTCAAGCTGCGGTGACCTTATGCGGTGAACTGTTTTCCTCAGCAGACTTTGTGATGTTCAGCATTTTGGACGGGCGTATTTCCCTTTATTGAAAGATAAGTGGTTTATGTTGTGGAAACTGTGCCATTTTATCTTGTGTCAACAAGTCTTCCTATATATATTGTGTACTATTTGTTATAATGAGTATTTCATGTTAAATATTCTATGTTTCATGTAAACTTATGAAGATTATATCCCAGTTTACCCAGGGCTTCATAAGCATTCTTTAGTATTTGGTTAGTAAGTGTCAATTCTATGACAATTCCGGTTTAAGATTACAAACCTTACCGAAATTTAGGTTACTATTTGTCTCTTGGGACAATTAAGTGTGTAGTTGTGACGTAACGTTTCATTGTGGTTTTCATAATATTTTTTTTCTGTTTTTTAGTTTATTGATTAATTTGTTTGTGAGCGTTTTTCTCTATTTCCTATCTTTCAGTTTTTATACACATTTTCGTTTATACACGGTGTTGTTATTGTCTTGCCATTATTCGCGGTTATCGTTTCATGCTTTGAAAATTTTTTGCCTTAGTTAAGCCTTACTGTTCAGTTGACTTCTGCGAACGTTATCATTTGTTCTGTAGTACCTTGTCTTTGTAATCGTTGTTCTTACTGTCTATATAATATGTTAGTTGTTTGTAACTTATTGTAAGACTTTGATGCATAAGTGTTTAAGGCTATTTCACATAATATTGACATCACTCAAATTGGTATATTTTACAAAGGTTCTATGCACATGAAGTTATGCTACTATGATATAAAGTAATTAACTGATACTTGCAATTATTGGAAAGGATATTTAGCTTGGTGAGCTGAAAAAGTAATTTTCCGAATATTTAGGGACATAAAACTTGTGGTAATTATAACTGGTGAATATATATATACAGTGGACTTGATTGTAATCACCATGGATGATGAGCTGAATCCAGGCGATATGAAGACTATATTGCAAGATATATTTGAGGAAGTTAGACATTATGAAAGATTGCGAGGCCCACGATTGGAAGGATTTGTATGGACCGTTTTTTGGTTGAAGTGGCATGGGGCCTAAGGGGTTTTGCTGAGGATACTTTTTATTCCGTTCCTCACTTAATGATGGCTAGGCATTTGGCGGATTTGGTGCATTACCTTCGGGTATTTTTGCACAAGCATACTGATTCTGGACATGATTATATGACAGAGGTGATATACGATATAATTTACAACGACATTCCTAACAATCAGAAACAGGAGTTACGAAATGAGGAGTTAAAAGATATAATTTATAATGACATTCTTCATGAACAGTTGGAAGAGCAGAAGCGTATGAAAGTAATCAAACAAAATGCGTTACAGGAAAGGGAGAAGATTTTAGAAAGTGTTGCTAAAGAGAGCAAATTACAAGCAACAGTAACTAAACTTGAAAGTGATTTATATAAATCAAACTTGGATCTTGAAAGACGGCAAGAAGCATTAAATTCAGCATTGTGCAGGATTAAATACTTGGAAGTTAATTTGGGAGATAAGCAAGGCGAAACTATTAATCTCACGCAGAAACTTCAAGAACAGAAAGAGAAGTATGACAAGTTGAAGGTTGAGAGCAATGTTCGTGAGAAGACTTACATAGAAATGCTTCATAATGTGTTAGATGATAATGAGATTCTCAGTTGCCAATTGAAAGAAAAGAAAGAGATACATGAGAAATTGAGAATTCAGGCAAAAAAATGTGAAAACTTATGTAAGGAAACACGTTGTGATTTATTGGATGACAATGCGATTTTCGGTCGTCGACTTAGAGAAAAGTATTTGGCATCTCCCGAGAAAATTAATAAGCTTGGGAATGGCCAGAAGAGTAAGACCGAGGCGCTTCATATGGAGTTAACACAGTTAACAGCAAGTAAGGAAAAGTGTAGTGGCTACCCAACAACCTCCTCTGCCCCACATTCATTGATCAACGGGTTCAAACGCCTGTTGGCTATTGCTGTTGAAACGGACTACACATTCAAGGAAGCAGAAAGGACCAAGGAGTTCTTAAAGGACCCATTAAAGTTTGCTGCTGTTGCCGATACAGTTGCACCAGCTTCAGCAGCCAATTTAGCACAAAAAGAAGAGAACAAGAGATTGGAAGCGTTAATAATGGAGAAGGATAAATTAGCTAAGATTGAGAAATCACTAGCAGAGGAAAGATGTCGAGTTTTGACATTCGATGACGTAATTAAGAAACAAAGTGAACAGATTTCACTTAAAAATATTGAAATTACGCAATTAAGGGAAAGAGTGGACGGTTTGGTTGATATAATTTTAAGTAGAAAAATACTGTCTACTATCAATATTGACAAAGTTAGACAGAAAGACGGTTGTCAACACGTCTTAAAAACGTCGAGTCAGCAACAGACACTCGATGACAACACTAACGTAAAACGGGGTGAGCAGAAATCCTTGCGTGGCAGATATAACTTTCATCGTACTAGTGACTATTCTAGTAATATTAATAGTTCCTGGCGACAGGCCAACAAGGGTAATATTGATAACAAGGTTAATTCTACTGTGATACTTGATTCTGTACATCACAGTAAAGACAAGGATAAATTTCATGTCAATGTTAAAAAAACTAACCTTGTATCTGAGGTTAGAAAGCCTCATAAAAACATAATAAGGGACGAGACTAGTAGGACTAGTGCACAAAGTAATACTCAGTATGTCAGTAGCCATAAGGATTTTATTATCCCTATTACTGATTCAGAGATTAAGCACGCTGCCACAGAAAAGAAGAAAAACAATCTTGACAGGAAAGATAATACAGACTTTAAACATTATCAAGGGAGATCAGCAAATTGTAATCTGTCTTCTCCAAGAAACCAGAAACAGTTTAACAGATCTAAATATTTTGGTTCTGAGGATTTTGAGAAGTATGGTAAAAATGATTACAGGAAAGATTATCAATTTTACGATAATAAGTCTAGAAGTCAACATAAACAATCTGGCAGATATTTTTATCAAAACAGAAATAATAATGGAAACTTTGCTAAATTTTCTCAACAAAGGCCTAAAGTCATTAATAAACAGGGTAATAATAATAAAAAGGGTGTCTCTAATACAACTGCTTGTTCTACTTGTGGTTTTGAGAGAGTATCTCGCTGTTATGAGGGTAGCAAATTTTTTTCAGCATCCAATAGCGACGACCTTGAGCTACGATCATTTTCTGCCCCATAAGCCTCCTGTGGTGTTTTCACGTATCAAGGGAAGGCTTGTTGATCGGTAAAAGGGCTACAGGTTCATACAAGCCACAGTTTTAGGTAAATGTAACGTTAATTTCCGTTTTACATCGTTAACTCGGACTGTGAATTAAAATAGAATTTTTTTTCATTTGTATATTTTCACAGCGACAGCTTTGCAATGAAAGTCTATGTTCCGGTGTTACATTAACAGAGAAAGTAACGTATGCCACCTTGTATCCATGGCGTTAATCAAGTAAAGCCGGACAGCAAGTCGACTCTGAATTGTATGCGGTTATCTTGCCAATTTTATGAGACTATTCAACACGGCTGGAATTATTGCCTGTTCAACATGGTTAAGATATATATATTATTGTATCAAATAAATATAGGATATTATATATAGAATTGTATTAAGATACCATGTAACTTCTATTAGATAGTGTGTAAGCTCATTTTTTATGCACTATTTTATGCACATATTGACTTTTTGTACGACGATGCAACAATTATTTTCATACTATTCTTACACTATGGTGTTATGACGAATATTGTATGTATTATGATTGCAGTAAGGTGTATGATATCATTTGCGAGTGACTTGTCTCTGTAACTTTTTGACAAAAGCAGTGGACTATAGTATTTACGCATGCTAGTCAGAAGACTATGCTCGTTTAGTCAATTCATGGTTGACATTTATGCTCTGTCGTGAGCTTAGCGCTACGAGAGCTGATACATCAAACATTGATGTGTTTTTGCAGAGTTGATTATTAGGACTGTTTTATATGCATGATGAGTTTGTCAGCCCAATGCACAACCTCATTAGCTAGGTATGGTGCAGTAGTTATCTTCAGAGAGTCTCTGTACTCACTAAATTTAAAATTTTTTCTTGTGTTTTGATGTCATGTTTATTTATGTATTAGCGCATTCTAAGACATTATGTAGTAACTATTATATTGTGAAACATAATTTTGGAAACAATGTATGATTATATCAGAGTTAATTTTGTATTGCAAGTTGAGAATATATTCTGAAACATTGGTTTCTAAGTTTTTTCGAGAGAATAATACTTGCGAATTTAAAATAATTTGATTCTATTTTTTCTTGCAATTTAGACATGCATCATTTTTTCCAGCAGATTGTTTTGATTTTTGTGTCTGCTTAAGTATAAGGATTTTGGTATGACACACATTTTTGTTGGCCTAATTACATTTTGGGATGTTAATATTGGGTTAAACAAAAAAAAAATTAAAATACCATTTTTATTTAACTTAGCGTCATGAAATATTTTTGTTTTTTACTTTTTGGAAAATGTTTTTTTTAAGATTGTAAAATTTTTTCGGTGCCCTGCGCTTAACTGTGCGCTAGAGGGAGTAATGATGTGTTTTTTTTACTTAACGCTTCATGGTGCGTTAGTTGGAGTTTATTTATAACGTTATTATTTTTTGTGTATGATGTCTGATGGTTGATGGTGACTTATGAATAAGTTGTATAACGGGGTTAAGGTTAGATTGTGCTTCGTTATCTACAGCTTTCTTTTGTGGTTGTTAGATATACACGTACATTGTCTTTGTGTCTTATACTTTCTTGTCATCACCATATGTATTTATATAATACGTTTTTGATCAAATTGTTATTACGATGTATTAATCCATCGTTCTCTACAGACATACCTGTGTTTTTCTTTTGTCTGTCCTGATTATTCTTCATTTTATTCTATTTCTTCTACTGAATTTTCGGTAGCGGTTCATATGTGGATTATACTTTCATGTTGCATTTATATGTCACTTGATACTATTTGTATTCTTATTCATCCTACTATACTGATACTTGAATCATGTATATTGTTAGGTTAATCCTATGCTATATGGACTTAACTTTGTTGAAAGCAGATTATTTTGGTAGACTTAGCTAATTATTTTGTATGCTTTGTTTTCTGCTTTACTCATAATGCTGATATTTTTTGGACGATATATAGTATTTGGACTTAACAGGTTGATTAATTTTCGGATTAGAGCTTTATCACCCACTTAATTTTTTGGCGGAGTAATGTTTTCAAAAAAAAATGATGTTATCATTTTTTTTCCCCGGGGGGTGGTGTAAACTGATAAGTCCAAATCTAAGCAAGGGCAGTAATCGTTATGAGTCTCGGATGTGCATAGATTATAGTGGTCATTCCACTTGAACAGCTGTTGTCTGGCTGTTAATTTATTAAAAAAATATATGAGCGTATCGCATTCGAATCTTCAAGATTCAGAACGCTTTTCACAGTGGCGAGTTCCACGTGAGATGATTTTCTGCTAAGCTATTTTTGAGCGATGAGCGAAAGTTCACGGGGAGTTAGCCCCAGGCTTTTTGGGTGATTAGCTGGGGTGTGCTGGGAGAGTATGTTTTTGGTGTCAGTGTGTACTGGGTGAATGCACTGAGGAGATGTAAAGTGTTTTTCAATGTGTACCAGTGTACATGCATTTATGCTGAGATATATTATGTGTGATTATCCCAGATGAGATGTATTAATTAAGGAGATGTTTCTTGGGCCTTTGAGTATACAGGCCAGTGGTTAAAGATTATGTACATTTTGAAGTGTTTGTGTCCTGGGCGTGACTGGAGAAGTCAGTCCAGTGTTTTCGAGGTAAGCCTGTACAGTGCTTGATATGTC
Organism: Oreohelix idahoensis; assembly: GCA_024509875.1. Classification (NCBI taxonomy): domain Eukaryota; kingdom Metazoa; phylum Mollusca; class Gastropoda; order Stylommatophora; family Oreohelicidae; genus Oreohelix; species Oreohelix idahoensis. Next base: position 697,689 of record JAMPIV010023129.1, read on the forward strand.
GACTTATATTGTGAGGCCAGAATGTTTGGACAGGCCGTATTATGATTAACTACAGTGCTTGCCATGTCGACTTATATTGTGAGGCCAGAAGGTTTGGACAGGCCGTATTATGATTAACTACAGTGCTTGCCATGTCGACTTATATTATGAGGCCAGAATGTTTGGACAGGCCGTATTATGATTAACTGTAGTATAGCGATTCTGTGGAGCTGTTAGGAAGCTGCTAAACTGCGCTGAGACATCATATATATTTGGAGGCCTATTATTTACTAGAACTGCGATGGCAGCAGTCTTCTAGATGGATTAAACTGCGCTGAGACGTCATATATATTTGGAGGCCTATTATTTACTAGAACTGCGATGGCAGCAGTCTTCTAGATGGATTAAACTGCGCTGAGACGTCATATATATATGGAGGCCTATTATTTACTAGAACTGCGATGGCAGCAGTCTTCTAGATGGATTAACCTGCGCTGAGACGTCATATCTAATGGAGGCCTATTATTTACTAGAACTGCGATGGCAGCAGTCGTCCGGATGGATTATTATGATTATACGATGTGGATCCTTATTTTCATATGCTATTATAACCTGTGTAACATGCTGTGTTTCGTCTACCTTATCGTGACCGTGTTGTGGTGTAATTAAACTGTTCATTAACTGTAACAAGGCGTTCAACCCTCCATGACTCGTACGTGAGCTAGCGTGGTGTGTGTGACTGTTCCTTCACACCCTTCACATATCATACACGGTAACAGCACAGCAGTACACACATGGATATTTAGCCTATATACAGTATGCAACAGACTGGATGAATAATCTTACTGTATCAGAGTTAGAATCGTACTGTATCATTGGGTCTTATCAGTTGGTGGTTTACAGTCAAGTTGGAATCAATACAGAAGAGGTTACTGCTACTGCAAAGTGGGATAAAGCGGTAACAACAACCATAATGCGCTCCGAGACAAAGTTCCATCCCTTGATATTATCTTTCTGGTTTTTGGCCACAATGCAACCCACGCCCCCTTTAGCTCTTTCAGATGTGGGTACACCACTGTAGAGCAGCGTGTTGCCATCGAGATCCATGAATCCTTGTCCCTTTTTCTTTGTTTCCGTTATAGCCAGGATTTCTAATTTTGCTTTCCTCATCTCTTCCACCAGCTCCTCTTCTTTTCCATTTATACTTCTTGTGTTCTACGTTCCATAAGTCGTAGTCCGTAGTCCGTTCCAGTTCGTCGCCTTTAGAATCAGTCCGGTTTTCTCTCTTGTAGTTCACGTAATCATGTTTTAAAGCAAACAGGTGATTGGCCTGTTGTGCCTTTGCATGGTGGAGGGGCTGCCTCCTTACGGCCTCCATGCAGGCTGCCCTCCTCCTTTTTCAGCCGGGCATGGGACCGGCCTAGGCGGAGTTCTTAACAAAAAATACCATTAATAACCAAAAAACTTCATGCATCTGACTTTTACGTAACTTTTTTACCAGGTCCAATGTGGTAAATTATTCAGCTTTTTCCCATTTTTCAAGGTATTGAAGTTATTCCTGGCTGTTCCATGCTTTTCCAGGTTTTTTAAGGGCACTTTGCGCCCTGTGCATGATTAGTACATACTAAAACTGCCATTTCATTAGCAAGGGAGGTAGGGTTAAAAAAAAAAAAAAAAAAAGTAAAGGATCCCGTTACATGCCCACTGAGGCATATTGGGAATATGGGTTAGGCCAATATTTTTTGACCATCTGTACACTACGGGTGATGTGGTCAGCACCAAGCCAGCCGCCTTTAACCTTCCCAGAGTTGCTCTGGTACCCAATTTATGAGGCTTGGTCGATCCTGGAGCCGTCTGAGGTCTAAAAAATCCTACCTCTACTGGGGATCGAACCATGGGCTGCTGAGTTCGGAAGCCAGTGCACTAACCACTTGTTAATTTTTACAACAGAAAAGGAAGTTTCACTCTTGGTGAATGGAAGCTCACTTATCAGTACATTTTAATGGTACAAACAGTATACATCGGTACTATTTTAAATATACATAAAGAAACACTGCACGCACTGAATCATCATGCACAGCTGAATAACAAAAGTTATGCGAAAACATAAACTTCTCATGTTTTATGACAAATATCCTAGCAAGCACATGAATGCAACTTTTAAAGAAGAATGTAAACACACTGTATACCACTTCCTATAAAAGAAAAGGGGCATATGTTCTGTTTCTGCATTTAAAAAAATCAAAGTTACATAAATTTATCTTCAACTTCATCTGTTTACTATGAAAAACAAAGATATTTTTAACTGACAGAGTTATGCTATTTACCTGCAACTCTTTAACTTCTTAATTTTTGTGGTACTGTAATGACATTTGTGATTTTCACAAAATAATTGTTAATCCACTTACTGGACACAGAATAAGAAGCATCATTTGTAATGGCCAGATCTGAACTCTTCTTCTTGATCCTTCTGTCAGCACATTCAGGTGATCAAAGAGTTTATCGCAGCAATCTTCAGTGTTAAAAAAAAAATTACTTTAGTTGCCAGAATAACATTCAACAATTATTATCAAAGGGGCTAAATGAAACTATATGGGTTTTGTTAATACAATTTTTTTTTAAATTAACGAAAACGAGCATTCAGTTTAATTCCATAAAAAAATATAAAAAGCTTATTATTTCTATGGAAGGGATTATAGTAAGTAGTATAGTGTGATCAGCAGCTTCATCCTCCCAGTTCAATGGATTTATGTGCAGTGCCTTCATACCTCTCTTGTAAGTAGCCCCCTTCAGTCATAATTGACTATGGGAATGCGGCCCTGAGGTGATAGCCCTCACTTGCATTTTTTTTCCTAGCATTCCTTTTGGCATGGTCTTCTCTCATCTGATTGTTGTGAGAGCTTCTTTTCGCCCTATCTGAGGAGTTGCCGTAGGGAGCATCGCCACATGGTGTGATCAGCAGCTTCTTGCACACATCTTTGAACCTCAGCTGTAGTTGCCCTGCTGTTCTTTTGCCACCTGTCAGTTGTCCATAGTAGATATCTGTAAGGGATGCGACCATCTACCATGCTGAGGACATGGCCAAGCCAGTGTAGTCTGCACTGTCTAAGCAGTGTATACATGCTTTGAAAGCCAGCATGTGACAGCACCTCCACATTTGTCACGAAATATCAAGGATGTTGTGTAGACACTGTAGATGTAAGGTATTGAGCCTTCTTTCTTGCATAGCATTGTCCATGTCACGCTGCCATTTAGAAGCATGCTGGTAACACAAGCATTATATACTGTACTTTTGGTCTTCATTGTGAGTTTGGAGTTTCTCAAAATGTGCTTTATACGGTGAACAAAGATGGATGCAGCTTTGCCAATGCTGCTGTCAATTTCTGTGTCCAGAGAGAGATTGTCATTGATGACAGACCCCAGGTATGTGAAGAGATACACCACTGCCAATTCATAGTTATCTATAGTAATAACTGGTACAACATTCACATCCTGACCCTGCAAATTAGCTTTCTTTAGACTTACTGTGAGGCAAAAATCCTTGCAAGCTTGGGAGAAGCGATTCATCAAGCTCTGGAGCTCCTGTTGAGTGATGATTGCAGCGTCATCGCCAAATAACCAGTCTTTTATGGTGACCCTTCTGATTTTTGTTTTTGCCTTCAGCCTTGCAAGGTTTAACAGTCGGTCATATGACCTAGTGTGAAGGCATATTCCTCCAGTTGCATCTCTGAAAGCATGTTTTAAGAGCAAGGCAAAGAAGATTATGAAGAGGGTCTCAGCGATGACGCAGCCTTTTTTTTATATGTCATTACATATGTCAAAGGACTGTGATGTGTTTCCAGCATTTTGGACTGTGCCCTTCATGTTTTCATGGAATTACTTTTATCATTTCCAGCAATTTAATGGGGCAGCCTATTTTCAGGAGGATTTTGAAGAGTCCATTCCTGCTAACCAGGTCAGATTCCTTCGTGAGGTCTATAAAGGCAATATATAAAGGCTTTTTCTGCTCTCTTGATTTTTCCTAAAGTTGGCAGAGAGAAAAGATCATGCCTATTGTTGATCTACCAGCTTGGAATCCACATTGCGACTCTGAATATATGTGCTCAGCTAACTTGTGTAGACGCATCAAGGTGACTCTGGTGAAAACCTTACCAACAATACCAAAAAGAGAGATGCCTCTGTAATTATTGCAACCGCTTCAGTCTCCTTTATTTTTATATTGTGTTATAATCTTGGTATCTTACATGTTTTGAGGGACAGTTGTCTCTTCCCAACACTGCCACAGCACCATATGCAGGGAGTGCAACAGTGTGCTCTTACAGCATTTGATTAAATCGTGAGGAATCCCATCCCTACCTGGTGATTTGCCTGAGGCCAAGTGTTGTACCTGCAATGTTTCTGTTGAAGCTGTTGTAGATACAAATATTCCAGATGTTGGAGCCTCACTAGATATTGCAACTCCCAACATCACGGACTGCTACATTGATGTAACGGACTGACACCACTGGCAAGGGCGATGACTGTAAACGTCGGGCTAAGAGTCTATCTATTGCCGACTTGCAATATTTAACGCGAATGTTATAATAGTGGGATATAGATGAGTCAATGGCAAACTGGAACAAACGTCCACTGTGTTGGTGGCAAGTAAGGTAATTGGACCCATGTCTTGATTATAAATTGACAACTGTTTATTTATTAAGATAACGAGGACGTAGACATTATAGTAAATATTCATCAATCATACAAATGGCTGTGTCGAATCATACAGATACTTTCATAGTAGGTATGGCGTAGTTAATATAGGAAATCAGTCAATAACTTGGTCGACTTATACAATTGCCGACCGTTCAAGGACATCTAAATTTGATGGACCTCCTAAACAAAACTTATGGCTAGAAGATCCCTTTACAAATCATCTTTATATACATGAGACACCGGATAATTCACTGGCAAAAACTTCAGTGTATTTTAAAACCAAATATATACCAGCAGAGGATCAGTTCTCACTTGCAGCGGGTTCTCAATGACCACGTCGAAGCCCTAACTAGATCATACGGGTAGCACGTATCAATTTTTGATACTTACATATATATTTACTGCTAAAACTTCCTCCTGGAAGGTAGCTAAATCACTATCATAATAATATTCCCACAATATGGGGCTCTTGGACCAGACCAACGTCTGTCCTATTCAATCGGCATTTTTTGTCTCCCTTTTCACTGCGTGATTAGCCACCTCAATTCCAACGCACCAAATATGTGCTCTTCCGTGCGCCACTAATTTAAACATTATTACTTACACATAAACCATTATAACTTACACAGATGTGTACCCTTTTAACAAAAGTTAGACTTATGTCAACTTCAATACTGTTAAGTCCCACACCCTTAAACACCCAGGGTGAAAAAGGACGAAACAGTTTACCTCAACCCCCGGGAAAAAAAAATTTATTTTTATTTTTTTACTTGAATTATCGCGTAGAGGTCAATCAAATTATATTATCCATTATATAAACATAATTATCATGAAGAAAGTAATAATAGTGAAGGAAGAGATTTGAAACTTAATTCAACTCAAATAAATGAAAGGTAATGTAAGAAACTGTATAACCACTATCAACAAAAATGTGGCAAATGTAGGAACAATAGAGAAAATAAGGGAATAAGGGTGATAATAAATAAACAAAAATGTCAATAAATGAACTCAAATAAATGGAATATGAATGCATAAAACCATGAGGTAGGAATGAGGAAGGATGAAAATAAAATACGCGAATCAAACAACACTCCTAAAATGGCGTAGAAATAATTAGCGATACTAATAAAGTACGAATGCTAATATGCTACATGAGATATGTTATGCGCGAAAATTATAAGCGCTATGAAATAGCAATCAATAAATTTGCAATATTGATATAGTAAATATCTAACTTAATTAAGTTAACTGAATTGTAATAATTGTAGCATAGAGTTCACGGCATTAAAAATGCTAGTAATCCGAACTGGAGTAATTTTTTTTTTTTTTTTTAACATGTCATGAAGTCGTAATGTTAGATGTGAAGACTGTCAATAATTTTACCATGTGATGTTTGAGTGTAACTGTTATTATGTTGAAATGTTAAGTTCACATTATTGCATGTTATTTCTACTTTCAAGTTATCTAAACTTATCACTGGAATAATGTATTAATAAAATCACTGTAATGTCATAAAAAGATAGCATAAAAAGGTAATGTAAAAGCATTGACGGTGATATTTAGTAGTAAAATAATATCACTGAACAAAGAAATATTCATGTTCCTTAAGTAGCACGTTACAATCGAGGAATTGTCAGTGTAGAGGCGTTACTCTTTGTAGGGCGCATAGGCTCGCTCGACTCATGAGGACAATGGGAGAGAACATCAGCAAGTACGTTTTCCGAACCAGGGATTGCTTGGATCGTAAAATAGTACGGCTGTAAAGCAATTGCGTACCTTGTAGATTTCGATGACTTCACATCTCTGTTGTTGAGAGCTGTAAGTGCGCGCTGATCAGACTCAACGAAAAAATGAGCACCTAACAAGAAGCGTTGCAGCTTGGTTATTGACCAAACCATAGCCAACAAGTCTTTATCCAAGACTGATTCCGTAGGCGTTGATTTTCTTGAAATGTACATCACTGGGTGCAATGTACCTGAGTACTCCTGTAGTAATGCTGCGCCGATTCCAAAATTTGACGTGTCGCTGCGGAGCACAAAAGTTAGGTCTGCATTAGGCAACCATAAAACAGGTGTGGCAGAAAAAAGTGATTTAATAATATCTAACGTGATTTGATGTTCTGGCGACCACCGAATCATGTTAGCTGAGCCCTTTTTTAACAATGTAGAGAAAGGTGCAGTGATGGTAGATAAATGTGGAATAAATCTCCCATAAAACTGAATTAACCCTAAAAGACTTCTAACCTGTTTCTTAGTCTTAGGTGCAGTGATATTAAGGATTTTTGAAACATTAATTTGATTTTGATTGCCAATGATTGTTGTGGTTATTACCTTGATAATTACCAAAATTATTCATATTAGAATCACGTGACATATGAGATTGAGCCCACTTATGTTGATATGGAGAGACATTTTGAAATGATGTCCCTTTAAAAGAATTGAAATTCTTATTATCTCCCTTTTTAAAGTTTCTATCATTACTTAGAGAGCGATTTAGGAAATGGCTTCCGTGTTGCATGGCAAATGCAACAGGCAATTCATCTCTAACATGAGAATTGCTAACATGCATATACTGATGGTTCGGCAACAAATGCAGTTGAAAATGGGGGTGCCGGCATCCTCATAAAATTAAAGAATAGAATTCACTCTATGGCAATTGCCACTGGAAAATACTGCAATAACTTCTGTGCTGAAGCAGAAGCCCTGAAACAGGCAGCTGAAACTCTTATTGAATGCAAAGCACAGGCAGAAAAGCAGATAGTAATCTTTTCAGATGCCCTCTCAATAACATCAGCGCTGAAGAGCCACTAAACTAAAGGATTGAAAGATCTGATAATCTCCCTTGAAGGACTAGCCGAATGCTTCAAGAAGTGCACTATCCAGTGGATACCAGCCCATTGCAACATACCAGGAAATGAGGAGGCAGATAGACTTGCTAAGGAAGGAGGTGCCTTACAACAAAATGATATAGAGACAACTTACGCAACGGCAAAGACTACTATAAAGGCTACATTCAAGTCCAAATGGGAAAGAGAGCACCCTGGACATTTGAAAAATGATGCAAATCATCAACTATCCAGAAAAGAACAGGTCATCATTTTTCGGCTACGCACTGGTCACAACAGATTGAGATACCATCTGTACCACAAATACAAAATTGGTGCAACAGATCTCTGCACCTGCGGTACCAGCCCAATGACAGTTGAACACCTGCTGCAATACTGCCCAACCTACAGTAATGAACGGAGTAGCATATGGCAACAACCCACTTCTGTCAACGAAAAACTGTTTGGAGATGTTGGGAGCCTTGGGTTGACTACTGCCTTTATTAGAGTCATAAATGTGGAAGTCTGAAGGCGAACGAGGAAGAAGAAGAAGAAGAAGAATTGCTAACTACTATGTTTGGATGTGCGGTACAATATTGTCTACACTTTTGCTCCATATCATTTAAATTTGCTGGTTTACGTTCATGCAAGAACGAAAGAGATGATTGGTTAACTGAAGACATAACCTTGTCACGTAGTAATAAATCTACAAGAGCGTCATATGAACGTTCTATCTTAGATAATTCAACCCATCTGTCAATTGTGAGGCGTATGTGTGAGATGAAATCACTGAAATCTTTTCCGTTTTCCGGTAACAGTGATTTAAAACGGAGTTGGTAGCCATCCTCGTCCAATTGAAATTTTCTAAGCAAAGCAGCTCTGACAGCATCATAGTTATTCTTGTCAGTTTCTTTCAACAGATTAACTGTTGTCATTGCTTCGCCTGTAAGTAGCTGTAACAAATGTGCGCAATACTGTGATTTTTCAATCTTATTGGCCTCACATATTGTCTGAAATCTATCCATATAAAATAGTATGTCATCTGCAGGTGGATTAAATCGTGGCAATTTTAAATTGAAATACCTAGTATTTTCCCTGTTAGAGGAAGCTTGACCAACATGAGCATTGTGAGAATGAGCATGACTTGTGATGATTTTCTTAATTTTCTCAAGTTCCATCTGAAGTTTTCTCTCGTTTTCTTCAGCGGCAAATTTCCTATTCTCAAGTTCCAATTGAAGTCTTTTGTTTTCTGCCTCTAATTTATTTGCTTCTAGCTTCTGAACCTTTTCATATTCGACAAGTGCGAATTGTTTTACTTCTTCAGTAGTCATACCAAGGGATTTACCTCGTTTAATGAAGTAATCCAATGATGCCATTATGACAAATGTGTATGAGCAATCTTACTTCCTTAGAAAGATTCTTTTCCAAATAATTTAAAATTTATTTATCCCTTACAAGTGCAATTACTTCCTTCTTCTTCTTCTTAGATCCTTAACCACCGACCGTCAAAGCAGTCAGTGGCCATCACGCCTAGTGGCGTCTTGTAGGGCAATAACAAATTGATTCCACTTTGCTCGGTCGGTGGCCATCCTTCGTACAGTGCCCCAACTAGTCATACGAGCCACAGACTCAGAATTCCATCCCGCAGCAAATTTTGTTCATTTATTGTTGTTTCCGTAACTTCATTGTTTTTTTTACATAGACAGGGGTGTCAGCCCTACGCTAAAACCCCCAACCTGGAGGACCAGGGTACCAGCTTTTGTCTGACCTCTACCCACACAGACCAGTCCAGCTTGGTTGAACCTACCAGGAGTAAAACTCCCACTGGCATAGCTCTGGGGATTGTCAGGGTACGCAAGCTGCCATACCGCTACAAGGTATAGGTACCATTGATGGCAGCAATTACTTCCTACTTATCTAATAATGTTATTAATTAATAATAAAGTATGCATTATAATATTACAAGAGTATAACAGAAGTAGACAATGCAAACAGTAGAGACAAAGACAAGATATTAAAGAACAAATGACAACGTTCGCAGAATCAACTGAACAAAATAAAGTAGAACTAAAAAAAAATATTGCAAAGAATGCAATAACACTGCGATAACAATGACAAGACAAGCAACAATACAATGTATAAACATAAAGGGTGTATGCAAATAAGCGATAGTCAGAGTGAGACGGACGGTCACAAACAAAATACATCATAAAAATAAGGTACATATAAGAAATTAATACGATAACAACAATAAGAAAAACTTGACGTCACAGCTAAACAATTACTGTTGTAAGAGACAAGTAGCGATCAGAACTTCAGCAAGGTTTTTAGCCTTGAACCGGAATTACCGCTCAATTGAAACTCACAAACTAAATCCTATAGAACATCTGACAAGAGCCCGAATCAGCTTTGATATGAACCTCGTTTGTCAGATCGACCTCCCAACTGCCCACGAAGAACATGGAACATATAACATAGAATAATATGAATGTGGACATATTAAAGAAAAGGCTCAACTAGACATGCAACGGTGTACAGAACAACAGTTCAACTTATCTGTATCAACAGAAAAAAATTTCCCGGCCCTCGCAAAGTTTGCGGTTTTGGAACTCGGATGCTGCATGACTGAGCCACAATAAACATGTTGAGGTAAAAACGTGACGCCATCCAACATTGACTGTGGTAGACGAAGTCCAGCGTTGATCTTGACCTTGAATGACAGTATCTTGGATCCCAAGTATGTGATGATGTCGCCTTGAAAGAACTGGATACCTTGAAATCTTCAACCGATTTTTCATTGGAAATTCATTTTGTTCCCCTTAGACTGGCCCACCAGATGTTGTATGTGCAATGTTTCTGTTGTAGCTGTTGTAGATACAAATATTCCAGATGTTGGAGCCTCACTAGATATTGCAACTCCCAACATCACGGACTGCTACATTGATGTAACGGACTGACACCACAGGCAAAGGCGATGTAAATATTCTGTAATCATACAGCAGAGGATCAGTTCTCACTTGCAGCGGGTTCTCAATGACGTCGAAGCCCTAACTAGATCATACGGGCAGCACGTATCAATTTTTGATACTTACATATATATTTACTGCTAAAACTTCCTCCTGGAAGGTAGCTAAATCACTATCATAATAATATTCCCACAATATGGGGCTCTTGGACCAGACCAACGTCTGTCCTATTCAACCGGCATTTTTTGTCTCCCTTTTCACTGCATCATGCAGTGATTAGCCACCTCAATTCCAACGCATCAAATATGTGCTCTTCCATGCGCAACTAATTTAAACATTATTACTTACACATAAACCATTATAACTTACACAGATGCGTACCCTTTTAACAAAAGTTAGACTTATGTCAACTTCAATACTGTTAAGTCCCACACCCTTAAACACCCAGGGTGAAAAAGGACGTAACACCAAGCTATCAATAGCCTTGATGAATTCTTCCAATCTTGGATCAGCATCCAGCTCTTCCATAGTTGGCAGGCATTTAACAGTGTCAAGGGCTGTAGGTGTAACGGTATTTTCTAAAGCTCAGAGTAGTGCTCAACCCACCTCTCCATCTGTTTACCTTTATTGGTTAGTTTCTCCCCACTGATGGTCTTTAGTGGTGCTGTCTTATGTTTTTGGGGACCAACGGATTTCTTTATGTCGTACATTTGTCTAGTGTTGCCTGTTTGCGCTGCGGTCTGGATGTTCTTGCGGAGCTGGAACCAATACTCATTTGCACAATGTCGAGCAGTTTGTTGGACTTTGCTTCTCATAGCCTTCAGGATCTGTAGGGTTCTAGTACTTGGTGAGCTTTTGTTCACAGCATTGTAATTAGCTTCAGTGATCAAAGTCTTGTAGGGTGTGCTGAGCCTATTCTTTCTCTCTCAAAACAAATGCCCTGATATCCACACAGGAAATGAAAACACACCCTTATATACAGGTCTGTAACCTCTTTTCTGAAATGCATGGGATAGTAAAGTTTCAGAAACTGGGTTTTTTTCAATTTTCAGATATCGGTCAAATCACAATCGAGAAGTAGCCCAAATTGCAAGCAAGAAGTTGCCCAATTTTTGAACATCTGCTGTTGTTTTTGATTCTTTAAAGTCAGCCTTGATGTTGGTTACACTTTAATGCTTTTTTTAAAAAGCGAAATAGAATTAGGGTAGTATTTTTTCCGTCTCTGCATCCTAAGTCTAGGTCTGCATTCTAATGCTAAACTGCTAGCCATAACACTGTTTCCAGCATTCAGTTGTTTTTCTGTTGTTTTTTTTTTTTAAATAATAAGCAGGTACAGATCACAGAACAATGACTGCTAAAGCTAATCTTAAAATTACCTCTAGTCCTATTTTGAGCATTTTCAAAAATAATTATTGACAACAGCGAACTGGGTAGTTACGAATTTTCGAATTTCAGATGTTGCCCATTACATCTGCTGCTGTAGTTTCAATGTCTGTTGCTTATTTTTTTTTAAAGCTTGAAGCAGAAATAAGGCACTATTTTTGTCTCTGCATCTTAAGACTAGACCTAATCTTAATGCTAAACTAGTAACCATAACTGTTTCCAGCATTTTAAAAAATAGATTTTTGTGTGGTAAATAATAAGTGTGTATATATCTCAGAACAAAGACCGCTAACAGTTATCTTAACTGTAACTCTTGCCGTTTTGAACATTTTCAAAAATAGTTACTAGCACAAAACAGCAAACTGGAGTAGTTATAAATTTGCAAATTTCAGACGTCGCCCAACTAGTGATCGAGAAGTAGCCCAATTATTGATCCATAACAATTGCTGTTTTTATAGATATTAATATACGACCTCTATGTCTATTGTGCATTGTTATTTTTTTAACGCAAAATAAAATTAGGGTTCTACAGTAATCCCCCGGTCTTACGTTGTTTGATTAGCGCTTTTTCGATATAATGCTGTTTGAATTTTATGCCATATTTCTGTTATACGCTTTAAAAAATTTGATCTTACACTCATTGAGAGCCACCATCTGATGAGGATCATTCAGACTTGGAACAGCAGCAAGCACTCGAGCATCAAGAAGAAGAAAATGAACCAGAGCAGACAAAGGCACTTACAACAGCAAACCTTAACAAGATTTTCAAACTTCAGGTAACATTAACTGCTAGCATTATAAAGCATAACCCCAAAACAGAACGCAGTTCTACGGTAATTAGTAACATAGAACAAGATCTAACTTGCTACAAGGTGCTTCTTGAAGAAAAAAAGAATACGGCAAAGCAAAGCAAGCTCAATTCACATTTTTTAAAGTCTCCTCGAATATCTTTTGCCTCTATTGACCATACAGCCATGCCTTCTACCTCTGGAAAAAAACCTTCCGCTAACCAGTCATCTGATGATGAAAACTGCACCACCGTGACAACTGTAGCCACAAGCGACAGAGGTAGCAGCGATTAGCATCCTATATTTTTTTCTATTTTTGTAAGTACAGTACATGCATTTTTCATTTCTGTTAAAGATATCTGATAATTACATGTAGCTAATAAATGTTATTAATTATTTAGTTAACTCCGCCAATGCCGGTCCCAAGCCCGGATGAAAAAGGAGGAGGGCGGCCTGCATGGAGGCCGTAAGGAGGCAGCCCCTCCACCATGCAAAGGCACAACAGGCCAATCACCTGTTTGCTTTAAACCACGATTACGAGTAACACAAGAGAGAAAACCGGACTGATTCTAAAGGCGACGAACTGGAACGGACTACGGACTACGACTTATGGAACATGGAACACAAGAAGTATAAATGGGAAGGAAGAGGAGCTGGTGGAAGAGATGAGGAAAGCAAAACTAGAAATCCTGGCTATAACGGAAACAAAGAAAAAAGGACAAGGAGTCATGGATCTCAATGGCAACACGCTGCTCTACAGTGGTGTACCCATATCCGAAAGAGCTAAAGGGGGTGTGGGTTGCATTGTGGCCCAAAATCAAAAAGATAGTATCAAGGGGTGGAACTTTGTCTCAGAGCGCATTATGGTTGTGAAACTAAAAGAAGGAGAAACCATAGTCAACCTGGTCATAGTGTATGGGCCAAATGAGGATGAGAGAGCAGAGGTCAAGGAGGAATTCTTCGAGCTGCTTCAAAGGACAGTGGATGACTGCCTAGATGAAGTTATCATGCTCGGAGATTTTAATGCCAGAGTTGGAAATGACCATGCTAGATGGGGTGGAGTTATCGGAAGATATGGAGAAGACACTCTCAATGACAATGGAAAGCGACTCCTTAGATTCTGCAGTGAGCAGAATCTGATCATTACAAACACAAAGTTCCCCCATAAGCGCATACATGCATACACTAGATGTGAACCAACAAAGAATGAGAAGTCAGTGATTGACTATGCCATTGTTCGGAGAAGCTCATTCAAATATGTCCGAGATGCAAGAGTCTGGAGGGGGCCAGAGATTGGAAGTGATCACTACCTGCTAACAATCAAACGAACAACTGAAAGAGTTGCTCAGCCTAGGAACTGCTCAACATCACGCAAGAAACCAAGTAAACGAGCAGGAGAAATGAGCATTAGGACCTACAAGCTGAGAGAGCCAGAAATTAAGACCAGATATCAGGGGTTTATTGCTGCAGCGGTGAACAACACAGAAGAACAACCTGATGACTTGGAAACCCTCTGGATTAAATTCAAGGATATCATAAAGACAGCTGCTGCAGAAGCATGTGGTGAAGTCCGACTTGGGAACCAGAGAAAGAGGACACCTTGGTGGACAGAGGAAGTCAAAGAGAAAATAAGAGAGAAGAAAATGGCATGGAAACAATACTTAGGAGCTAAAAACACAACAGGACAAATGGAAAAATATACAGAATATGTGACACTCAGAACAGAAGTAAAGAACAAAGTGCTAGCAGCAAAACAGAAGTCCTGGGAAGAATTTGGAGAAAAGCTAGAAAAAGATGCACAAGAAAACCAGAAATTGTTCTATAAGACCCTAAAGAACATGAGGAAGGAAAAACAATGCCCTCTCAAATTTATAAAGGACAAGCAAGGCAAATTGCTTACTGCCCCGAAGGAAGTAATGGAAAGATGGAAAGAATATTTCTCAGAACTCCTTGATGGTGAGCAAGGTCAAACATCAGAAATGATAACCACTAGCACAGAAGAGGAAACCAATGGTGATGAAGATGACATAAAGATGGAAGAACTGAAGGCAGCACTGGAGAAAATCAAGATGGGCAAAGCAGCAGGGCATGATGGTATAACACCAGAAATGGTTAAGTACATGGGAGCATCAGGCGACCTGTTACTCTTAAGGGTCCTACAGGCAGCATGGTGCAACAAGACCATACCAAAGGATTGGGAGATCGCCATAATAACACCAATTTTCAAAAAGGGTGACAATCGACAGTGTGGAAACCATAGAGGCATATCCCTTCTCAGTGTCCCTGGAAAAATCTACTCTAGAATCCTAGAGCAGAGACTCCGACGCCTAGCTGAGCCACAATTGGATGAGGTCCAGTGCGGATTCCGAGCAAACCGAAGTACTCAAGACCTAATCTTCACACTCAGACAGCTGAGTGAAAAGGCCCTTGAGTATAAGAGTGAGATCCATCTTTGTTTCATAGATCTGGAAAAGGCGTTTGACAGGGTCCCTTGGAGCAAACTTTGGGACTGTTTGGCAAGGAAGAATATTCCAGCACCTCTGATTCATGCTATACAGAGCTTCTACAAGTCTTGCAGAAATTATGTGAGGACAGCAAACCATAAGTCAGAAGAGTTCAGGACCACCACTGGTGTAAGACAAGGTGATATCCTATCACCTTACCTCTTCATACTCCTTATGGACGATGTCATCAAGGCATGTAAGGAGAGAACAAGAAAGTATTCAGTGGGGTACTGGAAGATGAGACAGGTCTATATTTCAGAGCTGGCATTTGCTGATGATGTTGCCCTGATTGCTAAATCAGAGGCACATCTCCAATCCAACCTGCAAGTATGGAAGGAAGAGCTGGAGAAGAGAGGGATGGTCATAAGCAGCTCTAAAACAAAATCCATGGTGATATCACGAGAAGAAAGAAGACATCAGATTAAGCTGGGAGAACAGGTCCTGGAGCAGGTCGACCACTTTAAATACCTCGGAGCTATTATAGACCGAAAGGGAGGCATCAAAGAAGAGTTGGCCACTCGAAAAGCAGCAGCTGGGAGACTTTTTCAGGCCATAAATCGAGGATTCCTCAGCAAGAGAGAGGTTGGTAAGAAAACGAAGATGGCTGTATACCGCTCCACCTATGTCCCAGTCTTGACATATGGATGCGAGTCATGGGCAATGACTACAACCCATAAAAGCCAGATCCAAACCTCAGAAATGAGATATCTGAGGAAGGTGGTTGAAGTAACAAGAAGAGACATGGTACGCAACCAGACGATACGTCAAGGCCTAAAATGCCACCCCCTACAGACCCAAGTAGAACAGTCCCAACTAAGATGGTTTGGCCACGTCTGCAGAATGGGAGAAGATCGGCTACCACGACAAGCATGGGAAACAAAGAGCCAAGGATCCAGACCCCGAGGACGACCCAGAGTCCGCTGGGAGGACAACATTAGACAATCTTTGAAGGACCGAGGACTAGAATGGAACTAGGCCAGGAGGAAGACAGCCGATAGAATAGTCTGGCGCTCTCTCTTCCAAACCTCTACACCTCACGGTAGAAGGGGAACGACTAAGTAAGTAAGTAAGTAAGTAATTATTTAGTTTTTGTTTTTTTTATCACTTTGTACTAATTTTTTTTTATTTTTAATACAGCTTTCTGGAACAAATTACTTTGATTTCTATTAATTCTTATGAGAAATTAATTTTTGTTCACCGCTATTT
Organism: Oreohelix idahoensis; assembly: GCA_024509875.1. Taxonomy (NCBI): domain Eukaryota; kingdom Metazoa; phylum Mollusca; class Gastropoda; order Stylommatophora; family Oreohelicidae; genus Oreohelix; species Oreohelix idahoensis. The sequence goes on from JAMPIV010023129.1 coordinate 714,034, forward strand.
CAGTTAGCACTCAAGTTTTCAAGAATGAATTAACAGTGTTAAGCGGAGGATTGGGGAGCCGCGCTGGTGTAATGGCTACGACGTTGTAATGGCGACCAGGTGTTCATGGTTCAAACCCGGCCGTCGGCATTTGAAGAAATGTTTACGACCGGAAATTTGACTGAATAACCTGAACGGCTCCTGCACATAAATCCCGTGTGGATGGGAAGGAGCGAAGCTCCTGACCGGGTTGGAAGGAAAGTCCACTGACCCCCCAGCCTCGCAATGACATGTCATTGGGCCGAAAGAGCCGGAAAGCTCGAGTGCCGCTGGTTATAGAAAAAAAAAAAAAGCGGAGGATTGCTGTATTTTTCTGTCCCTGCATCCTAAGCCTAGACCTAATCTTAATGCTAAACCACTAACACTGTTTTTTAGTGTTTAGTTTTACTTGTGAATAATTCTTCTTCTTCTTTGATCCTTAGCCGCCGACCGTCAAAGCAGTCAGTGGCCATCATGCCTAGTGGCGTCTTGTAGGGCAACAACAAATTGATTCCACTTTGCTCGGTCGGTGGCCATCCTTCGTACAGTGCCCCAACTCTGGTTCATTCTTTGCATCTCAGCCTCCAGTCCTCCGCCAGGTTGTTTTTGGTCGGCCTCTCTTTCGTTTTCCTTCAGGGGTCCAAAGCATAGCTGTTCTTGTGATGGCATCGGGGTCTTTTCTGAGGACATGGCCAACCCAGCTCCAGCTGAATAATAAGCAGCTACAAATCTCAGAACAATGTCTACTTACGCTAATCTTAACTCTTAACCAATACCTTGCAAGTTGTACATTTTTTGCTGTACAGTGTACATTTTTTTTAAAATACTCTTTGCAGTGTACTCCAGTACAAAGGTCGTTGTGCAGGTTTTCTTGAAAAAAAAAAAAAATTGAAAAAACATTTGCGTTTTTTTAAACTAAAAAAAAAAAAAATTTCTAACCCGTGTTTTTTTTTTAAATCAGAAAATATTTTCTAGCCCAGGTTTTTTAAACAATTTTTTTTCTTCAAATCTCAGGATTTCTCAGTGTCTGTTTTTAAAATGAGGTCTCTCCCAGCAACCAATCAAATCCTTTCATACCCAAGTTTGAATTCGGCCTCAAACATTTTGGGGTCTCAGCGTGAGAAGACATATTTTTAAAATTATCTGTCAACCACCCCTAGATGTCATTTTTTAAAAAGAAGCTAAGTATTTGATATTGTGCTTATAACTTGGTTAAATATTGCTGTTGTTTTGCTTTGTTGCATTTTTTATTGCTCTCTTAATCTTTCCAGTTAAATCTTGCCTTTTTATATATTTCCGATAAATTATTGTTTGATAAAATAATATTTTCTGTACATAACTAGAAAAAAATTAGTTTTCCTAAGCTTTTCTGTTTCTAGAGTCAATCCGGCTAAAATGAGGGAGTAGATCAAGTTCTTATATTGTCATACAAATAAGTCACTGATGTCGATAGGGTCAGGATTATGGTTAGGTTTAGGATTCCTAAACCTAACCCTTGTCCCTTTTTACTGCATCTCTGAATTCTTTTTTTTATGACTGTATCAAACAACTGGCCCACTGTCCTTCATTTCAACCTTAAATCCATACAGTACTTTATATCAGCAGTCGAGATTCGTTACCTAATCTTTTTATTTCAATAAAACGGTGATCTGTTACCACTGGTGCATGAACCTTAAATAATAATTTTGTAAATATGTGGTAGGTTTTCCCCCTCTATGATCATTAGGCCTATTTTGATGGGACCTAGATGCAAAAATAGGAACAGACAACACCAGCTTTGAAGAAATCATGGGAAGGCAAGGATTAGGTATGATGAACGAGAATGGGGAACTATTAACTAACTTCTGTGCTTCAAATCAACTAGCTATAGGAGGTACCATATTTCCACATAAAAGAATACATAAGGCAACATGGATATCAGCAGACCACAGAACTGAGAATCAGATTGATCACATATGCATACATAAGAAGTTTAGGTCATCAATGCATGATGTAAAAGTATATAGAGGAGCAGATGTGTTAGCCAAAACAAAATTAAAATTCAAGAAATTTGCAACAGCACATAGCTTTAGACAATTGTATAATGTGGGATATCTAAGAAATCAGGAAATAAGAGAAACATTTTTAATCACAGTATCCAACAAATACTAAGTACTCCAACGGCTGGAAAATGAAGCAGATACGGAAGATCACTGGCAACAAGTGAAAAATATATGGAATGAGACAAGTGGAGAAGTACTGAGAAAAAGAGAACATCAGCACAAAGCATGGATAACAACAGAAACCATTACCAAGATAGAAGACAGGACAAAAAAGTAAGCAGATTTAAACAGAAGCAAAACCAGAAGCTCCAAAGCCAAGGCTCATGAAGTGTACATAGAAGCAAACAAAGAAGTAAGAAGAAACATCAAAAGAGACAAGAGGAAGTATATTGAAGAGCTGGCAAGGGAAGCAGAGGAAGCTGCAGTCAAAGGAAATATGAGGGACCTGTACAACAACACAAAGAAGCTAACAGGGAAATAATAATAATAATAGCCCCTTCAGTCATAACTGACTATGAGAATGCGCCCCTGAGGTGACAGCCCTCAGCTGCTTATTTTCCTGATGCTCCTTTCGACGTTTTTTCCTCTCTTCGGCTTGTTGTGTGAGCTTCTTTTCGCCCAATCTGAGGTGGCGCCGTAAATAACATCGCCACTTGGTGTGATCGGCAGCTTCATTCTCCCATGTTTCTGGATTTATGTCCAGTGCTCTCATATCTCTCTTGCACACATCTTTGAACCTCAGCTGCGGTCGCCCAACTGTTCTTTTGCCATCTGCTAGTTGCTCGTAGAAGATATCTTTTGGGATGCGACCATCTTCCATGCGGCGGAAATGGCCAGGCCAGCGTAGTCTGCGCTGTCTAAGCAGTGTATGCATGCTTTGAAGGCCAGCACGTGACAACACCTCGACATTTGTCACTTTATCTTTCCACGAGATGCCGAGGATGTGGCGTAGACACTGTAAAAGGAAGGTATTAAGTCTTCTTTCTTGCTTAGCATAGGTTGTCCAAGTCTCGCTGCCATATAGGAGAGTGCAGGCGTTATATACCACAGCCTTGGTCTTCGTTGTGAGTTTGGAGTTTCCCCAAACATGCGATGTGAGGCGGGCAAAGGTAGCTGCAGCTTTGCCAATGCGGCTGTGATACGGTTCTTTTTATGGGCCATTATTCGTATATTGAAGTAGAGGTCCTTCATATATATATATACATTGATTAACATCACATGGAATCATACACAGATTCCAAACCAAGCATAGATAAAAGTATGTCCATTCAATCCCCGCCCAAAAAGCCTTATACTTCAAAACATGAATGACACTCCGAAGGCCAGGTTGGACGATTCACATAACGATTTATTACACATCTTGAAGCTCCAAATATATCTTGATAATATGCACATGAAGTTATGGCATCAACTAGACAGTCTCTAGTGTCGCTGTACAGTCTTGTACTGGAAAGATGTCAAAGACATTTCCACAGTTTTTATTATACTCCCCTGTTCACAAAGTTCCGAGACTCATTTTTTTGGGAATTGAATAAGTAGACTTACATACTAGTTGGTTCTATCTCCTTCAAAGTAGTTCCCTTGTGAGTGTATACACTTATTCCAACGTTCCTGCCACTGAAGGAAGCACCTCTGGTAGTCACTTTGCGGAATAGCCCTCATTTGTCTCGTCGCGTTGGCTTGAATCTGCTCAGTGTCATCGAATCTATGACCTTTCATTGTTTTCTTAAGTTGCGGGAACAAGAAAAAGTCACACGGAGCAAGATCGGGTGAGTATGGAGGATGCGGGAGCAATGTAATGTTGTGTTTCGTCAAAAATGCGTTTGTGGTGACAGACCTGTGTGCAGGTGCATTGTCATGATGAACAAGCCAATTGCCTGTGCGCCACTTCTCAGGGTGATGTCTGCGCACAGCGTCACGGAGGCGTTGCAGGACTGTTGTGTAGAATTCAGCATTGACACTCTGTCCTATAGGGATGTATTGATGATGCACCAGGCCATCAATGTCGAAAAACGCTATTAACATGGTCTTGACATTGGACTTGACGTCGTGCCTTCTTCAGCCGAGGAGATGATTGCGTTTGCCAATGGGAGGACATTTGCTTTGTTTCCGGGTCATATCCGTACACCCAGCTTTCATCACCAGTTATTATCGAGGACATGAAATTTGTGTCGTTTTTGCTATCTCAAGGAGGTCAGTGCAAATGGACAACTGATCGTCCTTCTGGTCCTCAGTCAGATGGCGTGGCACGAGTTTCGCTGACACCCGTCTCGTGTGCAAATTTTCAGTTAAGATTTTATGGCACGTACCAATTGATATTCCAATATCATCAGCAACCTCTCTGATAGTCAGACGTCGGTCAGCGCGTATCATTTCTTGCACACGTGCTACGAACTCGTCGGTGTGGGAGTTGGAGGGTCTCCCTTGACGGGGGCCATCTTCAAAGGATCGGAGTCCACTTTTGAAACGGGAATACCACTAAAATGTTTTAGATCTACTTAAACAGGACTCTCCGAAAGCTGTTTGCAACATTTCGAGAGTTTTGGAACCAGTTTTTCCTAGACGAAAGCAGAAATCAATGCACACACGTTGTTGAATTTTGCCGTCCATTTTTGAAACGCGACGAGCACTACTAGATCCCATCCGCTTATACGCTACCACACAGCGCATGCGCGAAATTACAAACTTCAGGTTTTGTACATATAGTGGCAAGTGGTTGATACGTGCACTGTGTTAATATCACCTAGCTCCTTATAACGGTTTTCCAGATAAAAAATGAGTCCCGGAACTTTGTGAACAGGGTGGTAATAATTCAACTCACGTTCTTCAGGTCACACATCATTCCTCTTACATAAATACTGGCATCCTTCTTCTTCTTCTTCTTCCTTCTTCCTCGTTCGCCTTCAGACTTCCACATTTATGACTCTAATAAAGGCAGTAGTCAACCCAAGGCTCCCAACGTCTCCAAACAGTTTTTTGTTGACAGAAGTGGGTTGTTGCCATATGCTACTCCGTTCATTACTGTAGGTGGGGCAGTATTGCAGCAGGTGTTCGACTGTCATTGGGCTGGTACCGCAGGTGCAGAGATCTGTTGCACCAATTTTGTATTTGTGGTACAGATGGTATCTCAATCTATTGTGACCAGTGCGTAGCCGAAAAATGATGACCTGTTCTTTTCTGGATAGTTGATGATATGCATCATTTTTCAAATGTCCCGGGTGCACTCTTTCCCATTTGGACTTGAATGTAGCCTTTATAGTAGTCTTTGCCGTTGCGTAAGTTGTCTCTATATCATTTTGTTGTAAGGCACCTCCTTCCTTAGCAAGTCTATCTGCCTCCTCATTTCCTGGTATGTTGCAATGGCATCCTCGCACAGAGGTGTATGGAGGATCCAGAGATGGAATACAAAGGAATATGACCAGTAAATCTTCAAACACTCAGGCACATAAAACACATACGTCCAACGCCTTGAATAGACACACAGCGAATCCCGAAGCCAAGGGACGCTTTAGTTAGCAGAGTACAAAACTGACGTCTGCAACTACGGCCACCAAAAGTAATGACGTCACTTCCTGAAACCAGGGCAACGGTCTCATAAACAAATCAACTACATGTCGAACTGTATTGATATCGACATACATGTTATGAACTTTACTCATAACATTTACCCCCCCCCCCCCCCCCCCCCCCCCCCCCCCCCCCCCCCACCCCCCCCCCCCCACCCCCCGTTAAATAATGGAAACGAAGTTTGCATTATTTACGTGGTGTGAGTTCAAAACATCACTGGAGTGAAAAGATGGTATCATCAAATTTCACTGTTGGTATGACATAGTATAGCACCCAGGTTTGTGCTCCATAGTAGGCAAATAAACACTCAAGGTGTGTGTTAAAGTAAGTTTTTAGGTGGTACCGTTCTGTTACCGAATATTACAGCAATAACATAAATGCTCTGTCAATATTGAGAGTTGTAGAATGTTTGTGGTGGGTGGTGAAGAATCGCTGACAAGGGCGAAGTCAGTCAGGTCGGGTGTTGCGTGGGTGGTTTACTGGTGTTGGAGGGTCCTTCGTTCGATTATTATAAGTTTAGTTGGGATGCTTGCTTATTTATCATTACACAACTTGTGTCCAAGCAAACCCCGGTTCCGTACGAACTGATCCATTATTACTATAAACTTCTTACAAGAAAGAGTTCATCAGGTCAAAGGACCGTCAACAATGCAAGTTGAAGCAATCAAACGTAATCAAAGGAATGTGGGTAAGCCTTCGATTCGAGTCCAATATTTGTTACAAGTTGACGCACGAAGACAGTTCACATCGGTATACATTCATATATAGTCATTAGAAATTACATGCATAGTATTCATGTCCGTCCGTGTCAAAACAATATGTCAGATGAACATCGTGGCTATATACGTGCGCTGTTGTAGTCAACAGCCAGAAATGAGCACATGAGTTCTTGACAGCTACAATTTGAATCATAATGCGATTCTCCTTCCATCATTTAGTTTAAGTTAATTAATCTCATACTTAGATTAATATCCGAACTGACCCTGAGTTCTACATCGATTCTTATATATAATATAGGCTATATACTCAGCCTTTTTTTCCTTGGAAGAAATACAAGACACGACCTTCTTGCTTGACGGATAGCGTAACAAGGGCCATGTAACCAAGTCACCCAGCGTGACCTTCCCAACGCGAATGCGTCATAATCTCCGCATATATTTCGCGTTCAGTATACCGTAAAATATCGACATATTCTATAAATGTTAATGACCCCTAAACGTTGCGCACGGCTAAACCCCAGCAGACGCCGTCATTTAAAATAACATAACACCGTAACATCGGGCTTATAGGTGGCCGACAGATGTGTAAATATATATACGTGAATGTGTAGGTTCTTTAAGTGTGTCTATGGTACCATCACTCACACCACAGCAACGTACGGTCAAGCATAGACCAACGGGTAAGACTAGTATTCGTATGCAATTCACAGTACATAGTTTATTCATACACTAACATCGACATCAGGAACGGTACACTTCAAAGGTTACAATAGCATACAAAAATCCATGGCACATAGGTTGCAAAGAACGTCGTAACTTTCCAGTATAATATAAATCCATAGGAAAGAACATCTATCAAAAGGACTGCCTACATTGCAGTTCACCACAGTTCTCATTTCATAGTATTACAGTGAAAATATCCGTCAACAAATGACTGCATACATCACAGTTCTATTATTATAACAGTAAATCCATCAAGAAGACTGCATACATCGCAGTTCTAGTATTATAACAGTAAATCCATCAAGAAGACTGCATACATCGCAGTTCTAGTATTATAACAGTAAATCCATCAAGAAAGTAAATTCATCAAGAAAGTAAATATGACTCATAGCACTGGCTGGTACACTCAATGGCCTCAGAACAATCAATCTAGGAAGGAAACTCTTCCCTACAACAATATATTCCATCTTCTCTTCCAAGAAATATATCCCTCGATAATAATATCTGGACACACTAATGAAATGGAACAACCATTTCGAAGCTCCGCCAGCAACACACTGTCACGAAATTACCGCTGCTCAAAACAGCTCAGTCAAAATCCCTCATGCGAACTACCGCGAGAGAACTCAGCTCAGCCCCAACCGTCTCTTCCCAAAACTTCACTAAGAACATTCGAGAACTTTATCTTATTTTTAAAAAGCAAACTAACAACCACTCAGTTGAGCTGTGTTCAAAAATTACTGCCTACAGCTCCCAACTAAGAAATTCTCTCATCACGCAGAGCATGTTTACTAGCGTGTACAAAAATCCGACCCGTACATTCAAGTCTTTAACACTTAACTCCCCTTAATAGGAAATATGACTTAACAGTGTGGAAATTAGTAACAAAATTACTAACACCATCGACTACAAAGGATACAAATCATTTAACAACAATGTGAGGTAACCATAGCAATATCAGTCAACATGTAAAAAAAAATGATTATATCAGTCCAGGCACTATCATACCGCACACCGTCCAAAACACCTAACTGTCCCGTCAAGTAACATTAGTCACTTAGTCTCAAAATGCAAAGCATCCAAATTAAGTCATAGAGACAATAGATGACATGAGGCAGACAAACAATCAATAATGTGTATGACTGGGACATTTTGTCAAATGAATAATATTATGTGTACTTGAGAATTATATGTCATAAATGTAACATATAAGTGAGAGCAATAGAGACGACTATGCTTATGTGTAGTAACAATAAATCATAGTATGGTGTATTAGCCATTAACTGTAGTCCAGTGTGAGTGTGACCAAAATTGTGTCAAAACCTCAACGATTTCTAGTTAATTCACATTAATCACTAATTAATATTATATAACCATGTTCAATTCCATGATCTAAAGTCCTTTCGAACGAATAATGTTCATATAATGTTCCCAGACGTATGCAGAAGTACATTCTTGACAATGTCCATGATTGTCCACCATGTGATATACTGTTATGATCAATCCAATTGTCCATAATCACTGCGAATTTCAATCGAACAATAATCAGAGGCAATATTCTTGTTGTGTCCCTTTGATATTTTTGAATCAGTCATTTCAGCGTTACGTCCCTTTATTTGGCAACGTTAGTCATTTCACTTCAGACTGATAAAATATGTCCGTACGAAAATCTCCTGAAATGACATCATTTACAACATTTCACCAAAGATGTTTTCAGGTATGTAAGTGGCATATACGTACTGTCATTCAACCACAATATCAGAAGTACTGCGCTGAGTTCAACGAGGTATTAGTCCACTTTGAGTAATAAAAAATGCACATCATCTTGTTGCTGTGCGAACTGCTTTCTCATATCAGCAATGTTTCTTTATATGACAATGTAACCATGTAGCTTAATTCACAGCATCGTTAGCATACACAATGTCAGAGAATCTTTTCAATCGTTATAATTGCTGTGCCAATGTATAGTGTTATACGAACAAGTTGTTATACATAGAATATTTTCTTGATCAGGTTATCATGAAGTATGTATGTAGGTTAGATGCGATCTTGTGAATCACCTGTATTCGTAGAGTTCACAGGCGACATAGGGTGTTGCATGCATCTCGACAAGACGTCAGCAATGACATTTTGGCTGCCTTTGATTGCCTTCATGTCGTAATCATAGGGTTGAAGAGCGAGCGAGGCTCGAGCGGCCCTTTCATTTTTAAACCTTGCTGTTTTGAGATATGCTATGGCTTTCTGGTCTGTCTCCAGAGTGAATCGGGCTCCCATTAGATACCGCTGCAATTTTGTGAAGCAGAAGACAATTGCAAGTAGCTCCCTCTCCACAATAGGATACCGCTGCTCTGTGGGCGACAACTTTCTGCTAACATACAACATTGGGTGCATGTAGCCTTCAAATTCTTGCATTAACGTGCCACCGATTCCTGAATTAGATGCATCAACTCTGAGGGTAAATGGAAAACGAGCGTCAAGCAATCTCTAAATTGGCATTTTAGAAAACGAACATTTAAGTATATTTAAGGCAACATCACAAACATGTGTCCAGATGACTTTGTTTGGCGAGTTTTTCTTTACCAAAGAGGACAAAACTGAGGCAAGAATTTTCTATAGAAATTCACCAAGCCTAACAGACTGCGAATTTGCTTCTTAGTTCGAGGAATTTCAAGATTTAAGATTTTCGAGATAGTAGAGTCCTCAGGTTTAAGAAATCCACCTCCTACTTTATGACCAAGAAAAGAAATTTCAGTGAATCCTATTCTTGTGCTAGACCAGCAGTAAGATTATGTAGATGCAAAGTATTCAACAAAGACTGAATTCCTACAATATGTTCATCCCAAGTTCGATGAAATAAACAGATATCATCTATCTTTTCTTCTTTGATCCTTAGCCGCCGACCGTCAAAGCAGTCAGTGGCCATCACGCCTAGTGGCGTCTTGTAGGGCAACAACAAATTGATTCCACTTTGCACGGTCGGTGGCCATTTTTCGTATAGTGCCCCAACTATGGTTCATTCTTTGCATCTCAGCCTCCACAGTCCTCCGCCAGGTTGTTTTTGGTCTGCCTCTCTTTCGTTTTCCTTCAGGGGTCCACAGCATAGCTGTTCTTGTGATGGCATCGGGGTCTCTTCTGAGGACATGGCCAACCCAGCTCCAGCGTCTGCCAGCTATGATGGTGTGCATGTCCTCTTGCTTGCTCCGAGTAAGCAGATCTTGGTTGGTGATAGTATTCGGCCAAAATATTCGGTAAATATTTCTTAGGCATGTTGATATCATCTATATAGGTGATTAAATCTTCACGGTCAGAAAAACGTTTTCGCATCATGCGAACAAAGGTAGCAGGAGCGTTAACAAGACCGAAAGACATAAAATTAAATTGAAACAATCCAAGAGGTGTAGCGAAAGCTGTATAAGGCTTAGCTCTGTCTGATAATGGCACTTGCCAATAACCTTTTGACAAGTCAAATTTCGTAAAGAAAGTAGCAGAAGCCAATTTGTCCAGAAGAGAATCTAACAATGGTAAAGGTTCCGCGTCCGAAATCATGACAGCATTTAAGCGCCTGAAATCTATGCAAATACGAATAGATTTATCTTTTTTCCTAATCAATACCATAGGAAAACTGTAAGGTGAATGTGATGGAGTAATGATATTTAATTTGATCATTTCTTTTATTTCCTCTTGAACCTGTGATTGTAAGTGAATAGGTATAGGATAAGGTTTCAATTTGATAGGTCGAAAATCTGTAAGTACGATATCATGTTGAATGATATCTGTATGCCCAGGAACATCCGTGAGCACATCAGAAAAAGATAGCAGTAACTGAGAAATTTGCTCCCTCTGATGAGAAGCAAGAGTTGGTGCAATAGAAACATCTTTCCAACTCTCAGTAGCTAAAAGATGTACGCTTGGTAATGATAAAAGTGGTTCAGTACCATCACATAAGTCAGACCCTTCCTCTTGTATAACCGCTAAAGAAGAATGACAATCAACCGATTTGTCAATAGCTTCAAAGACCGGTTTAAGATGTGGAGGACGTGTATGAAATTGCTGTAACATATTAATATGAAAAGTTTTTTCCTTCCCATTAATAGATAAAATATAGTCAACATCTGACAATTTATCAATAATCTCATACAGTCCTCTCCATGACACAAGTAATTTGTTGTCTTTGTTTGGTAATAATACATAGGCTTCATCACTCGGCCATAATTGGCGTAGTTTCCTGTTTTGATTAGCAAACAAACGAGCCTTTAATTTTGCCTTTTCCGACGCCTGGACTGCTATTTGGCATGAGTCTATAATCTTTTTTCTCAAATTGACAACATATTGGTATGAGGTTTGAACCTCTTCATTCATATCAGCTCCAACCAACAATTGCTTTAAAATGGACATAGGTCCTCTAGGTTTCGCACTAAAAACCAATTCAAATGGAGCGAAACCGGTGTGTTCGTTGGGAATTTCTCTGTAAGCGAATACAATCGCGGGCAAGACCCTGTCTCAATCCTGTGGATATTTAGTGGTAACTTTACCCAACATCTGCTTTAAACTCCTATTACTTACTTAGTCGTTCCCCTTCTACCGTGAGGTGTAGAGGTTTGGAAGAGAGAGCGCCAGACTAATCTATCAGCTGTCTTCTTCCTGGCCTGGTTCCATTCCAGTCCTCGGTCCTTCAAAGATTGTCTAATGTTGTCCTCCCAGCGGACTCTCGGTCGTCCTGGGGGTCTGGATCCCCGGCTCTTTGTTTCCCATGCTTGTCATGGTAGCCGATCTTCTCCCATTCTGCAGACATGGCCAAACCATCTTAGTTGGGACTGTTCTACTTGAGTCTGCAGCGGGTGGCATTTTAGGCCTTGACGTATCGTCTGGTTGCGGACCATGTCTCTTCTTGTTACTTCAACCACCTTCCTCAGATACCTCATTTCTGAGGTTTGGATCTGGCTTTTGTGGGTTGTAAACTCCTATTTAGTCTCTCAATTTTACCATTTTCTTATGCGTGATATACTGAACTAAGAGATCGCTCAATACCGAACAATTTCATCACTTGTTTCATTGCGTCAGAGATGAACTGGGATCCCCGGTAAGATAGTATGTTTTCGGGGAAAACCCAATCTGCTGAAAACTAAAAATAGCGCATCCGCAATGTCAACAGATGTTATAGTTTTCAAAGGTATCGCTTCCGGCCAGCATGTACAAATATCAATGCATGTTAGTACAAATTTATACCCTCTAGCTGATGTGACCTTTAATGGACCAATAAGGTCAATAGCCATCTTTGCGAATGGATGCAAAGAAATATCAGCTGCTTGGATCGGCGCATCATGTTTAGGCCTTTTTGTTGCTACACCTTGGCACACTGTGCATGTGCGACAAAAAGCTTTAAAATCTTTTGTCACACCAGGCCAAAAGAAGTGCGACAAAACCCTTTGCTTTGTTCTTGCAATACCTAAATGACCCGCGCAATTAATGTCGTGGGCATGTTGTAAAACAAATGGTCGAAAACAAGCTGGTACCATAATCTGTTTTTTTACAGATGTAGAATCCTGAAAATTTCTAACCAAAATACCATTTCTTAAAGTATACCAGTGTTTTGCATTATTATCAAACATCACATCATCTGATCTTGCAACTTGAAAAAATTTCCTCAAGGAATCATCATCATTTTGTCTTTGAATAAAAGACTCCTTATCAATAAGTTCCACCTGGAAATTATCATCACTTTCCTCATTATTATTTACCTCATCATCATTATTTTCCTCATTATCATTATTCTCATTATCATTATTATGCTCTTCATCAATCACCACCTCTTCAATGTCATTCTCATCATTCATCACCTCATCTACCACATTATCACTTTGGATGTGACTATCCAATTCAGCACGAGCCTGAGCTCTGGTTGTAACAGCATTTGCACATATGAGATGCTGTTGTTCCCATTTTTCAATATCATCCTTTGTACATTCACGAATGCCAGGAATATTTCCTAATGTAATTCCTGCGATGGGACTATTCAACAGGCACACTAGCGTTCTCCCAGTAAAGTATGGTGTATCCAAAAATACTTCCGCAGTTGGATAGTATTCCACTGTGCCTCCAAATGTAATGCATTTCACCTCTCTTCCTGTATAATCTGACTGATCCACCAACGACCTACGCACTCCAATCGTGGTACAACCTGTGTCCCTCAAAAGTGACACTAGTTTGTTGTTCACAAATCCTTTATTAAGCACCAGTGAACCTGTTCCATCATATGAGGACATGACTGGTAATGGATGTCCACATAGAAGCCTTGGAACTCCCTGTGGCTGAAACAAAGAGTTACATTCAGAACAATTAGCACTGTTGGATAGATCAACACTACATGAATTTGCATGAGCTAAACCATTATTATTCTGAACTGGATTATTGTCACCAACATGTACGACAGCATTTGAACGTTCAGGGTTCCTTGACTGTCTGAAATTATTGTTCTGTTGAGAACCTCTATTATTATAAGAATTGTCATTATTTCTATGAAATGACCTTTGTCCTCTGCCTGATCTGGCATTATATCCTCCTCTATTTTGAAAATCATTAGGTCTGAATGATGACTGAATTATAATATCCATCATCATAAGAGTTGTAATTTCTTTGAGGCTGTTGGAATTTTTTGTTAAAATTATACCTGCCTTTGTTATTGTCATAGTTATGGTTCTAATTAACTCTATAGTTTTTGTCAATGCTGTTAGATCTCTGCCTAGGTGTATTATAATTTACAGTCCTAGCAGATGCCACTGGCAGGGAATCCTTAATGTTATTCTTACTAAGGTTTCTATCTGGATGAGCAACTTGATATTGACGACCAAGAGTTTCAAGGTTAGCTAAATTCTCTGGTTTCCTCTCCTGCAGGAATGACAAAAATTCTCCACTAATAGAAGACAAAACCATGTCTCTCAGAATCAAATCAGATAGTCCTTCAAAAGTTTTTTCAATCTTGGACAAGTCAACCCATCTAGAAAAGTACAGCTTAACAGATGAAAAAAATTCAGTAAAATCTTTTGCTGAATCTGGTAATAATGACTTAAATTTCAACCTGTAGCCATTTTCATCCAATTGATACTTCTTAAGTAGCAAGACTTTTACAGCTTCATAGTCTTTTCCAGTCTGACCATCCATAGTACAGACTGCAGTAAGTGCATCACCTACTAATAAGTTCCTAAGCCTACTAGACCAGGTAGCTTTATCAATATTAAACTCCTGACAATAGGTCTCGTATCTATTGAGGAAGCATGAAATATCGTCGATATTTGAGTTAAATTTTGGCAGATTGATCTTAAAATTAGCAGAATGATCTTTATTTCTAACTTCACTATTCATAGAATTAACCTGTGGTTGTTGTAGTCTCAATTTTTCAATTTCCAATTCTGCCATTCTCAGTTCTTGTTGAGCTCTTATCTCAGCCTGAGCATAGGCCAATTTTTCTTTTTCAAGAGCCATTTCATCTTGTCTCCCTTTTTCAGCGAATTCCTCAGCTCTTCTTTGTTCAGCTAATTCTTCAGCTGCTTTTTTCTCATCTCTCTCTAATTTTCTTTCATCCCTGAGTTCATTGGCTTCTTGCCTTTTTAATTCTTTTTCATACTCATAGATACATATTCCCTTAAAGCCTCACCTTCCAATCCAAAATCCTTTCCAGCCTTAATAAGACTCCAAGGTAGCCATATTTTACAATTATTGTGCTTTCTAATAGCTATACAATAATGTAAATATTATATTATGAATATGTCAGCAATATATTCAATACTTATTTCACCACATCAAAATCACCCAACTGTATGCAATAATAGATATTATAGTAGATGTTAAATATGGAGCAATAAAGAACAGAGATACAAACAAGTTGACTAAATACAGTGACAAGAGCCAAATGAAGAAAATACTAAGGCAGAAATATCTGAATTATAGAACAATTGAATAAAATGCAGCTCTATCACACATATGACAAGACAAGCACGAGTTTACAACATGTATGACATCTAATAAATTAGGGATAGCAAGGTTAGAGCAACAATATCACAAACAATAATGGATAACAACTAAATAAAAAAATTACAATTAACTAAACCACAAAAACAAACTTTACAATTAACAATACTACACAACTAACAAAAATAGGTAATGATGATCTCAATAGCAGCAGATAACCCACAGCTTTGTAATGCCGGTCCCGCTATTTGAGAAGATCATAAACCAAACCCTAAAGATCGCTTATGAACTTTCTCGACCATATAGACTAGGTATGAAGAAAATTCACAAGTCCCACCAGCCTCCCACTAGGCACATCACATTAAAACACGAAAATACAAATATGGCCAAAAAAAACTCTGGCAAACAGTTTTATCCGTAACACAGGCTGTATGTAACCGTAAATATACTCATCTGTTATGCCAGTAAAAATTTCCTCCTGGATTCCACGTCACTCTCAGCAAGGAACGATGAAAATCGTTCAGAGTAGACCAGGTTAGGCCTAGATGTCACGAACAGCTGACTTGAATTGCACATCGCTTTGGTCCATCATCTTCATAAAATATGCCATCTTCAGGCATCAAATGTAATACAGGAACTCATATGTAGTGCAGGAAAGTCTTTTCCTGAGTAATAACTTCAACTTTGAAGTGCAGTAAACAATACTTCTTGAAATAACGTTCCTCAATTCTTCATATCGATCGGCAGACGATGCAGGTCGCCATCTTGGAAATTTTCATGTACTTGGAAAAAAAATGCCGACTTGAAATATTTCTTCTTTCTAGCTGGATATCAAAGATCCTTCGGCTTTGGCCCCCATTGATACGGTTCTTTTTATGGGCTATTATTCTTATACTGAAGTAGAGGTCCTTCATATATATATATATATTGATTAACATCACATGGAATCATACACAGATTCCAAACCAAGCATAGTGTTAAGTCCTTTTTGCGTGTGTAATTTAAATGTTGAGCACATCTAAGAAAATATATATATGATTAATTATTTACGCGCTGTCATACACAATGTTGAACCCAAAAGCGCAACACGGTGTGCTCAGGTTTGTTGCCAAAGAACAATTACGTTATGAGGGAGATGCTTAATGTCTATGACCTGAGACGGTCGTCTTTGGACGGAGCTGATTGTAAGTCTTGCCCAAATTGTGGGAAGCATTCATGAAGATATTATAGACATCCTTGTATGGAGTATCTACGTTAGCCAGTACAGGGCTCGTTTGCATATTATATATTATGCTATTTTCGTCATTGCCAAGATCTGGCTGAACTTCGACACATACGCCATGTTGTGTCGCTAGTGGGTTCCAGATCCTTACCGAAGATTATCGGGATTATTATTCAATATATCTAGAGGGTTATTCAATAAAACCCGTTGTTTTATACAAGCTCCATAATGAAAGCCATGGTAGAACTACTTGCCGTAAAGTTCATCGCCGTCCTTGAAGGGTCGGCCGTTATAGAATGTCGATCAAGTCCATAATCAAAGTTAGATGAGAATGCAATGAACTATGATGTCTTGATGTTAGAACCTAAACTATTGATATGATGCCTACTACTACAATGATTGATCTACTGTATTGCGTCCACCAAATAAACGTGTGTCTGATGTCAAGCCATGACTCCACTCAACATTGATTACCAGTTGGTGAAATTATGTATTAACCTTGGCCCATCTTTCGGCCCACGATGTTTAATGATTCGCATTCTATATTAGTCAGCAATCCTTGTAAGCCCGACCAAGACTGACAACATTTTAAAGTCAGTAGACATACTGACAGTCTCGTATAAAGAAACATCGTGTTAACCAAATACATACACATATAAAACAGCGGCATATCAAAGGGTATGTCCATTCAATCCCCGCCCAAAAAGCCGTATACTTCAAAACATGAATGACACTCCGAAGGCCAGGTTGGACGATTCACATAACGATTTATTACACATCTTGAAGCTCCAAATATATCTTGATAATATGCACATAAAGTTTTGGCATCAACTAGACAGTCTCTAGTGTCGCTGTACAGTCTTGTACTGGAAAGATGTTGAAGACATTTCCACACAGTTTTTATTATAATAATTCAACTCACGTTCTTCAGGTCACACATCATTCCTCTTACATAAATACTGGCATCCTCACACAGAGGTGTATGGAGGATCCAGAGATGGAATACAAAGGAATATGACCAGTAAATCTTCAAACACTCAGGAGCATAAAACACATACGTCCAACGCCTTGAATAGACACACAGTGAATCCCGAAGCCAAGGGAAACTTTAGTTAGCAGACTACAAAACTGACGTCTGCAACTACGGCCAACAAAAGTAATGACGTCACTTCCTGAAACCAGGGCAACGGTCTCATAAACAAATCAACTATATGTCGAACTGTATTGATATCGACATTCATGTTATGAACTTTACTCATAACAGGCTGTCAATTTCTGTAAATAAATATTAGACAAACAGAAAGGTATGTTTTCAGGCACTCGTAAGAAATAAAGAAGTAGAACACTAGACAACAGAAAAACAACAGACGTGAGTGGCTTACCCACTCACTGTTGTTTTTCTGTTGTCTAGTGTTCTACTTCTTTATTTCTTACGAGTGCCTGAAAACATACCTTTCTGTTTGTCTAATATTTATTTACTGTTTACAGGCCTCGGGTTTCCCTTCCTTATATGTTATAAATGTCAATTTCTGTGTCCAGTGAGAGTTTGTCATTGATGGTAGACCCTAGGTATGTGAAAAGGTGCACCACTGCCAATTCATAGTTATCGATAGTGATAACTGGTGCAGCACCCACATCCTGACTCAGCACATTCGTTTTCTTTAGACTTATTGTGAGGCCAAAGTCCTTGCATGCTTGGGTGAAGCGATTCATCAAGCTCTGAAGCTCCTGTTGGCTTTGAGTGACGACTGCAGCGTCATCAGCGAACAACAAGTCCCTTATTGTGACCCTTCTGATTTTTGTTTTTGCCTTCAGCCTTGAAAGATTAAACAGACGGCCATCTGACCTAGTGTGAAGGCATATTCCTTCAGTTGCATCTCTGAATGCCTGTTTCAGGAGTACGGCAGAGAAGATCCCGAAGAGGGTCGGAGCCAGAACACAGCCTTGTTTAACGCCACTTCGTATGTCAAAGGGTTGTGATGTGCTTCCAGCATATTGGACTGTTCCCTTCATGTCGTCATGGAATGACTTTATCATTTCCAGCAATTTAGAAAGGCAGCCTATTTTCAGGAGGATTTTGAAGAGTCCATCCCTACTAACCAGGTCAAATGCTTTTGTGAGGTCTATAAAGGTGATATATAAGGGCCTTTTCTGCTCTCTTGATTTTTCCTGAAGCTGGCGGAGAGAAAAGATCATGTCTGTTGTTGATCTACCAGCTCGGAATCCACACTGTGACTCTGGATACATGCGCTCAGCTAACTTGTGTAGTCGCATTAAGATGACTCTGGCAAAAACCTTACCAACAATACTAAAGAGAGAGATGCCTCTGTAGTTATTGCAATCACTTCTGTCTCCTTTATTTTTATACAGTGTTACAATCTTGGCATCTCGCATGTCTTGAGGAATAGTTGTCTCTTCCTAGCACTGGCACAGCACCCTATGCAGGTGATGTAATAGCGTGCTCTTACAGCATTTCATTAAATCTGCTTACCCTTATCAGTTAGCTTCTCTCCGCTGATGGTTTTTAGCGGTGCCGTCTTGCTTTTTTGGGGACCAAAGGCTTTCTTTATACCGTCATACATTTGTCTAATGTTGCCTGTTTGCGCAGCGGTCTGGAAGCTCTCACTGAGCTGGAGCCAATAGTCATTTGCACAGCGTCGAGCAGTTTGTTGGACTTTGCTTCTCGTAGCCTTCAGGATCTGTAGGGTTCTAGCACTCGGTGAACATTTGTATTCATTCGCAGCACTGCGTTTAGCTTCAATGACAGGTGTGCAGTACTTTGAATGGTGTTCCGTAGATGCTCCGGGTTCTCTGTGACAGTATCACCATGCTGAGGGCTACTGAGCACTTTCTTGAAGGTTGCAGTAAATTGAGCGATCATGACAGGGTCTGACATCTTGCTGGTATCAATGCGTGGTTTCCCTTCATGTCTGACATGATAAACTTTTCTTGGTTGTGCTCTGATTTTACGGCAAACCAAGGAGTGATCTGTATCACAGTCTGCACTATGGTACGAGCGCATGGAGAGCACAGACCTGAGAAGTGGCCTTCTGATGAGGATCAGATCCAGTTGATGCCAGTGCTTGGATCGTGGGTGTCTCCATGACACCTTATGCTGGGGTTTTGTCTGAAAGTAGGTGTTGGTCACGCAGAGGTCATAAAGGACACACAACTCTAAGAGCCGTTGTCCATTTTCATTCATCTTGCCAATACCAAACCTGCCCAGACATGAAGGCCATGAAACATTATCGGCACCCACTCTAGCATTAAAGTCACCAAGAAGAACAAGCTGTTCTTGCCTAGGTATGCTTTTGATGACTGCTGCTAGATTCTCATAGAATCTCATCTTTAGCTTCTGAGGCAGAGTACAGAGTAGGAGCATATACACTGACAAGAGTGATGGGACCTGCGCTAGTTTGCAGGTGGCGCATTAACAGGCGTTCTGATCCATTCTCACATGGTTCAACCACTTTAGTTAGCGATTTTTTTACTGCAAAACCTACTCCGTGTTCTCTAGTTTTATTAAGGTATTTCCCTTGCCAATAAAATGTGTAGTCCTTCTCACTCACCATTCCTCTGAGCCTGCCAGGCGTTTCCTGAAGTGCAGCTATTTCCACCTGAAGTCCTTTAAGCTCATCATTGATTATGGCTGTCTTCCTGACATCATCTATGTCTTGTAGGTTTTCGGATAGTTCAGTCAACATAGTCCGGACGTTCCAGCATCCCAATCTGAGAGTTTGCTTATTTCTATTATGATAATTGCTTGGTGCAAAATTTTCTGTCCACTGTTCGGGTTTGACCCTAATCCCCATGCACCCAATGGGGAAAGCAGACAGTGGCGGGACAACACCTTATTGACTGGGGGCTGCCCAGCTTGAAGTAGGCGGTAGCTGTCCAGTGAGATCCTACAACCTCTCCCACTGTTGGAAGTAGCCCCTGGCGCCATGCCCTACGCCAATTGGGCAAAATGCTTATAACCGGTAACTGCTACTTCCCGTGTTTTGCCGACACCTATAGAGTGAAGCTGGAGTGTCCTCTCCCGGGCGCGAGCTTGGGCACAGTTATATGGAAATCAAGCTGTTGCCCATGCAGCATGTTCCCCCTCTCCACGCAGCTGGTAGATCCAAAGGAACGGCAGTAGCCGATACAGTTTGGTACCAGCCACGTCGCAGGAGTTGCCATAATAATGTTGAATCAACATTAGACTGCCTTAGGGACTCCGACTCCGGATTTATCCTCAGGGTTTACTCCCGAAGCCAGTTCCATAAATGGATATTCCCGCAAGGCAGCAGTGGTTTGAATTCAAAGTTCCTTCTCTTAGATAAGCTGCCAACCAAGGATCACGAGCCCTATCAGCCCGGAGCTGCTGGTTTTAAGGCGCCAGTCGCTCGCCTTCGCCCCTTCTCCCGTCAGTAGAAACAGTTCCGCCGGACACAAATTGAGCCTCACGTGAAGGCCGGGAGCTGGACTTGGTTGTCAGAGGATACTTGAGACGCGTGCCATAGAAGCATTTATCTGCAGTGAGAGCTTATCCTCACTACAACTCCCAGCTTTAACAACCTTTGGAACCAACAGGGAAATATAAGTAAGCAAATGGCCTCATCAAAGACAAGAATGGAGAATTGCTTAGTAATATACAAGAACAAATGAAGAGATGGAAAGAACATTTTGAGGAACTTCTCAATAGACCAGCTCCAACTAATCCCCCAGACATCCAGCCAGCAGAAGAGGAGCTGCAAATCAGCTGTGAACGACGAGTAGAGGAGAAATAAAGAAAGCAATAAAGCTTCTGAAAGATGGAAAAGCAGCTGGTCCAGATTGCATTCCAGCAGAGGCCATCAAAACAGATATTGATACCTTTATAGAGATATTATACAAACTACTTGGCAAAGTCTGGGAGAGAGAGGAAATACCAGCAGAATGGAAGGAAGGTTATCTGGTCAAGTTGCCTAAGAAGGGAAATTTACAAGAGTGCAGAGGAATAATGTTACTACCAGTGCCAGGAAAAGTATTAAACAGAATCATCCTTGAGAGATTAAAAGAGTCCATAGACAAGCAACTGAAAGATGAACAAGCAGGTTTTCAACAAAACAGATCTTGTACAGACCAGATAGCCATACTGAGAATAAAAGTGGAACAAAGCCTGGAATGGAATTCACCGCTATACATCAGATCTGTGGACTATGAAAAGGCATTTGACAGTGTAGATTAGTGTTTCCCAAACTTTTTCGAGTCGCGACCCCCTTTTATAATAACCAAGTAACCTGCGACCCCCAGCCACATCTGCATAAAAAGGCATTTTTAGTAGGGTAGAGAAAACACATTAAAGATAGATTTTTCAGAATATAATTCAAACCTAATATTTAATTAACCTAATATTTAATGCGATGGTTGTACGTGCATCTGGGCAACCAGCTTCAAAATTCGCGGCTGACTGTTTGTTAAAGCCAACCTCATGTCATCCTCAACATTCAGTCTGTTTCTTGCCTTTGTTTTGATATGAAGAAGCGTTGAAAATCCACTCTCGCAGAGATATGTAGAGGCAACTGGAAGTAAAACTCGAAAGGCAAGCATGGTGACATTTGGATATGACTGATACATAGCACACCAGAACTGAGTCAGCAATTTTTCATAAAACAAATTACGTGCCGAGAAATCGTTCTGCAGATCGAAGAATTCATCCTGTACTTCATCGGGACTGCTGGCTACATTCAAGAAAGCAGAGAATGTGTTTCATACCAGTGCAGCTTCTTCTTTTGTAAGCTCAGGGAAGTACCGCTGAAATTCCTTTTCAAGGGATTCAAGGTGCCCAGTAATCTCCTCCTTCAGATTCCTCTACCACACTGCAGAGTTTTTCAAACATGGCAATGTTTTCAAGATTTACTTTCCGACGCCAGTTTTGCAGCTTGGATACAAATGCCTGAAGATTGTCTTGAAACTGGATAATGTGTGTTTCCTTTCCCTGAAGTTTCAGGTTCAGCTTATTTAGCGGGTCTAAAATGTCTGCTAAGTAAGCAACTCTTTTCTTCCAAGCTTCATCATTAAAGTAAGCCACAAGGTCATGTTTCCCTTGCACTTCCAGGAACAACTTGATTTCATCTTTCAACTCAAAGACACGATTGACATTTCCTTTCGACAACCAGTGTACAGCAGTGTAGAAAAGAAGAACCCCATGATCAGAATTCATGTCTTTACAGAGTTCTTTAAACAGACGGGTGTTGAGGGCTCCGGATTTGATGTAATTCCCAATTTTGATCAGAGAATCAAGTACCTCTTGCAGAGGAGCTGGAAGAGTCTTACTGGCAAGAGCATATTGGTGAATCATGCAGTGAATGCCCTTTGCTTGGGGAGCAAGTTCTTTCACTTTTGTCTGAAAGCCCGACTTTGACCCTAGCTTAGCTGGTGCTCCATCTGTACAAACCCCACAGACGTTTTTCCACTGTAGTCCTCCAGTTTCAAAAAAGGTATTTATCTTCTCCATAATATCTTCACCTTTCGTAGTAGTTTCAAGTGCACTACAAAACAGGAACTCTTCTTTGACGTCATCTGAATGAATATATTTCACGAAGACAAGCATCTGAGAACATGAACTTACGTCCATTGATTCATCAACTTGAAAAGAAAACAATGGAGAAACTTTGATTTCATTCAAAACCTGCTCTTTCACATCTACGGACATATCTGAAATGCGCCTCTGAATAGTGTTATTGGACAGAGATATTTGTAGCATCTTTATCTCGCTGGCTTCCCCAAGAATTAACTTCACAATCTTCAACATGCAGGGTTTGATGTTTAATATGTATGAACACGGCGGGTTTTTAATATTTTTTAAGTCTCTGCCGCTGTGGACCTTAAGTCACTTCCTTTCATTTATCAAAAATCAGTGTTACAACCACTAGTAGAATATTGCAGTGTAGCCATACTGAAATAAATAAGTGTTGAAAACCTTCGTGGTGAAATTTCCTATAAAAATAATTGCAACTAAAAATAACTGCGGCGACCCCCCAGAAAACACTTTGCGACCCACAGGTTGGGAACCCGGGGTGTAGATAGAGAATCACTCAGGAAAATGATGAGGCATTATGGAGTTCCCATGAAAATCCATAACTTAATAAAGAAGACCTATGAAGGCATGACATGCAGAGTTCTTCATGAATGACAACTTACAGAACCTTTTGGGATTAGAAAGGAAGTGCAACAGGGATGCCTCTTGTCTCCATTTCTTTTCTTACTAGTAATAGATTGGGTTATGAAAACATCGACATCACAGAACAGAAATGGAATTCAGTGGAATCTGACTAAACAGCTTGATGATCTGGATTTTGCAGATGACTTGGCTCTTCTGTCCCATAACCATAATCAGATGCAAGACAAAATAAAAATAATTGATGAGAGGTCACAACAAGTGGGTCTGAAAATACACAGGGAAAAGACAAAGATAATGAGAATAAATGCAAGAAATAATAACAAGGTTGAACTTGAAGAAACACCACTAAAAGACGTAGAATCGTACACATATCATGGCAGCAATATAGACAAAGTTGGAAGGACAGACAATGATATCAAAATAAGAATACAAAAAGCAAGAGGAGCTTTTATTGCATTGGGAAACATATGGAGATCAAGAGAAATCAAGTCCAACATGAAAATAAGAATCTTCAACTCAAATGTCAAGTCAGTCCTATTGCATGGCTCTGAAACATGAAGAACAACAAAAACAACAACCAAAAGGCTACAAAGTTTCATAAACGGGTGCTTGCAAAGAACAGAAGGATTGAAATGGTATGACAAAGTCACAAATGTGGAACTGATGACAAGAGCCAGACAAGAGCTGGTGGAACAAGAGTTGAGAAGATAGGACACACATTAAGGAAACCTGTTGATAGCATTACAAGGCAGTCCTTGTTCTGGAATCCCCAGGGAAAGAGAGGCAAGGGTAGACTAAAAAACACATGGAGAAGAGAGCTAGATACAGAAGTGAAAATGAGGAGGAAAACATAGAAAGACCTTCTGTGGATGGCACTTGACAGGAGGACTTGGCATGTGTTTGTTGAAAGCCTATGCTCCTTGGGGAGCTAAAGGGTATTGAGTGATTGATTTTCCCCCTCCTACAATCAATAGGCCTATTTGAAATAATTCATCCATCAAATAATAATTCAAAGAAACAAAAGCTCGTAGATAGAGTCAGAGGTCTTGGTGGTAGCCACAGTGTTATGCAAGGGATGAATTCCTTAATTTAAAAACTAGCATAATAAACACCATTTTCTCATTGAAATAATGCTGTGCATTCTCAGAGCACATAAATTTACAACTACTAGGATATTTTTACTTTTAAACATGGCAGTGTTTTATCTTCATTTTTATTGCATTATTATATATAGGGCCTATGTATATCATCACTACAGTTATAATCTTCTTCTTCTTTTTTCCCCATCAGACTTCCACATTAATGACTAATAAAGGCAGTAGTCAGATCAAGGTTCCTGACATCTTTAAACAGTTTTTCCTTGAGAACAGTGGGTTGTTGCCATATGCCACTCCGTTCACTGCTGTAAGTTGGGCAGGACTGGAGCAGATGTTTGGCTGTCATGGGGCTGGTGCAACAGGAGCAGAGATCTGTTGGATCAATCCTGTACTTGTGATATAGGTACCTCAATCTACTGTGACCAGTGAGCTTTTCTGGAAATTTTTGGTCAATATACTCAGCTGCTATATGCTTTTTTTTTTTGAGTGTCTGTCTGAATTCCTTTATTTTCAATGCCTGGAATATCAGAATTTAGATAAGGAAAGCACCTTCTTTTCCACAGTGTGATAATTGAGCTTGCGCTTATGCTAGCATGGTAGTGTAAAGCACATTAATATTAGACAAACATAAAGGTATGTTTTCAGGCACTCGTAAGAAATAAAGAAGTAGAACACTTAGACAACAGAAAAACAACAGACGTGAGTGGCTTACCCAGGGTTCGAACCCCGTACCTTCCGTACGACAACACCGCCTAGCTATACAAGCGAATCACACTAACCTCACGGCCAGCTAGGCATCCCCAAAAAAGGATGCTTTACTGACCGGTCAGTAAAGCACACAGACCAGAAACATGACAAAACTGACAATGGCGTGTAGCTGGGTCATTTTTGGCTGAAGTTCTATGAAAAAAAGTTTTTTTTTTGGCAAAAAAACTTTATATTTTCAAAGTATTTCAATTATTGAAATTGTGGACAAATGGTTAAGGACCTGTATTATGGATATTCTGCCACTTATGATACCAGAGGGCTTTTCTCCAAATCATAACGTGACTGTTATGAATCATGTCAGCCTGTCAGATCAATGCATTAAACTAGGTGAGAAATGTATCATTACTGTTTCAAAACCAATTTACATAAATCATACCCTGAAGCTCATCATTTGGACGTTTATGCAAATCTGTAAATTCATTTGGATAGTTGTCCATCCAATTCCAGATAGCCTGAAATAATAAAAAAAATAGAATTCAGCTTACTGATTAATGCAAAAAAAAATGTAAACTCAACACAGTATTTTTTTTAATTCAAATTTATTAGATCTCATTTTTCACAAGCTTAATTTGATATATGTACAAGCTTTATTTTATAAATGCACTAGCTTTAAGTACTTGATGTTGTCCAGTTTTTCTTACAAATAGTTTACAGAAACTTACAGCATCATACCATTCTTTACTGCCCTCTCTGTGGATCCATCTGTTTATATGTGTGTCCACTCCTTGGGGTTGTACTTTTCTTCAATCATCTCCTGAGCCAAAGTTTTTAGTTGTGGAGGGATCTGGTGGCCTTTATTTCTTAATTCAGGGACTTCTGTGATGACAGATATACTTTCATGGCAGTAGTTTGGCTCCTCATAATCAATTAAAATTTCCATTTTTGTACATTGATTTGGGAGGAGGTCTTCATGACACTGAGGCAGAAGTTTCGATATATGAAAGAAGGTGCTTCTCTTCAGCCTGATTTTTGTCGAGCTATGGAATTTGGCATGCACTGGATGATTTGGCATTTTCATACTAGCTTCTCACTGTGAGCAAACATCTTTTCCCTAATTCTGATGCACTTGAACAACTCCAGGTGGATATAGCTACAACTCACCCCACTGGCTTTGGAACAGTGATAAATAAATACTACACATTTTATTGGCAAGGGAAAGACCTTAATAAAACCAGAGAAATTGGGGTAGGCTTTGAGGTAAAACAAATTGCTAATTAATATGGCTGAACCAAGTGCGAACAGATCAGAACGCTTGTTAACGCTTCACCTGCAAACTAGTGCAGATCCCATCACCCTCATCAGAGAGTGTGCTCCTACTCTGTACTCTACATCTGAATCTAAAGACGAGTTATACTAGAATCTAGCAGCAGTCATCAAAAGTACACCTAGTCAAGAACAACTTGTTCTCCTCAGTGATTTCAAAGCTAAAGTGGGTGACGATAATGATTCATGGCCGTCATGTCTGGTTTGGTGTTGGCAAGATAAATGAAAATGAACAGTGGCTCTTAGTTATTTAATGTGTTTATCATGACTTAATTTCAGACAAAACCCCTGCAAAAGGTGTCATGGAGACACCTATAATCCAGGCACTGGCCCCAACTGGATCTAATTCTTGTCAGAAGGTCACGTCTGAAGTCCTTGCGCTCTTACCATAGTGCAGACTGTGACACAGATCACTCCTTGGTTTGCTGCAAAATGAGAGCACAACCAACAAAGTTCCATCACACCAGATATCAGCAAGAAATAAAACACTGTCATGATCACACAATTTACAAAGACCTTCAAGGAAGCACTCAATATCAGAGAACATGGCGATACTGTTACAGAGAACTGTGCGTATCTGCGAAACACCATTCACAGTACTGCACCTGCTACCTTTGGTAATAAGACAGTTAAGTCAAACGACTGGTTTGAGGCTTCATCAGATGTGATGATACCTATCATTGAAGCTAAATGCAATGCTGTTATTGATTATAGGCATTCACCAAGTGCTAGAACCGTATAGATCCTCAAGGCAACAAGAAGCAAAGTTCAATAAATTGCTCAATGTAGCACAAATGAGTACTGGCTCCAGCTCAGCTAAAACATCCAGTGTGCGGCACAAACAGGCAACACCAAACAAATATACGACAGTATAAAGAAAGCCCTTGGTCCTCAAAAAAGTAAGAAGCACAACTCAAAACCATCAGTGGGAAGAAACTAACCGATAAAGGTAAATAGACGGAGAAGTCAGTCGAGCACTTGATGCAATTAAATTTCTTCCAATTATGGAGGAGCTGGATGGTGAACCAACCCTGGAAGAACTCAGAAAGGCCATTGATAGCTGGGCCTTTGGCAAAGCACCTGGCAGCAACGGGATTCCTCCTGATTTAATCAAAAGTTGTAAAAACACACTGTTGCACCACTTGCACATGGTGCTGTGTCAGTGCTGGAAAAAGGCAAGTGCCCTTCAAGACATGTGAGATGCCAAGATTGTAACATTATATAAAAATAAAGGAGACAGAAGTGACCTCAACAACTACAGAGGCATCATTTTTCTTAGTTTTGTTTGTAAGGTCATTGCCAGTCATCTTAATGCGACTACACAAGTTAGTTAAGGGCACATATCCAGAGTCACCGAGTGGATTCTGAGCTGGTAGATCAACAATAGACATGATCTTCTACCTCAACTAACTTCAGGAAAAATCAAAGCAGAAAAAAACTATTATACATCACCATTATAAATTTCATAAAGGCATTCGACCTGGTAAGCATGGATGGACTATTCAAAATCCTCCCGAAAATAGGCTGCCTCATTAAATTGCTCGAAATGATGAAAGTCATTCCATGAAAACATGAAGGGAACAATCTAATATGCTGGAAACACATCAAAGCCCTTTGACATATGCAGCGGTGTCAAATAAGGATGTGTCCTGACTCCGACCCTCTTCAGGATCTTCTTTGCCTTGCTCTTGACACATGCATTCAGAGATGAAACTGAAGGAATATGTCTTCACACTAGGTCAGATGGTCGACTGTTAAACCTTGCAAGGCTGAAGGCAAAAACAAAAATCAGAAGGGTCACTATAAGAGACTTGTTATTCGCCGATGACGCTGCAACCACCACTCAAAGTCCACAGGAGCTCCAGAGCTTGACGAATCGCTTCACCCAAGAATGCAAAGACTTTGTCCTCACAATTAGTCTTAAGAAAACAAATGTGCTGAGTCAGGATGTAGATGTTGCACCAGTTATCACCATTAATAACTAGGAATTGGCAATGATGCACCACTTTACATACCTGGGGTTGATGATACATCAATGGCAAACTCTCTCTGGACACAGAAATCGACAGCCGCATTGGCAAAGCTACAGCTACTTTTGCCTGCCTCACAACACGTATTTGGGGAAACTCCAAATTCACAACGAAGACCAAAGCTGTGGTATATAATGCCTACAACACCAGCACACTTCTATATGGCAGCGAGACAAGGACAACCTATACTAAGCAAGAAAGAAGGCTCACTACCTTCCTTCCATCTATGGTGTATACGCCACATCCTCTGTATTTCTTGGAAGGACAAAGTGACAAATGTCGAGGTGTTGTCACATTCTGATCTTTAAAGCATGTATACACTGCTTAGACAGCACAGGCTTGGTCATGGAAGATGGTCGCATCCCGAAGGATATATTCTACGGACAACTGGCAGATGGAAAAGAACAGTTGGGTGACTGCAGCTGAGGTTCAAAGATGTGTGCAAGAAAGACATGAAGGCTCTGGACATCAGGGGGGCAATCCAACAGGCTGTCACCTCAGGGGGGCATTCCCATAGTCAGTAATGACTGAAGGGGCTATTATAAGTATGCCAATATACAGTCAAAATAATACACAGATATGGCAAATTTAATGGACAAGATTGGTTTTGCAAATGAGCCATCCTAGCTCCTAAAAAGGAATCTGTCGATAACATCAGTGCAAAGATGATGGGCTTGCGGAAGAGAAAATATAATAATAAACTCTGTAATGGCACTCAGCTGATGGTGAAAGCCCTCACAAGAAATGTTATAGAAACCGTCATACTCACAGGCACTGGCAAAGGAGAAAGTGTTAACATCCTCCAGATGCTCTTCATACCACATGACTAAACCTTCCAGTTCAAGAGGCTCCAATTTTCAGTCAAAGTTTGCTTTACCATGACCATTAACAAAGTTCAGTGCCAGTATATCAAATACACAGAGATCAACTTAAGAACACCTTGCTTTTCACATACCGTTTTTATTGGCACCATCAAACAAGACATCGATTATTCTGTACAGGGAAGTTATAACTGAATATTCAAGATTGAAATAGCTTTTAACACATTTAAAGATTAAGTACTATTTTGACATTATGTTTAGTTACCCCACTTTTCACGTTTTGTCACAGTTTAAACCAATGTGAATATGTGTATGTGTGTATATATTTGCGTGTGTATATATATTTGCGTGCGTGTATATGTGTGTGTGTTACACACACCGTCAATCTTGGCTATTAGTGGGGTTAGGTTCCTTAAAAATCCGTGAATATGGAAATCCGCAAATACGGAACCAGGGGGTTAGGCTCCTGTGGGACACTGTTCATCATACATTTTTGCTGCAGAACACCATAAACACATCATTTCATGTATTCTTGTAAAAAACAGCTTATTTATTATACTGTGCATTTTATAAATGTATTTTATAACCGTTTTCTTTGTAATAGTACAGATGTACAATCATTTGGTGTAACAATACTCACTCACCCATTCACTCACACTACTCATTCACACACCCACACGCAAACACACACAAATACACACAATATTACAAAATCGCTGGAAAACAAACATTGAAAACATTTACACAGATCATTTAAAATTAAGAAATAAAGAAAATTTCACACAGATATCCTAGAAAGAAGTTTATCTAACACATGTACTGAGGCTCATAACACCCTTCCTGCGCTTAGGCACACTCGCCAACACACTTGCACTTCACTTGGATGCCATTATTAATTCCAAAAATAATCAAAAACAGCATAAAACTGCACAAACGTGGATGAAGAGATGCTCGACAAAGACACATGTAAACACAACGAAAGGCACGAGAACAAGGAGACAGCCTTTCCTTGCTGCGTGGTAGGCGTCGCGAAATGTTTTTGTCTACTGCACATGGCAGAGAATACCCGCGAAGTGTCAGTGAATGGCAAAAAATGGGTTACTTTATCTCACACGAATGAACAAATCCACAAATACAGAACTCATGAATAGCAAGGATTGACTGTGTATATATACATATATGTGTGTGTGTGTGTATATATATATACAAGGGGATTGACATAAGTCTTGGGCCTGACCATGAAGGAGTCACAGGAGGAAGATGAAACTTAGCACATTTAAAGTTCATCATATTTGCACTGAATGTGTGAAGTACGCATTTGTTTCTTCAATGGGTTTTCCCCGCTACGGTGCACGGCGCAATGTACCCTATTGACCGGATCTGCTGCTCCAAAGATTTGACAAAACAATGGAAAAGAAGGAGGCCAGAGCTGTGATAAAATTTTTGATGTTTCAGGGAAAAACACCCACAGAAATACACAGGGAGATGGAACCAGTGTTTCGTGATTCTTGTCCTTCATATACTTCGGTAAAAAACTGGTGTCAACAGTTTAAGTGCGGCCGCTCAAATGTTGCTGATCTGCCAAGATCTGGTAGACCAGCCTCAGAGTGCAACGATGAAAATGCAACAAGAGTGAAGAAAATCATTGACCAGGATCGAAAAATGACAATTGTGGAGATAGCTAGTAGAGTAAAACTAAATGAATGAACAGTTTATAGAATTTTACACAACAGACTGAACATGAGAAAAGTGTGTGCACGCTGGGTTCCGCGACTGTTGACACGTGAACAGAAGCAAACGAGGGTAAATTGCTGTCGACAGTTGCTCAAAAAGTGTCAGTCAAAAAATTTGTTGGAGACCATGGTGACAGTAGATGAGACTTGGGTACACCATTATGACCCCGAATCCAAAATTGCCAGCATGCAATGGAAAACCCCGGGCTCCCCAACACCTGTCAAGCCAAGAGCGCAGAAATCTGCAGGAAAAGTGATGCTGACTGTTTTTTGGGACGGCAAAGGTGTCCTTTTGAAAGATTATCTGCGTCGTGGCAACACAGTTAATGGACAGTACTATGCAGATCTTCTCACCAAACTAAGAAAGGTTGTGACCAGGAAACGAGGGATAACACACACTCAAAATCTTCCTTTGCTTCAAGACAACGCGCCCTCTCACAAAGCACGGCTTGTGCAGCTAGCAGCCAACGATTTGAATACTGAAATTCTTCCACACCCACCATATTCTCCAGATTTGGCTCCATCAGACTTTTTTCTAACGCAAATCTTAAAAAACAGCTAAAAGGAAATCATTTTGACAGCGATGAAGAGGTTATACTGACATATGATGACTGGTTTAGTTTGAAAAATAGGGTGTTCAACTCCCAAGGTCTTTTCAAGGTCAAGCAGATATGGCAGAAGTGTGTCAATTCAGACTGTGGCTTTATTGAAAAGGAATAAACACTATACAAAATTTCAGCTCTCTGTGACATGTCCTTCATGGTCAGGCCCAAGACTTATGTTAATCCCGTTGTGTGTGTGTATATATATATATATATATATATATATATATATATATATATATATATATATATATATATATATATATATATATATATATATATATATATATAGCTAACAAAAAATAAACAACAAAATTATGCTAACATTGCTTCCACACAAACAAAAGCTAAACTTGAACACAAAATGTAGAAAAGCATTCAAATAGATGATTGACTGCTAATGTACTGTCCCCCTGTCTATATAATATCTACACAGAAACATTTTTTCGGACAGAGAAAATCCAGGAAATCAGTGGAAGATAAATAAACAACCTTAATTATGCGAATGATAGAGTTTTGTTGGCTGAAAGTGAACAGGAATTGCAAGAGCTAGTGAAGTAAGTAAACAGCATGTCATGCATGGAGGCATATCTGGAGTCATCTGTATATGACCACCAGCAATGCACAATGCACGGTGGTTTGCTAGCGAAACTTTAGTTTTTCTTGACCGCGCTATTTATAGCTATTGTGACAGTCACGTGGTCAACTTCGTAACGGGAAAAAAATGTGGCAGTGTTTACTTTTGATAGGGCTTAATTAATTCTTTTAGGCTACTTTATTATTATAAATACCGGCTTTAATTTTGCGTTAAGCTAGACTAGAAATGTTAGAGTAAATTTTAGAACAAGAACAAACATTTTATCACAATTAGAACAGAAGATATAATAGTCTGAAATAGTGTAAAATTTACGTTTTTTTCAATATCTTGTTATGGTTTGTTTCTAATGCAATTTACACTAAAACGATCACAATCAACATGCATAACAAATTACAGAAATCAAAAGTAGAAAACCTGCAGAAAATGGATATCATAGTTTTGTTTTGGATTTATGCGTCAAACATTAATTACACTGGCTAACAAAAAAAAATTTTTTTTTTCTTTCTCTAATATTTCTATGTTTTTCTGGTTAATTTTAATGCGCTGTTTTTAAATCTGCAAACCGTTTTTCTCTATCAGGTCGGGATCTCTAGAAATATGCTATTGAAGTTTTTTAACAACGCATACAGTATTACAACATCATTCGTACAAGAAGTATAACAGTTATGTAGGCTTGAATTTCTTTGCAGTCGACTTTCGTCGGTGAATGGCATGTGGTACATCGCGATGAAGCATCCAACAATAATCGGCAAGCATGGTCACACTCCACCGTCCTTGATAACGTGACTCCATTATGGAGATATCTTGATGGAATCATTCTCCATGTTCATCGCTGACTTCGCCAAGGTTGTCAAGGAAAAAGTCAAGATGCGAATCGAGCAAATGGATTTTGAGGGACATGGTTTTGTCGGAGGACACTCAGAGAACAGTAGATATTTGAAGCACGGCATTTATGCGGCTATATTGCCCAAAGATTTACCTGACATGGTTTTGTCGGAGGACACTCACAGAACAGTAGATATTTGAAGCCCGGCATTTATGCGGCTATATTGCCCAAAGATTTACCTGACATGGTTTTGTCGGAGGACACTCAGAGAACAGTAGATATTTGAAGCCCGGCATTTATGCGGCTATATTGCCCAAAGATTTACCTGACATGGTTTTGTCGGAGGACACTCAGAGAACTAGATATTTGAAGCCCGGCACATATGTGGCTAATTTTGCCAGAGTCTCTGTTGTACTAGATGCAGTGAACTTATGTTATCTACATGACGTGGATGTACTTGAACCTTGTCCTAACGACAGCATGTTTGTTTGATGTTAACGCGATGTTCGTGCTGTAGTGTAATAAACAGTTGGAACTGTACCAGTTGCTTTCAACATTTCCTGACTTGGATATGTGCGTTTTGGTGTGTGTAAACTGTGGTACTCTAGGACTACACGCATTCGAAAATATATATATATATTTATAATAGTCGGCCATCAGTAAGCCCGACCATACTGACATTGACTTGTCACTACACACCACCACATAACAACTACTACTTGCAACAGTTACCAACAACCATAACACCGGCATGCAACACATATATCTATTGTAATCTCTTTCCAACATGGCCAAACTTCTTGGTTTGCAAGTTGTATGCTCTCTGTGTGTCTTTATTTCATTGTTTTGCTGGAGACACCACAGACATGGGTATGTTCCTTGAGCTCCAGACAAACCAAACATTTTCATCAAAAAGTCATAATCCCCGAATAAGAAAACAACAACTTTTTTTACCATCCCACTCTAAATCTTTTAGTGACTCTATCTGAGCTTTCATGCCATTCATAAATATTTCTAAATTATCATAGGTATCTCTGACTCTAGCCATTGATAAAAGGATGGTATTGGATTTAGAATTTGGTTTCTCTAAATTTACTACCTGCATTGTAACTGAACTGTGAATGAAAGAAGATATACAAACAGTTACTTAGAATTCTTTGGCAGCCGTCGTGTGCACAGGATTGTCTACCAAAGAACACTAATGGAACTGTCCTTATCTCACACACAATAAAAAAAAGACATTCATATTATAAATACAAGATTAACAAGACTTGAAAGATAGATCAAAGTATGTGGAAGTAATCTATCTATAGCTTTACATGTTTTCTGATGCTTATATACGTAGCTAAATATCATTATAAATGAATGAAAATGCAAAAACAGATGGTACTTTACAAAAAGTTATTTTTTTACAACCTTATTTAAGATTTGCGAGTATCAAGAATGTGTTTACAGTGATTTAAATGTGATAAAATCTGGTGACAATATGCTTGTTCTTGTAATGCCAAACTCACAAAACTGACTACCACACATTCTCAAGATAAGAAACCAAAAAAAAAAAGTATGTGGAAATAATCTTTAGCTTCCCTTCGAGAAGTCTATATAACTATAAACTCATAAGAATGGGCCGATTTTTAGATATTAAATTAATAAATTGATTACTTCTGTTATGAATTTCCTCAAATGATGACACTGTTTTCAAAAGTCTGTAACTCCGTCAAATATAATTTCAAACAAATAAAAATGCAATCAAAAATAGAACACAGAACAAAGTTATAGTACACAAAAGAAATTTAGCGCTGTGTTTATCCAAACAAGTGTGTAATGATTTATATATTAACGATTTTACACACACATCAGCTGATTTTCCCTGCCGAAACTAGCAGTAGACGGTTACGGTGCACAGGAAGATTTATTACCCGGTATCAGAATTCCGGTCACCGAAACTAAAAGAGCGCTCTGGTATAGGGTACAAACAGCCGTGAATGCTACAATATATATATGTGGAAGTGAACCTCTCTCTGTGGAGCTAATTACACCTTCATTGACTCTTGAAATCATCCACACACTTCCAGGAATTCCCCTTGTGGTGAAACTTGCTGAGAACCCAGCCTTGCACACTCAGCTTGTAGAAGTCACTTGAGCACCAGACATGATTCTTTAGCTTTGACCTGGTTGGCTCCATGCAGGAGTATCTCACTATCGACCCGGTGATAGGCAGGGGGAGCTGAGAAGTGCCCCTGTGCTGGGGGCGCACACACACACACACACACACACACACACACACACACACACACACACACACACACACACCTTCCATCAATGGTACCTATACCTTGTAGCGGTATGGCAGCTTGCGTACCCTGACAATCCCCAGAGCTATGCCAGTGGGAGTTTTACTCCTGGTAGGTTCAACCAAGCTGGACTGGTCTGTGTGGGTAGGGGTCAGACAAAAGCTGGTACCCTGGTCCTCCATGTTGGGGGTTTTAGCACAGGGCTGACACCCCTGTCTGTGTAAAAAAAACAATGAAGTTACGGAAACAATAATAAATGAACAAACTTTGCTGCGGGATGGACATTCGGAGTCTGTGGCTCGTATGACTGTCAGTGGTGAAAGCCGAAAGGAAGCCACTGACATGAAAACGGATGTCCTGACCGCAAAACAGGATACAAGAATAGGTTTTTGGAATGTCAGGACAATGTACGAGACAGGTAAACTAAGACAGGTCACGGCAGAAATGAGAAACTATAGGTTACACATTCTAGGGATAAGCGAAAGCAGATGGACAGGGGCAGGAAAAGTTAAAACAGCAACAGGAGAAACAGTACTTTACTCTGGAAGAGAGGATGGACAACACAATGAAGGCGTAGCCATTATTCTACAGAAAGGAATAGAAAGGACATTACTGGAATGGAAACCCATCAACAACAGACTGATAAGATTAAGATTGAGAGGGAGATTCACCAACACTACAATAATACAATGCTACGCACCAACGAATGATAGCGATGAGGAGGTCAAGGATGAATTCTATCAACAACTGCAGAAAGAAATGGAAGACACACCTAGATATGATCTTGTTATAGAATGGGAGACCTCAATGCGAAAGTTGGTACACACAATACATATAATGAAAGAACAATGGGGAAATGCGGCAGCGGAACAGCAAACGAAAATGGGGATAAACTAATAAGTTTCTGTAGCATTAATAACCTGGTCATTGGAGGAACACTCTTCCCACATAAAGAAATTCACAAATTAACATGGGAATCACCAAATGGTCGGGACAGAAACCAGATAGACCACATCATGGTTAACGGTAGATGGAGACATGCATTACAAGATGTGAAGGTAAGAAGAGGTGCAGATGTGGGAAGTGATCACCATTTAGTAGTAGCAAAACTGAAAGTGAAACTAAGAAGGGCTGCACCAACTGTAACTACACAGAAAAGGTTTGACATCAGCAAATTGAAGGACTCCCTTACCAGAAAAGCTTTTGCGGCCGACATAAAGAAACGATATCAATTTGCCAAAAGTCAGGAAAAGACATTGACTGATGATATAGACCAGAATTTCAACACCATTTCAACAATATACAAAGAAAGCAGCAAATCATGCTTGTGATTCCAGGAAAGGAAGAAGCAAGACTGGATAACACCAGAAACTTTAAACACCATAACGATGAGAAAGGAAATGAAAAGAAAGAAAACAGAAGCGAAGTCCCCCAGGTTAAAGCAACTATATAGCGAACAGTACAGTCAGCTGGACAAGGAAGTTAAACGCCAAACCCGAGCAACAAAAGGAATTTCCTAGACGATCTTGCAAGACAGGCAGAGGAGGCAGCACTGAGAAATGAACAAAGCACAGTATACAAAATAAATAAATTCATCAGCGGAAAACGAGGTGCAAACAATATTACATTAGTAAGAGATAAGCAAGGTAATCTCATCACGACAGCAGAGGGACAAGAAACAAGATGGGCAGAGCACTTCAGAGAAACTCTGAACAAGGAACCACCAGAGACACAACTGAATGTTCCTGAAGCTGAAAACGATCTAGATGTGAATACAGACATTCCACGAAAAGAAGAAATCATCACAGCAATCAAAGGGTTAAAGAACGGTAAAGCTCCGGGCCATGATAACTTAAATGCAGAGCTATTTAAGACAGACCCTGAGCTAGCAGCAGAACTATTAGAACCACTATTTGCACAAGTCTGGAAAACGGGGACAACACCATCAGAGTGGAACAAAGGAATAATTGTCAAATTGCCCAAGAAGGGAGATCTTGCAGACTGCAATAATTGGAGAGGAATCACTCTTCTCTCAGTTCCCAGCAAAATACTAGGCAGGATAATTATACAGAGAATTTCAAAGGCAGTAGATCACAAACTGAGGAAAGAACAAGCAGGATTTAGAAAGAACAGGAGATGTGTAGATCATATATTCACTCTCAGGAACATTATAGAGCAGTGCTCAGAATGGCAAAGACAGCTTTACATTAATTTTGTTGATTTTGAAAAGGCTTTTGACAGCATACATAGGGACAGTTTATGGAAAATACTGAGGTCTTACGGAATTCCAAGCTGCATAGTGTCAATCATAAAAAGTCTCTATGCAAACTTTACGTGCAGTGTTGGGCAGAGTGACCTAACCTTTGAGGTGAAGACAGGAGTACGACAGGGATGCCCCTTATCAACCACTCTATTTTTAACAGTCATAGACTGGGTGATGCACCAGACAACAGAGGGCAGTCCAAGAGGAATAAGATGGACAACATTTTCTACATTGGAAGATCTGGAATATGCAGATGACATTGCACTGCTAGCACATTCACATCAACACATCCAGGAAAAAACAGATAGACTTAATAAGTTTAGCCAGCAGGTGGGCTTGAATATCAATTTAAAGAAGTCTGAGGTCGTGACGCTCAATGTGAGCAACCCTGATCCCATATCAGTAAGGAATCAGCAACTGGTACAGACAGATACCTTCACATACCTAGGAACCATAGTAACACCAGACGGCGGGGCAGGCAAAGACATCAACATCAGAATGAATAAGGCAAGAACAGCCTTCTTTAGCCTAAACAACATCTGGAAGTCCTCCCAATACAGCACAAGCACAAAATTAAGATTATATCAGAGCTGTGTGCTTTCTGTGCTTCTCTATGGTGCGGAATGCTGGAGAGTTACAGAGAAGGAAATGTCGAAATTGTCCTCTTTTCACACAACATGCCTAAGAAAAATTCACCGAATCTTTTGGCCGAATACCATCACTAACCAAGATCTGCTTACTCGTAGCAAGCAAGAGGACATGCACACCATCATAGCTGGCAGACGCTGGAACTGGGTTGGTCATGTCCTCAGAAGAGACCCCGATGCCATCACAAGAACAGCTATGCTTTGGACCCCTGAAGGAAAACGAAAGAGAGGCTGACCAAAAACAACCTGGCGGAGGACGGTGGAGGCTGAGATGCAAAGAATGAACCAGAGTTGGGGCACTGTACGAAGGATGGCCACCGACCGAGCAAAGTGGAATCAATTTGTTGTTGCCCTACAAGACGCCACTAGGCGTGATGGCCACTGACTGCTTTGACGGTCGGCGGCTAAGGATCAAAGAAGAAGAAGAAGAAGAGATATATATATATATATCTGTGTGTGTCTTTGACTGTCTGTGTCTGTCTCTGTGTGTGTGTCTCTCTCTGTGTCTGTGTGTGTGTGTCTCTGTCTCTCTGTGTCTGTGTGTCTCTGTCTCTCTGTGTCTGTGTGTGTGTCTGTGTGCAGGACGTAACAATTCCTTGGGAGAGCCCAGAACCAGAGACAGTATTTTAGCTCTGCATAGTTGGAGAGCCTCCTTGGATGACGGGGAATGCACAGTATGCCACAGCTTCTTACTCCTAGCTTGGGACTAGATGTGACAATCCTTTAAATTCAAGCCAAGCTGAAGAAACTGGAGCTCATGTCTTCAACTCAACACATTTCAGGATGGCAGAAGAGCCACAGGAAAAACCTAGATCTACAGTGTAGATAACACCAATGAGTCTTCAACTTGGTATTGGCTGCAAAACAGAGAGAAGCTCAGCAGCCCTAGTTAAACAACAACAACAAACAGCATGTCATGAATATAGATTAGACATTAACACTGAGATAACGAAAACTTTGATAATCAGCAAAGCAGGCGATAAGACAACGTTAAAGATAAGAATAAATGGGAAAATCCTGGAACAAGTCGAGAGTTTCTGGTATCTTGGTCATATAATAACAGAAGATGGCAGATGCGAAACAGAAATCATGAAGAGAATAGGAATTCCAAAGCTACATTTAACAACATAAAACAGATACTAACATCTTAACAACTAACTCACAAATTCACACTGAGAATAATCAAATGCTATATATATTTTTTTTCAATATTCTATGGTGTCGAAACATCCAACACTAGTCAACAAATTTTCAAAAGTTATTTGTACCAGAAATTACATATACCATTTCTTATTGATTTTGACATGCTGATTTCAAATACACCCATACCTCGACTTTCGTCGCTTTGAGTTTCGTTGCTTCGCTCTTTCGCTCTTTTCAATTATAACCACGTTTTCCAATTTCGTCACTCGCTTCGCTCTTTCGTCGCATTTCGTCACCACCGCGCGCCATCTTTTTTTAGAAATTTAAGAAAAGGTCAAATGTGCATAATATAGCAGTGAAGGGAGAATCAGCTAGCGCAGATACCGCAGCTGCAGGAGCTTTTCAAGTGGAGCTTGAAAAAATTATAGAAGAAGTTGGCTACACAAAGCAGCAGATCTTCAACGTAGATGAGACGGGCCTCTTTTGGAAGAAGATGCCACCCAGAACTTTTATTGCCAAAGAGGAAAAATCAATGCCTGGATTTAAAGCTGCCAAAGATAGGCTTACTATGTTGCTAGGGGCTAATGCAGCTGGTGACTGCAAGCTAAAGCCTCTGCTCATTTATTATTCTGAGAATCCTAGGGCCCTGAAAAATTATTTAAAGTCTTCCCTTCCAGTTCATTTCAAGTCCAATAAAAAAGCCTGGATGACTGGTGAATTATTTACAACTTGGTTCACTGATAATTTCAAGCCTGCAGTTGAGGATTATTGCAAACAACAGAATATTCCCTTTAAAATCCTACTGCTCTTGGATAATGCTCCAAGCCACCCAAGAATTGTGCTTGAGGCTCACAAAGAAATTGAAGTTGTGTTTCTGCCTCCAAACACAACTTCTTTGCTGCAGCCTATGGACCAAGGAGTAATTTCATCATTTAAATTTTACTATATCAGACGGACGTTTGCCAAGGCTAAAGCTGCACTAGATGCTGATGTTGATGAGGGGCCTAAACAAAATAAATAGCATTTTGGAAAGGATTCAATATTCTGGATGCCATCAAAACTATCAGAGATGCATGGACCGATGTTAAAGAATCCATTCTGAAAGGCGCTTGGAAAAAGTTGATTCCTTCCCTAATGAACGACTTTGAAGGGTTTGAAGAAACAGCGGAGGCCATCACTTCAAATGTTGTGGAAATGGCCCAGCAGCTGGAACTGGAAGTAGAGGCTGAAGATGTTAGAGAGCTGCTTGAGTCTCATGATCAGCCCCTAAGTGATGAGGATCTACTGGCGATGGAAGAACAAAGAAAACTGTTGAATGAACAAGAAGCCATGCCTGAAGATACAGCTCAGCCTAAGGAGATGACCACCATAGAACTGGAGGTTGGAATCGCCACAACAGAGGACGCAATTGCTTATTGGGAAAGGGTGGATCCCAATTTCGGCAGAAGTTCTAAAGTAAATAGTGGGTTAGAACACCAAATAGCCTGTTACAGAGAACTTCTTAGGGAAAGGAAGAAGACATCAATGAGGCAAACGTCATTGCTCTCCTTTTTCAAGACGCAACCGCCACAACCAACTTCAGTCACCCCTCCCTCTAACCCTTCAGATTCCGAGCCATCAACATCAGCTCCAGCCCCTGATCTCCTTCAAAGTGCCCTTCTCCTAAAAGAATTAGATTGAAATCCTACAGTTCTGAAGGTGAGCCTACTCAATTTTCTCCATCTGATTTTCTAAGTCTAGAATCC
The DNA here is from genome assembly GCA_024509875.1 of Oreohelix idahoensis. Taxonomy (NCBI): domain Eukaryota; kingdom Metazoa; phylum Mollusca; class Gastropoda; order Stylommatophora; family Oreohelicidae; genus Oreohelix; species Oreohelix idahoensis. The sequence goes on from JAMPIV010023129.1 coordinate 755,267, forward strand.
CCATAAATTACCAACATTCAAAACTGTACATACTGTATATATTCATCGTCTACTTGCTCAAGCATGATTTTAAGGTAAGATGTTATTTACGTATTTTTAATTTATTACTGTATTTTCTTTATTCTTATGTTTATTTCTGTTTATCTAGGTGTTGCACGCATTCGCAAGTGTTATATAGTTAGTTATTTACGTTTTTTGGCGGCCCTAATGCATTTGTAAGCTAAATAAAGGCTATGCTTCGACTTTCGTCGATTTTCGACTTTCGTCATAGCTCTGGTCCCTAACCTGTCGAAAGAGTGAGGTATGGATGTATCATAATGAAATTCACCAATTGGCTCTGGTTTTTTTTTAAATGATGAATTTACATTACAGTAATACAAATAATGTATGCTTGTTTAACACTTTGCTGACCAAATTTGACGATAGTCGAATTTCCGGTTGAAACCCTTGGTGACCAGATTCGACGAAAGTCGAATTAGTAACTCTACCAACGCAACAGACAGCCGTATCGATAGTTTTACGAAACAAGCCTCATCCGGGTATTTTTAACATTCCAAAATGGCTGCGCCCATGAATGATATCGTGAATCGCTGTTACTAGCGGAGTTTTGATTAAAATTTCATTATTTTTAGTACAAGTGCCCGTTCTTTGTTTTCATCATGTGTGATGATGAAAACCAGACTTATAACAGAGATGATTCTGACTCTGGCAGCGAATCTGGGGCCGAAAGTGATATCTCATGGCTAAGTAGAGATGTAGGCCTATCACTCAATCGTAACGCAACTGATAGCAGCGACAATGAATTTGGATTAGATTGTGATGTAAGTACATCTGAAGCAGGAGATGGGCGTGGCACAAGAGACCACAGCAAGACTGCACATCAAAATAATCTGTGGAGATGGAGAAAGCTTGCTCAAAACAAACTTGTTGAGCTTGACATGCTTCCTCCATATGAAGAACAACATTTTAATAATAATGATAACAGAATTGATAGGGGGCAGCCTGGGTAAGACCCCCTCTTCAAGCTCAGACCCATATTGGATATTATTTTGCCTACATATAAGCAACACTACACACCTGGGAAGGAGTTGTCAATAGATGAATCGATGGTGAGGTTCAAGGGTAGAATATATTTCAAGCAATACCTGCCAGCAAAACCCACAAAGTGGGGATTCAAAGTATTTGTACTCACTGATGCTAAAACACAATACTGCCTGAAATTGAAAATTTATACTGGTAAGGCAAATGATGAAGGTTGTGTTGGGGCAACTTCCAGGGTTGTGAAAGATCTTCTTGATGGATATGGCAACAAAGGACATATTCTCTACTGCGACAGCTTTTATTCAGCCCCAGCTATATTTCAAGAGCTGAAAGAAATTCATATTGGTGCATGTGGAACAGTAGCTGAGAATAGGAAGCATTTTCCTGAAGCACTGAAGAAAAAGCAACTCAAATTGAAAAAGGCAGATCATCCTGTGTTTTGTGCCACAGAAGATAAAGGCATGTTGGCAGTTACCTGGCATAACCTTTTATCTACTGTTCACTCCAATGATGTTATGGACAAGACAGTTAGAAAACGAGGAATACCTGAGGGCAGAACAATTCAGAAGCCAGTGCTAGCAGAAAAATACAACAAAAGTATGGGAGGTGTCGACCACTTCGGCCAACTGGGTGCAAGCTATCCCTCTACCCACACAGATCCTAGTTGAAACTGCCCTGGTTAATGGACACATAACCTACAACGCTGCCAACTCTACAAAAAAGATCACAGCAAAGAAGTTCAGGCAGGATGTCAGTCTCGCTCTTATTGAACCTGCTATTCTTCGACGCAATGTGACACCTTCAAAACCACAAGCCACAACAACACGACTTACTGAGCGCCACTTCATTGATAAATATGAAAGGGCAAGGTACAAACCAGACTGTAAAGTGTGTAAGGCTGCAGGGAACAGAAGCCAGACTGTCATGTACTGCCCAGATTGCAATGTACCTCTATGCACGATACCATTTTTCAAGTTGTACCGCACAGTCGAGGATTATCAACGATCCAGACAAAGACTCTTGCAGAGACCTACAGCTACAACTTCAACCCCAGTTAATGAAGGAAGCAGCTCAGACTCCAACTAGAGGTAAGTAACCACTCAAAACATTCACAAACACTCATTGTCAGATGCCGCAGACACAGAATACACTCAAAAAAGACAAATACAAAAATTAAATTTTCTTTGCATTTTATTCATAATTTTTGTTAGCCTTTTATGCTGAAATACATAGTATTCGTTAAATCAGTACATCAATTAAGATTATTTTCTTCATTGCCATCAATGTCCCTAACATTTTATTGCACTGACATCGAATAAATTCACTAAACACTGGAAAAATATCATGGTTTTAAAACATCTCCTGAAATTTCTATAAATAACCACACAAATTCAAGATGGCCGCCATGATCATGTGACCAATTTGCATAAAATATATTTATTCACATGTAGCAACCATTCATAATGGCGCTCTGAAAATTTCAAAACCCTATGTCTGTTTTCTAATTTTTTATGAATTTAAAACAAAACCAGTTATTTTTAAAGAAATCGGCAAACAAACTTGGTAATGGGAGACATTAATGCACTGAATTGCTGGTTAATCGTTAAATCACTACGTCAATTAAGATTATTTTCTTCATTGCCATCAATGTCCCTAACATTTTATTGCACTGACATCGAACAAATTCACTAAACACTGGAAAAATATCATGGTTTTAAAACATCTCCTGAAATTTCTATAAATAACCACACAAATTCAAGATGGCCGCCATGATCATGTGACCAATTTGCATAAAATATATTTATTCACATGTAGCAACCATTCATAATGGCGCTCTGAAAATTTCAAAACCCTATGTCTGTTTTCTAATTTTTTATGAATTTAAAACAAAACCAGTTATTTTTAAAGAAATCGGCAAACAAACTTGGTAATGGGAGACATTAATGCACTGAATTGCTGGTTAATCGTTAAATCACTACGTCAATTAAGATTATTTTCTTCATTGCCATCAATGTCCCTAACATTTTATTGCACTGACATCGAACAAATTCACTAAACACTGGGAAAATATCATGGTTTTAAAACATCTCCTGAAATTTCTATAAATAGCCACACAAATTCATGATGGCCGCCATGATCATGTGACCAATTTGCATGAAATATATTTTTTTAGATGTAGCAACCATTCATAGTAGCGCTCTGAAAATTTCAAAACCCTATGTCTGTTTTTCAATTTTTTATGAATTTAAAAAAAAAAACAGTTATTTTTAAATAAATCTGCAAACACCCTTGGTAATGGGAGACATTAATGCTCCGGATCGCTGGTCAGCAAAGTGTTAATTCTCTGGGGTGAACAGCTAGTCTTTCTACTTTAGCATTATAAAAATTGTGGTTACATACTCAATTAATTGATATTTCAACATAAAATTATAGAAAAAATAAAAACATTATTTAAAGTTCACATATCATGTTTTAAAAAGACACATCTGAACCCATTCCATCACTATTCAGTCGCTGTTCGAGCTCTCTTTGCTTGCTTCTTGTAGTCAATCGATGAGGTGTCTCTTGTCACAGTCCAACAGTAATCAGCAAGCATTGAAGGGCTCCAATTGCCTTGATACCTTGTCTCCATAGCAGCAATTTCCTGGTGAAATCGTTCACCATGCTCATCACTGACCGCTCCACAGTTTGACGTAAAGAAATCCAGATGAGAATCCAGAAAATGAATTTTCAAAGACATGTTGCAGCCAAGACTCTTATGCTTCAGAAGGAGATTTTCTAAAATTTCATTGTAATTATCAGATCTGTTGTTTCCAAGAAAATTGTCCACCACTGACTTAAATGCTAGCCATGCTGCTTTTTCCTTGCCATGCAACACGCAAAGAAACTCGTCATCATGAAGAAGTTTTCGAATTTGCCGACCAACAAATACTCCCTCTCTTATTTTAGCTTCACTCAGTCTTGGAAATTTTCTGATGAGGTATTTGAAAGACTCATCTGTTTTCTCCATTGCCTTGACAAAGTTTTTCATGAGACCCAGCTTAATGTGCAAGGGTGGCAACAAAATCTTGCTGGTGTCGACAAGTGCTGGGTTCTCAACGTTCTTACTGCCAGGCTGCAATGACTGCCTGATTGGCCAATGTCTTCTGATGTAATGGTCACTTCGTGCACGGCTATCCCACTCACAGAGAAAGCAACAGTACTTGGTGTATCCACCCTGTAGTCCAAGCAAAAGAGCGACCACTTTTAAGTCACCGCAAAGTGACCAATGATGATGATTGTAGTTTATACACTTCAAAAGCTGATTAATTTTTTCATAAGTTTCTTTCATATGAACTGCGTGACCAACTGGAATTGACGGTAACACATTACCATTATTCAACAAAACAGCTTTAAAACTCGTCTTGGATGAATCAATGAAAAGCCTCCACTCTTCCGGTATGTAATTGATTTTGAGGGCTGCCATTAAACCAGAAATGTTGTGGCATGCAGAAAGGTCACCTTCTTTGAAAAAGAATGTAATAAGCTGCTTCTGGCAGTTCCTATACACAGAAATTGTAACATCTTCTGCCAGGAGATTCCACTGTTGCAATCTGGAACCCAAAAGCTCCGCCTTGTTCTTCGGTAAATTCAGATCTCTTACAAGATCATTCAGTTCACCTTGGGTTATTAAGTGTGGTTTAGTGGATGTAGTTTGCTCAAAATCTGGGTCGCTTGAGGTTGATGGTTCAGGACCACCAATGTCCTCTTCTTCATCAGTGGAAGCAGCTGAAAATGATTCTGGCACTTTGGGAACTGGTAGGTCATCGCCATGTGGTACTGGACGTATTGCAGAGGGGATGTTTGGATATTCCAGAGTCCATTTTTTCTTCTTTGATATGCCTTTCCCATTTGGAGGGACCATGCAAAAGTAACAGTTGTTAAGATGATCAGTGGGCTCTCTCCAAATCATTGGGACTGCAAAAGGCATAGCTTGCCTTTTGCCAGTCAACCACAGTTTAAGATGTGCTGCACATGTATTGCAGCATATGTGTGGCGTCCAGCTCTTATCTTGATCTCCTATTCTGCAGCCAAAATACAAACTGTACGCCTTCTTAATCACTTTAGTTATATTTCGTTTTTGTGATAGAAATGTCACCTCACCACATATATAACAGAAATTATTAGCACTGTTCACACATGTCCTAGGCATTTTTAACTACGATACTTTTGATAAGGACAAATACACTAACTAATGGCAAAATTTTATCAGAGATAAGATATTTATACACAAAGGTGATGTAATCATAGGTAGGATTGCATCATCAACTTCTAGTTACATTGCTATTGGTCATTAGAAAAAATTATGCAATCGCCCACAACAGTTGCATCATATATATAAATTGACCGTAATTAAATAAACTAGTAGCATATATCTTGAAAACTAGTGCCAATCAACATTTTTTAATGTCATTTTCGTTTTCAGCACACCAAAATTAGTTAAGATCAGCTATTTTCATTTCTGGTACATTTTGGTTGTTGACTAGTGTAATGAACAACAATTAGAGGAAAGAACTGAGGCCTCTGAGATGTGGGTATATAGAAAAATGGGGATGTCTCATGGTAAGAGAAGAAAACAAATAAAGAGGTCCTAGAAAACCTAAGAATGAAAAGAGAATTACCGAAGAAGATCAAAATTAGACAGCTAAAATATTTTGGCCATGTAAAAAGACATATCCCATTACACGCCCATTGAGGCATATTGGGAATATGGTGTTAATCATAATCAAGGCTATCATACAATGAACAGCAGAAGGCAAATGCGCATGAGACAGACAGTGCTATAAGTGGAAAGATAATATCAAGAGATGGACAGGAAAGTCTATCAGAGTGCACCATCAAGACAAGAGACAGAAGACACTGGAGATCCATTGCAGACAACCTTCAATGTAGAGATGGCAACTTCTGATGATGATTAACCCCTAACAGAGGGAGCCGCACTGGTGTAATGGCTACAACGTTGTACTGGCGACCAGGTTTTCAAGGTTCAAGCCCGTGCGTCAGCGTTTGAAGGAATGTTTACGACCGGGATTTTGACTGAATAACCTGAACGGCTCCTACACATAAACCCTCTGTGGATGGGAAGGGGCGAAGCTCCTGACCGGGTTGGAAGGAAAGTCCACTGACCCCCCAGCCTCGCAATGACATGTCATTGGGCCAAAAGGGCTGGAAAGCTCGAGTGCCGCTGGTTAGAGAAAAAAAAAAACCCTAACAGACTATCCTTTTTTAATTTTTCTATTCATCTAATAAATCCACCTAAAACATTATGCTGACAGTTTGGTGAATGTTGTGTATAGGCTTGTGTTACCAATACATCATTTTTATTTAAATTTAATAAACTTCGAGATGTCTGACTTTGGATGGCATGTCACTAAAAATTGTTGAACTTGACATATATCAACCTTCCTTTGAAAGAAAAATTTAATTTTTCAAATGATTTCCAAATGTGAGCCAATTACTTCAGCAGATATTCACAGGAATAAAGTGTTCCATAACAAAAATGACCAAAAATGTGGCACACAAATATGGCTGTAAGAAAACAAGCATCTATGCCATCAATATTCGAGAGAATGAGAAGTTTGTTAAGCCATTGCATTCAGTGCTACAATAATGGTTAGTATCCATTATTCTTTCAATCTTCTGTCTTTCTCTGAGGATGACCTTTCTATTTCTTTATGGTCGTTAGTTAGAGTTACCATGCAAAAAAGAAATTAATATAGCACCACAGAAGTATCTTACCTTTTCTAAATTCTGTCCCAAAGTAATAATCACAGGTCGAGACTTCAGCATTTTGAACTTGGACACAACTTCTGCCAAATTAAACTCATAAGTATCATGTGAGGAAACATACTTGGAAAGTTAGTTGGACGATTACAATAATCAACTTGCTAGTATAAGAAATAATTGCAGAAATAATAGAATGATTAATTAACATACTTATAAGACACAGTATAGCTTTGATCACTAACATGTCAGAACTACCAATTATTATCACAAAAACACACTCGTTTTAGCACCAAGTTAAATGGTTCTCCCTTCCATTCTGCCAGTTTACATATCATAAGCTCTGCTGGTCTCTAACCATAAAATTGTACCTTATGTATGTGAGGAGGGCAGAGATAGAAGCCCAAATTTTTTTCCATAGTTACATCACTGAGCTTATGAAGTGTTTACTCAGCTGCCTCCACCTCACCTTCAGTGGTAAATCCTCTATTTCAATGCTTCTCAAACTATCAGATGTGGCAGACAGGCAATTTTTTTCCCGATGTGCCAGAGACTAGTGTCATATTTGTGCCACATTATTACTGTAAAAGGTAAAGGATCCCATTACACGCCCACTGAGGCATATTGAGAATATGATGTTAGACCCATATTTTGTTGACCATCGGCACACTAGGGGTGATGTGGTCAGCATCACGCCAGCCGCCTTAACCTTCCCAGAGTTGCTCTGGTACCCATTTCATGAGGCAGGGTCGACCCCGGAGCCGTTTTGTGGTCTAAAAATTCCCACCTCAACTGGGGATTGAACCATGGACCACCTAGCTAGGAGGCCAGTGCACTAACCACTGCGCTACCGCTGCTCCCTACATTATTACTGTATTCATATAGGATTAGAGCTAACTAGACAAGAAAAGAAACAGTATTCTTTGCTGATAAACTGGAATTCATTCATTCATTCATAACCCTCCACTCCCAAAGGAGCATAGGCCTTCAACAAACACATGCCAAGTCCTCCTGTCCTGTGCCATCATCTCAAGTTCTTTCCATGTTCTCCTCATCATTTTCACCTCTGTTTCCAACTCTCTTCTCCATGTACTTCTTGGTCTTCCTCTGCCTCTCTTGCCCTGGGGGTTCCAGAACAAGGACTGCCTTGTAATGCTATCAACAGGTTTCCTCAGTGTGTGTCCTATCCATCGCCATCGTCTTCTTCTCATCTCTTGTTCCACTGGCACTTGTCTAGTTCTTGTCATCAGTTCCACGTTGGTAACCTTGTCATACCATTTTAATCCCTCTATTCTACGCAAGCACCCATTTATGAAAGTCTGTAGCTTTTTGGTTGTTGTCTTTGTTGTTCTCCATGTCTCAGAGCCATACAATAGGACTGACTTCACATTTGAGTTGAAGATTCTTATTTTCGTGTGGTATCCGATTTCTCTTGATCTCCATATATTTCCCAATGCAATGAAAGCTCCTCTTGCCTTTTGTATTCTTATTTTGATATCGCTGTCTGTCCCTCCAACTTTGTCTATATTACTGCCAAGATATGTGTATGATTCTACATCTTGAATTGGTGTTTCTTCAAGTTCAACCCTGTTATCATTACCTGCATTTATTCTCATTATTTTTGTCTTTTCCCTGTGTATTTTCAGACCCAATTGCTGTGACCTCTCATCGAGTGTTTTCAATTTGTCCTGCATCTGATTACGGTTATGGGACAGAAGAGCCAAGTCATCAGCAAAATCCAGATCATCCAACTGCTTAGTCAGAGTCCACTGGATTCCATTTCTGTTGTGTGTTGTCGATGATCTCATAACCCAATCTATTGCCAGCAAGAAAAGAAATGGAGACAAGAGGCATCCCTGTCGCACTCCTGTTCTTATCCCAAACGGTTCTGTAAGCTGTCCTTCGTGAAGAACTCTGCATGTCATGTCTTCATATGTTTTCTTTATTAAATTAATGATCTTCAGGGGAACTCCATAATGCCTCATCAATTTCCAAAGTGATTCTCTGTCTACACTGTCAAATGCCTTTTCGTAGTCCACAAATCCGATGTATAGTGGTGAATTCCATTCCAGACTTTGTTCAACTATTATTCTCAAAGTGGCTATCTGGTCTGTACATGATCTGTTTTGTCGAAAACCTGCTTGTTCATCTCTCAGTTTCTTGTCTATGGACTCTTTTAATCTCTCAAGGATAATCCTGTTTAACACTTTTCCTGGCACTGATAGTAACATTATTCCTCTATAATTTGTGCACTCTTGTAAATTTCCCTTCTTAGGCAACTTAACCAGATATCCTTCCTTCCATTCTGCTGGTATCTCTTCCTTTTCCCAGACTTTACCAAGTAATTTATATAACATCTCTGTAGCCGTGTCGATATCTGCTTTGATGGCCTCTGCTGGAATGCCATCAGGTCCAGACGCTTTTCCCTCTCTTAGAAGCTTTATGGCTTTCTTTATTTCTTCCTTCGTTGGTCTTTCACCGTTAATTTGTAGCTCTTCTTCTGCTGGTTGGATGTCCGGCGGGTTTTGTGGAGCTGGTCTATTGAGAAGGTCCCCAAAATATTCTGTCCACCTCTTCATTTGCTCTTGTATATTGCTGAGCAGTTTCCCATTCTTGTCTTTTATGAGGCAACTTGTTTGCTTGTATTTCCCTGTTAGCTTCTTTGTGCTGCTATACAGTTCTCTCATATTTCCTTTGGCTGCAGCATCTTCTGCCTCTCTTGCCAACTCCTCAATATACTTCCTCTTGTCTCTTTTGATACTTCTTTTTACTTCTTTGTTTGCTTCTGTGTACACTTCTTGAGCCTTGGCTTTGGAGCTTCTAGTTTTGCTTGTGTTTAACTCTGCTTTCTTGTTTTTTCTGTCTTTTATCTTATTGATGGTTTCTGTTGTTATCCATGCTTTTTGTTGTCTTTCCCTTTTCCCCAGTATTTCTTCACATGTCTCCTTCCATACTGTTTTGATCTGCTGCCAATAGTCTTCTGTATTCTCTACATCTTCCAGCCGTTGGAGCACTTGGAATTTGTTGGATACTGTGACCGCAAATTTGTCTCTTGTTTCTTGATTTCTTAGCTGTCCTACATTAAACTGTTGTCTATAGTTTTGCATTGTTGCATATCTCTTGAGTTTCATTTTTACTTTGGCTATCAGAAGATGGTGATCTGATGCCACATCTGCTCCTCTATATACCTTTACATCCTGCAATGATGATCTAAACTTCTTGTTTATGCATATATGATCAATCTGATTTTCTGTTCTATGGTCTGGTGATATCCATGTTGCCTTGTGTATTCTCTTATGTGGAAACATGCTTCCTCCTATAGCCAGTTGATATGAAGCACAGAAGTTTGCGAATAGCTCTCCATTTTCATTCATTACTCCTAGCCCATGTTTTCCCATGACTTCTTCGAATCCAGTGTTGACTGTACCTATCTTTGCATTCATGTCACCCATCAAAATTGTGATGTCTCTTCTTTTTACTTTATCCATAATTTCCTGTAGTTTAGTATAAAATGCTTCTTTCACAGACTCTTCTTTGTCATTAGTTGGTGCATAACATTGGATGACATTTACATGAATTTTCTTTTTAGCTGTTTTGAAAGAAGCTGTTATTATTCTGGGTCCAACAGCTTCCCATTCAATTAGTGCTTTCTGTGCTTCTTTAGATAACATAAGAGCTACCCCTTCACTGTGGTGTGAACTTTCGTCTTCATGTCCTGAGGACAGCACCAATTCACCTGTGATGAGTTTCTTCCTGTCTACCCCCTTCCACTTTGTTTCACACATTCCCAGAACCTCGATTTTGTATTCCCTCATTTCTGCTGCTACTTGCGCCACTTTCCCTTGTTCGTTTAATGTCCGAACATTCCAGGTGCCAAATCTGGAAGTTCTCCTAGAAGAAAGAAGGTTAGTCAGCAACACAGACTCCTTTCGGCTTTCTCTGTGTTGCATCATACGCCTCCCCGCGAGAGGACCTTCCCCTGTCTTGGATGGCTGTGTTTTATTTTCTTTATTTGACTTGTCCATATTTGTTGAAGCTTTTTGTGGTTTAAATTTTTTTACAGGATGGTGTAACCGGCCCCATGCCCAACCCTCCTTAGTCGCCTTTTACGACATGCTTGGTAGGGGACAGTGTTACTATTCTTTGCTCCCCTTTCGGGCCCCGGTAACACACGGGTGGTATGTGCAGAGATGTTGTAATTTACATATAATAAAACCTTAATAACATACTGAGTCCCCTAGATGCGCAGTTTGTATGTCTCTGTGACACCAGTAGGAATTTGTTGCCATATTGAATTATTTTGCTAATAAATTCATTGTTTTAGGTAAAATGTTAAAAGACTATGTAGAAAGAGGAATTAATGAACTGCGAAACAGGAACTAATTTAATATTGACTCGAGGCAGAAACTCAATGACAATCTGAAGGTATAAATATATGAGAGAAGCTTAATTCATTGACACCGAAACAACGGTCAGACCATGGTCAGTTTTGACATCTGTGCCGAAAAATCGGTGAGAGCATTTTTTTAGTTTATCAATAATAAACCCCAAAATTCACCCATTAAATCCAGTCCATGTTTTAAAATGCGTCAATTGACTTCTGTTACTATTTAAACAACCAGTCTTATTATAGTTAAGTAGCATGTGTACCTTTTTGGTTATTATTATAATATTTGTGTGATGTTCGTGTTTTTCTTTGTTATTACTGTAGAAATATGTCATGCTTTATTATCTACAAATTCTAAGCTTCTTAACTCTTTGAATCCATCCAGAACAACGCTCAGAGCTTTGCAAAATTGTAACTGCCGTGCCACCGTAACGCTCAGAACATTGTTTTTAGTTTATCACGAATAAACCCCCAAAAATTTTGATCGCTAAATCAGTGGCACATCTCCAATCCAACCTGCAAGTCTGGAAGGAAGAGCTGGAGAAGAGAGGGATGGTCATAAGCAGCTCTAAAACAAAATCCATGGTGATATCATGAGAAGAAAGAAGACATCAGATTAAGCTGGGAGAACAGGTCCTGGAGCAGGCCGATCACTTTAAATATCTCGGAGCTATTATAGACCGAAAGGGAGGCATCAAAGAAGAGTTGGCCACTCGAAAAGCAGCAGCTGGGAGACTTTTTCAGGCCATAAATCGAGGATTCCTCAGCAAGAGAGAGGTTGGTAAGAAAACGAAGATGGCTGTATACCGCTCCACCTATGTCCCAGTCTTGACATATGGATGCGAGTCATGGGCAATGACTACAACCCACAAAAGCCAGATCCAAACCTCAGAAATGAGGTATCTGAGGAAGGTGGTTGAAGTAACAAGAAGAGACATGGTCCGCAACCAGACGATACATCAAGGCCTAAAATCCCACCCCCTGCAGACCCAAGTAGAACAGTCCCAACTAAGATGGTTTGGCAATGTCTGCAGAATGGGAGAAGATCGGCTACCACGACAAGCATGGGAAACAAAGAGCCAGGGATCCAGACCCCCAGGACGACCCAGAGTCCGCTGGGAGGACAACATTAGACAATCTTTGAAGGACCGAGGACTAGAATGGAACCAGGCCAGGAGGAAGACAGCTGATAGGATAGTCTGGCGCTCTCTCTTCCAAACCTCTACACCTCACGGTAGAAGGGGAACGACTAAGTAAGTAAGTGAAAAACACTAAAAGTACTAACTGTGGCCATAATCAATGTTTTTTTTTACTTCGTAAATGGATTACCTTGATGTTTGAAGACTAAAAAGAAAGTTTTATTGTCTACAACAGTAATTTATCTTTGGTAAGCTCGTATTCTACAGTTAACTTTTTAGTGTTTTTCAATTTTACATGCAAAATGTTTTATGTATACCAAACGTGCTAGTGTTAATACTACCAAAGGCACTATATATTACAATTCTCTATCTATTTCCCTACAGTTTGATATGTAATAAGTACATGTTCACAGAAAAGATTTACATAAAATTTACAATAAAACATAGTACACTTCGCCGTTGAAGTTCAAAAAATTAATTAGGCACAGGGTGGAAAATAATTACGGAGTCAAAGAGTTAAGCGAACAATTGTCAGTCTTATTTAGAAATATTGTTGACAGTGATGATGATTGCTTGATAGTCATGGTTTGTTGTAAAATGGCGGGATCGGTGCAGAAATGTTAAACACAATATATTTAGCTGATGAGTGGGTGGAACCCTAGCCGGGCCCATCAAAAAGCTAGACCTACAGTTGCATCTAATGACCAGTCATAGGTAGATGATGAAGCTAGGGATATTGTTAAAACCTGAAACAAGTGTAAAAAGTTTTTAGATGATGTTATTCTAGTTCATTTGTTTGAAAGTTACATAATGTTCTTTTTTGTGATTTTTATAAGGGACCATATTAAAAATGGTGTGAATAACACTAAATGCATTAAATGTGGTTATAATCAATATTTTATTGCTGCATAAATGGATTACCTTAATGTTTTAAGACTAGAATGAAAGTTTTATTGTCTGCAACAATAAACTGTCTTTGGTAAGTTCATATTCTACTGTGAACCTTTAAGTGTTTTTTAATTTACATGCAACATATTTTAATGTATACCAAATATACCTGTGTTAATGTGATGGGTTACTGTATTTTTTATTTTCAACTCGCCCCAATTTTATTCGGTTCCACGTAATTATTCGCGTTCTTTTATTTTTATTAGGGTTTGAGCGCGAAGTTATTAATTCTGGGTTAAATTTTTCTTGGATGTTAGGATAAAATCCTTTTACCCGCAAGTACCCTGTTTAATTGTAGGGATGGGGGGAGAACCACGACCCAGATTATCGCTGCAACCAATGATATTAGTCCGGTGAGCAGCCGGTCAGACGATTACTTAGTTACGTAGGATTTCTGCGTGTGAACTGGAAATAATTTTGCGCGTTTTGCTTAGTAAACATGAGTCATAAGTTAGTTAAGATATCATTAGCTGAGGTCAGATTTAATTTATGTGCAGGAATATAATAGGTCAATAGGTCGCCGAAAGCGGTTCCAGAGAGAGAGACGTGACATGATGACTCACCGCGGCAATTATTGCATCAAAATATTTTACTATATATTTCGGATTAAAATCTGGTAGCGCTCTCTGATCCCAAGAAATTCAGCCGTGACGAAAGCGCCAGTCTATATACCGTCTGCTCAGCGCGAGAAATTGGGTATGTGTATAACTAAATTAACGTTGTAGAAAGTTCTTTTTTTTTTGTGATCTTAGTACGTTAGAGTTAGCTTTCTTCTGGGAGTAAACTTTAGTTTTATTAGATAGGAGTGCCATCAATTACTTAATTATACTAAACTATCGAGTGTAGTGTAAGTTGCGTCTATAATTTTTCTATGTATAAGCTAGCAGGATCTAGGAGGTGTGTAGCGGCTTTTTGAGATAATTTAACTGTATAAAGTTAAGTCCTAGGTTACACCAATAATGTAATTATTAGGGCCGTATAACCTCAATGTGATTATTGATAATTTGTAGTGTATATACGCGGGTGGTGTGTGTATTTAATTATTTGTGTTATTTGGTCTTGTAGTCAGAAGACAAAGGGTTGAGATGGGATTTAATATTACCTAGATGGGGTATATATATAATTGCGTTAATTGATACCTTCCCGGGTCAGTCCGTAAGAAGTAGGGCCGGGAAATTATACCGGGGATTTTAGCTTGCAGTGAATGAAATGTTGTGACGCCTGAGGGCAAGACTAGCACAAAAGATTCAGGTCAGCCTGTCTGGGGTTTTCCTACCAGACAGCTATTTACGTTGGTGCGGGAGAGAGATAGGAGGGGGCGGTAGATCAGTCTGACCTTTGAGCAGAAATATCTGTGTATTTCGTGTGCGTAGATTTGTGAGTAGAGGGAAGTTAGTATTTAGGGAACATCAGGGAGTAGAGGAATTAAGGTGTTAATGTGTTAGGGATGAGAATATTTTGACTTGTTGTATAGCTGTTGTTAATTTTTTCATTTTACAGCATTGTCACGGCACTTAGTGGAGACTGTAGACTGCCCTAACACCTACCACGGTATATTGCCTTCTCAGAATTAGAAGGCTCGAGGCATCGCCAGAGGTGAAGAGAACTGGGGACGCGTTAGTACCGGCGCCCAGTACGTCTGCACCAGTGAAAGAAAGATGTTCTCTTGCAGTGAGGGCACATGCCTCAGCGGGAACGGGTTCTTAAATCAGGAGCTCTTAGCTCGTTAAAGCACACCAAATAGGCGCGTTGCCTTGTGCTTCTAAAACGGCCATAATAAAACCATGAAATCAACTACAGCCTTCGGCAGCAACATATCGCTTTAGTGAACCAGACCCTCTTTATCAGTATAACGGAAAGGAGATAGGGAAAACATACCTTTCCACACTGCAACCAAGAAGAGGGGAGTGACGGAGCAGCAACTCATCAGATCCTCAAAAGAAGACGGTCGCGTCAGAGAGGCACTGAGCGGAGACAGAGGAGAGAGAGAGAGAAAAGTTAGCGAGGACCAGTAGGGTCAGATAGTATACTTAGAGGACAGCCTCTGAGCTAGCGCTGTAATAAAAGTCTACTAGTGTAGCATTCCAGTGGTGTTAGTTAGTGGCGTTTTA
Organism: Oreohelix idahoensis; assembly: GCA_024509875.1. Taxonomy (NCBI): domain Eukaryota; kingdom Metazoa; phylum Mollusca; class Gastropoda; order Stylommatophora; family Oreohelicidae; genus Oreohelix; species Oreohelix idahoensis. The sequence goes on from JAMPIV010023129.1 coordinate 770,656, forward strand.
TCGCCTAAAGCGCTTTGAAGCTGTGTAGACAGTTAGTTTAGGCATCGTCAGCAGGACTGTGTCAGTTAGTAACCTTAGGGTAGTCGGGAGTGGTGGCTCTACTTAGAGACCCCCACCCGGCATATTTTTTTAAAATATTTTAGTTAGTTGGGTTTATTATTATTTTATGCAAGAGTGAAAGAGAGTGTGGGAATTTATTTTAATTTGTCTTTCATTTGAAATTGTTCTTTTCCCAGGTGGTGCGAACTCGCGCTTTACTTTGTTTACTGTAGATTTGATTTGTTGTTTTAATAAACTATAAAATGTACACTGGATCAGTTCATCTTTAACTATACTGTACTTGTATGCTTTGTTGGTATAGTGTGTCTGTGGAACTTAGTGAACCCGTATCTCCTTTTGGTAGCCAGAGGTGGTGGCGAGGGAGAGTCAATCTCGGTTCTCACCCTCGAAGCTATAAGTCTCATCCTTCTACATACACTGTATTCTCATCTAATCTATCTTCTCAGACTTTCTTCAATCTAGTGTCTTGTCTCTGTACTCAGACAGACTCTAGTACTTTAAAACCACTTCGTGACAGTTAATACTAACAAAGACACTATGTTATGACTCTATCGATTTTCTTTCCGTTTGATATATAATATGTGCATGTTTATAGAAAAGATTTACATAAAATTTACACAAAAAGATGGTATACTTCACTGTTTTGATTCTGCAAAAAATAATGTCGGCACAGGTTGGAAAAATAATTATGGAATCAAAGAGTTAAGAGTAAAGGGCTTCTAATAATGATCACGAGTAGTGACAGTATGTAACTATGAAGTAAAGGGACTTACCAATTATAGAAACCTGAAACTGTATGACGCATAGTCGGAAAGTAAATAGTGTGTGGTCTATCAATAATGAAGATTAATACAAGATAAATTGCTTAATATAAATTAAGTATCGCAATTAATATTAGTTTGCTTTTAATTAAAATGTAGCTAAGTTAAAAGAAGTTATAAAATTGAGTACAGTTATTAGAGTTGTATTAATTTAATATTAGCTTCCAGTTCCTATAGCAAAAAGAATTGTTAAACTGTAATACCATTGGAATTATTTATAGGCAGAAATAATAAAATGTTTGAAGACATAAAACATTTTAAAAAGGTTGGGGTGAATTTGTCACTGCAGGTTTACAATTAAAATAAATTGTATCATTAAGCAAGAAGAAAATTATTATATACATTTGAATCGTGAGGATGATTCTAAATTAATCTGAGCACAGGTGTTCTCCACACTGACATTACAAAAGTAAACGTTGAGTCTCTGGTAAATAAGCAGCACATTCCCACCTTGAAGAGTATGATTCCCTGAACTGATTAACAGCTTCTGGGTATCAGAAGTGAGCAAAATGGCAACAGAACAGATGCATAAAGGAAACACAAACAGTGGAGTATATTAAAATATGTACCCAGCCACACAACGGACTCATACATACACATACCGACCAGCAACTAGTCTTGGGGGGGAGAATTAAAAAGAATGGATAGGAAATCTCTAATGAGCCCTGGATCATGCAATTCATAATGCTACATTTGATTAGGTTGACCACTATAACTCAAACACTCAGTTCAAGTGGTTTGCAGCCTTTGTTACTAGTGTTTAATATTGTATAGCATTTTTGTGGGATGCAGGAGATGAAATTTGTAGGAAAAAGGTGTTGTTTGTAAGGAATGATGTAGAAATAGCTGAATGTCATATGTGACCGTTTTTTTACTTTCTGAAATGGACTGTAATGTGTGTATTTTTTGAAGCTTTAAATCTCTTTTTTTTTTTCCCCCTCCAGGTACAGCAAGATTGTGGTCACTCACTGCTGTCAGTGTAACTGTGGCTTCTGTAATGTTTTCTGGGCATGTAGCATAGACATGGACAATTAGTGTAGATATTTATGTTACCCTCATGGGTTGATTGACTAGCTGCATGAGTTTGTATGTGACAGGGTTATATTATTTCATATGATGTTTGGTTTGTGAAAGCCAACACTGGAGTTCCTTAGTAAAATAATGTTCTTTGTGGAGGTTCAACCACTGTCCATCATTAGTGATAATATGTCAAGCCATTCTGCGTTTTGACAGAGAAAACCGATTAAAATAGGTCTCAGATTAGGGAGTTTTATGCCAAGCCATAAACAATCTGTCTGCAATTTTAAGATCATTACAGTAACTGTATTGGAGACATGTTGAGATGTATATAGCTAGCCCAATGTCAAGTTTTCTGATAGAATCCCTTCCAGTGAACAGTGAATCTGTTCATTCTGTTGTTTTCATTTGTAACTTTGTCACTAAGATGTTTATTCAAAGAAGCCAACTATGTGAAAGTTTTGATTGAGAATGGTAAACACTTCCTGAAGCTTACTTAACAGGTGCTAAATATTTAAGTTGCCAATTTTAAGTCCTGATTTTTTAAGCCATGGAATTATGATACTGCCTAAATTTTAGTTAGGGGTTTGACATTGCGATATACCGGTATTTACAAAGTCAGTAGTAAAAAGAAAGTGCACTAGAGTAGTATATGCAGCGAAATAATGCTGTATGACAAAGAGGGTGCCACATGCAGTTCCCAGGTGTCTCTAAAGAGACAAAGAAAGAATAAGACTACTGCACCCTCAGGCAGTACAAGGCAACTAATATGAGGTAGGGCATGGGGCTAGCAACCTCATCAAAAACCACCACTGCAAGAGCATGTGACTGCTTGGTTTAGACTTTCTACAAAGGGACCAGCTTCAGTGGTCGCTCCATGCTCCGTAAGGGGTGCAAAGGAAAATGCTGATCCAGTACAAATGTCAGCTGCAGTGTATCTCCGTCTTCTGTTTCTTGTCTTGATGGTGCACTCTTTCTATCAGGGGGATCTAGGGTAAAGAGAGAGGGATGGTACCTCATGGTGAGTGACAGCCTTATTTTTAACGTATAGTCAGGATCCTATTTGATTTCCCTCCCTTTATCTAGCTCATGTATTGCTCCATGAATACCACTTGTGTACAGCGGTGACCACATCCCGAACAACAGACTTGGCTGACTGGCTAAACTGCATCAGTGAGGTTGGAGTAATCTTATTAAAGGAAATGGCCATTCCAAGTGCACAAAGATGGAGACGGTGAGTGAGGTGGAGGAATTTAAAAAGATCAACCGCTCATGGAGCGAAACAGCACAGTGTGTGGCGCACTAGAGGCATATCAGGGCACAGAAAATGGTATCTGCTAAAAACCACCTAAAAAGAGGAACCTAACCTAAAAATAGGCACAACAAATGTCAGGACGTTAAATGGAGTAAATAATTTAATTTTGGAGGCAACCAATATGAAACTCGATATACTGGGAGTAGCAGAAGCAAGATTGCCAGGCAGGCTACATAAAAAGAGAAAACTACACACACACTTATATACTCTGGACAAGAAAACACAGAAAGGGAAGTAGGAATTTTGATAGAAAAGAATTAGAAAAATATGTACTTGGATATTGGACCACAATGACAAAATGATGTTACTGAAAACGAGAGCAAAACCATTTTACATAGCAGTTTGACAAACATATGCACCAACCAAATAACACAGCGAAGAAGAAATAGAGGAATGCTATGAACAGTTACAACACACACTTAAATCAGTAAAATTATATGTGTGGATAGCAAAGGGAAACATGAATGCAAAAATAGAAAAGGGAAGATAGAAGAAACTAGTAGGACAATATGAATTGGGGAAAAGAAATTATAGAGGAGACAGATTTATACAGTTCTATGAGGAAAACCAACTGGTTATATGTAACATCTTTTTAAAAACCATTCAAGGAAACTATACACATGGAAAAGCCCTGGAGATATAAAAAGAAATCAAACTGACTTTGTCATATTAACCACAGATTTAAAAGCAGTGTCACAAGTGTAAATAAGGGCTGCCATTCAGTTTAGACAAGGTTTATATAATTATTCCTGAGCAGGGTCGATTTTCCAAATGTCCGGTAGCTTGAAATCTCTCAAGAAGTCTCTGAATGGTAGAGTGGGACACTGCTAAACGTCTTGCAACATGACGAACTGATTGACCATCCTGAATCCATGCCATGGCCCGACCACGGTCTACAGTGCTGAGACTTCTCCTTGGTGGCATGGCTAATGCAGTGATCATTTCGACCACTTGTCATACTGACTTATTGCATACCAACGGTGAACACTCTTTACCGATGAGCATTTTCCACGTGCATTCAAATTCAACTCACTTTTTCATCTTTTGAACTAGTGGGGCGTGTTGCAAAAACCACAAGTTTTTGCAGCAACAATGGCAATTTTCACGTGCGGGTTAAAGTGACCCAGTTTTTGGACATTAAAAAAATTTAACTTAGTGCACACAGAAATGTATACACATTTCTCTGAGCTCAGTTTTAATGACATTTTCACTTGTCTTTACAGTTTGCCAATCAATTATATAAACCTTGTCTAAACTGAATGGCGGCCCTTAACTTTTGTCCAGTAGTATATTTGTCTTGGAGCTGACATAAATTCAGATCACAATCCTGTTGTAAAGAAAATACATATAAAGCTGAAAATTGCAGGAATCAGAAGAAAAGAGAAACCTCAGCACTGAAACAGCCAGAAAGAAATATTTGACCGAGATCAACAATCAGTAAGAAAGCATGGAACAATGCAGAAGAGAAAACCCTAAAGAGTAACCAGGAAATGTTTAAAAATAAGCATTCAATCAGCACATAAAAATTTTCATGAAAAGGAGTTTATGAAAAATCAAATTTGGATGACAGATGACACCTTGAATAAAATAAGGAGGAGGAGGGGGAGGAGGAGGTGGTGGTAATAAACTGTGACAGTAAGATCTGGCAGGATATACTCACCATATCTAGACATAAAAAGAGGTGTGAGACAAGGTTGCGTACTGTCCCACTGCCTATTTAATATCTACACAGAAAAACATTTCAGATACAAAAAATGCCAGGACTGAACATTGGTGGTAGATCAATAAACAACCTGAGATATGCAGATAGTGCGTCCGATCGACAGAGTGGTTAGAGAGCTGGTCTCTCGTGGCAAGGGTGCTGGGTTCAAATCACGGTACTGACACGCTCCTGTCTACCCAGCTGTAAATGGGTACCTGATTCTGCTCTTTGAGTTAGGGAAAGAAAACGCAGTGAGGAAGAGAACTGGTCACCCCCATCTCTCGATACGGGACCTTGTATGGTGAAGTCTCTAACACTTCACTCCCCTATGGCAGTATCTGCTATGGGACTACCTTTTTTACATATGCAGATGATACAGTTTTGTTAGCTGAAAGTAAATAGAAATTTACAAGAACTACTGAAGCAAGTAAACAGCATAATTCATGAATATAGATTGGACATTAACACTGAGAAAATGAAAACTATGACAATAAACACAACAGACGGTAAGCCAGCGTTAAAGATAAGAATGAATAGGAAAATCCTGGAACAAGTCAAGAGTTTCTCATATCTTGGTCATATAATAACAGTAAATTAATATTAGACAAACATAAAGGTATGTTTTCAGGCGCTCGTAAGAAATAAAGAAGTAGAACACCAGACAACAGACAAACATCAGACGCGAGTGGCTTACCCAGGGTTCGAACCCCGTACCTTCTGTACGACACCACCTAGCCATACAAGCGAATCACACTATCCTCCCGGCCAGCTAGGCATCCCCAAAAAAAGATGCTTTACTGACCGGTCATTAGTGCGAAACACAAGACAACACCGGAAGTTTACAATGGGCCCCTCAGCCTATTAATGACGCAATCACTTCTGTTGTTCCCCTATTCTATAGTACGTGTCAGTCCACACAAGACAAAGACCTTGATACTGTGTCCAGTAAATGATAGAAGACTTAAGAACAGTAGTATAGAACAGAGGGTAGGTTTCTGGTATTGTATAAACATTAATGACACATAAGGAAGGGAAACCCGAGGCCTGTAAACAGTAAATTAATATTAGACTAACATAAAGGTATGTTTTCAGGCGCTCGTAAGAAATAAAGAAGTAGAACACCAGAAAAACAACAGACGCGAGTGGCTTACCCAGGGTTCGAACCCCGTACCTTCCGTACGACAACACCGCCTAGCCATACAAGCGAATCACACTATCCTCCCGGCCAGCTAGTGATTGCGTCATTAATAGGCTGAGGTGCCCATTGTAAACTTCCGGTGTTGTCTTGTGTTTCGCACTAATGACCGGTCAGTAAAGCATCTTTTTTGGGGGATGCCTAAAGGTACGGAAGGTACGGGGTTCGAACCCTGGGTAAGGCACTTGCGTCTGTTGTTTTTCTGTTGTCTGGTGTTCTACTTCTTTATTTCTTACGAGTGCCTGAAAACATATTTTATGTTTGTCTGTGGTGGATTTAGATGTTATGAAATGTTGTTGTTATGTATTTGATATTGTACTGAATGAGGTCAGCTGTGAAGGCCCCTGAAAACAACAATTATTTGGGTGAGTTTTCAGGGTGTCTTTCTGCTACCACCTTATGATCTCATTCAGACTTATTCTTGACTAGTATGTATGATAACTACGTCTAGTGTCTAGGGTTATGAACAATATGGTGTGATGGTAATGTAATACTAAACATACACACATAAACAAATGTTAATGTCTATGATCAAAGGAACTAACACCGTGGGTTAAATTTTTGGTATTTAACTATTTTTTACAATTTTATTTTGTCCTGAACCTAGTATTCTTCTGGTCAGGACTTTCAACTCAAATAAAATCAATTTATATACATATATATATAATGAAATTACATAAAAGAGACAAACTGTCCAAACACGTATTGTAAAATCTAAATATGGTGTTAAATATTTCTATTACTACTGTTAAACTAGCACAGGATGGTGGGTCGGGATTCTATAATCACTCCCATGTCTTTATTTCACAACTTTTAATGTTAAGTTCTGGGGTAGAAATAGTGTTATTTATTTCAATCAGGGAAACCCTACTCTGCGTTGATGAAAGGTCATGTGCCAGAATATATACTCAATTAGCACATGAAGTAGTTGTTAGTTGTCACTCCGGCCAACGGCCACTGGTGTACTTGTCCAAAAGTAATAGGGTAGGCAGCGTGTACCTCTATCACTACTGGAATACAAAGTCTTCTCAAATTCACCACTCAGAAATCTGGCACTGGGCTACTGCCAGACAAAAAAACCCTGTAACATGAAATTATGTGTCCTTGTTTACATCAGGTTTAAACTATTTCCACAAATTATAATACATGCAAAACAAAAGACCTGGGTCAGATCTAGCTGACCAACCCAACTCATCCACATACTAAGATGTACCAGTTTTTTCACATTCCTCTCCTCTAAAGGCTGCACTGCATCTGCAATATTATCATTAATCTCTTTTTTCCATACAATAAGGTGGGTGATATGTTTCCACCTGACCACCTAAGAAAACATTTGTGTTATACATCTCTGGTAGTTTGTTTTAAGATAAACCAACCTCTAGGCCCTGCAGAAGTCAGCTAGGGACCTCGACTATGTACTTACTGTCGTAATATTTATCATTTGGCAGTATCGCTCCCTCACATTTTTTTAAAATAAAATATAAATAATTTCTGTCTTACCACAAATTCAATGAATAAACACAGGAACGATGACCATGGCATAGATTCAGCTTTGCTGCCGGCTGTACTGTGAATTTGTATGTATTTACTTTAATTTTTAGTTACTATTCACACTTTAGTACATCGTCCTGGCTGAGGGACAGAATTTCTACAAATGGCGAAAAGCCTTCTAAGTTTCCAGTAATATAAAATGTGTTGGCCAATGAGATCGGACGACCTTCAATTTTGGTTTGAATTTGAAAAATAAAGCCAAAATTACAGCCCAATTTCGGGGTACATCTGTCTGTCGGTCCGTTCGATCTTGGCATTAGTTAAAAATAGACTTGCTTTTTGGCCTAATACAATTGCCTCTCCCTCCTAACGTTCCCCACTTCAGACTTTGACCCTCCCTCTTAGTGCCTCTCTTCAACAACGCGTGCAAAATTTTGTCACCGTTAGTGAATGCAAGAACGAGAGTCTGTCCGACTGTCTGTATGAACCTATACAGTCTTTTGTCAATATCTTTAGTATTATCTGGAGGAATTTGTATTTTAAAACATATTATTACTCAGGAGAAGATATTCTATCTAACTAACTAGGTTTTATGGTCATATCCCTTTTAATAAAGAAGTCCATATATTTTCCAGAATATTCGGACATTTCTACTTTTCTCTAAATACTCCATCTTTCCCCCTCTGTTCCACTAAAACCACAAGTCGTTACGTCAGAAAAATTACGCCACTTGGCAGACACTGCACTGTGTGTGTGTGGTTATATATATGTCAAACTGCGTGCCTATGAAACGCACAAGTATTGGCTTTTTCGTTACATTTTCAAATATAGTAGCAGAAATGACCCGCCTTTCTCGAGTTGGCAGGGCTAATACCCGCTCTCGCTTGTCAATAGTAGCATTTTTTCGTCTGTAACCAAAATTACACTTATATTTTGCTTCAAACATGTGAAGGAAAAAGAATTACGCTTCGTTTTGTTTCAAACATTTCCTGTTTAATTTTACCCTACGTTAACCTTTAGCACGCTGCTGTCGACATATGTTGACGAAGGTAACCTATGCTCTCCCTGCTGTTGTCGACATATGTTGACAAGCGGATATTTTCGTTTTCTAGCATTAGAATGTGTGTACACGTGACTTTATCCCCGGATATTAAGTTTTAAACTTATCTGAGAGAGAGTTAGCTTCCGTTTCCGATCTTTTTTAGTAATGGGTGCATTCGTGTTTATTTTCTGTGAATTTTTTTAATCGAAATGAATCGGCATCGAACACGCGGCCATTTTTGCTCTAATTTTATTGTATTCTGACGCCATGCGGTGGGGATGAGATTTTTGTCATTATAAGCACTAATATCGGTTCTCAGAATATGGTTGATGACAGAGATGGAAACGAAAGTAGAATGTCATTGCTAGTATGTAAAAGTTTAGGGGTTAGGATTAGATTTATCGGAAAGATTTAGGGTTATGGCCGAATGTCACTGCTGACATGGGCGTTTGTTGCTTTGCTACTGATGATGGGTGTAACGAAAAGATCGTCATTTGATTTGTATTGGTCAAATGACTTTCATTGAGATGCAAGAGATAATTGAGATATGGACACTTCATTTGTTGGTTATTTTATTAATTTTTTTTTTTAATTTTAAAATTAAAAAAAAAATTTTTTTTTTTTTAAATTTTTTTATCGTTTTTTTCATCTTTCCTTTCCTCTCTTCCTATCACATCTAACATGTACACAAACAAATTTTATATCATCAGATTAACCATTCATTTATTTATATAAATTCCAAAAATGATAGCAATTGACCAAGAAACACAAAAACTATAGACATTACAAGTCGCCCCCTATAAAAACGGGGGGTTGTGAAAAAGAATGCAGCTGCAGGGCAAGTTTTCAGGAAAAGAATGCAGCGTGCTAAAGGTTACGGTCTATCAATACACGATGCGTTTGCAGGCGTGGCGAAGACAAAACCTCACAACTCCACTAATTTTTATTTCTACATTATTTTGACTTTATAAATCCTACAAAAGGGATCGGTGTATCAATGTAAATCATTGTTGCTGAGTTATTTTAGTGATCTCTTGTTAATCGTGCTTTGTTTCCTCTCGTTTCAATTTATTCTCTTCTTCCTGTTGAGCAATTTCTCTTAATCTATTTTCCTTGGCAATTTGCTTCATCTCACGTTCCTCTTCCTCTTTCTTTAATGCAGCCTTTTTCTCTGCTTCTTTTCTTTCACGTTCCTCCATTTCTGCTTTATGTTTTTCCAGTTCTGCCTCAGCAAACTGACGAAGTTCTTGAGATTTATAACCATATTCCTTACCAATTTTAACGAAATGGTCTATAGTAAGCATTTTGACTTTTATCTGTAAGTAATTATTGATAATTACTGATTAAAATAGTCAATAGTAGCTTCAGAGTAATTATTATACTTACTCAACTTAGGAATATTCAATATAAATAATCACAATAGTACTGAACTCTTATGTCTAAGTTCAACTAATAGACAATATTTTGTAACAATATTGTATCTAAATACGAACTATATCATAAATAGTTATGATATCTGTTAACTATAATGTAATTACATCACACAATTAATCTCAATATCCAATAATGTTGGGTATGATTCCTAGTAATTATATTGTTCAATGTACTAAGTCACTCTCTTAGTATCAGAAAAGTATATTAAATAATATACAATGGGTCTATTACCTCAAAGGTAGACTATAAGATTATTTTATTTGGTCAATATATATATTATATTATTATGCCCTAGGCATCTCTTATAAATTGTAGTGCTAATTTCTTGGACTATCACTGCATAATTATGCAATGTCCCATATTAACCTTAAATATCAGAAAAAATTAATTAAATTAAATTACAAGTGTATTATTGCATATAATATCATATTATTAATGTAGTACTTAATATATATCATGAGGACAAACAAAACAATGATGCAACTAAAGGGTACAAACAATGTCAAGACGCAAACAAGACATTTTCACAATTAAAAATGAATTTATGAACTAAATAAAACAAGCGGAAGTGTCACAAGCCAAATGAAGGGTCAAGGTCTGACCCGAGGTCAACTTAATATTCAAAGTACACAAAAAAAAATGACTGCAAAAAATGATGACATCACAGGACTCATAACGGACGACCATTTAACAATCATCAAATAAATGATAGTAAGAGGAGACTGGACGAAATAGTTAACGAACATGATACAAAACTGAATAAAATTGTGAACTTAGTACAAATAAAATACACCAGTTATCTACGGAACGGCACAGCTAACACAAATCGTCAAACGACAGCAGATTTGGACAGATAGTCCAATGGCAAACCTCAATGGGGCTTCGAAAAGTGCAATCGTTTAACTGCCCTAAGAAACGACCGAAATCAATTCAGGCATCGTGAGAGCCACAGAATCTAATTTCGGTTCATCCTCCCTACCTCCCACTAATTAACAACACATTAAAACAACCCAAAAAAATACATGAAACACATTCAGAAAAGACATGCCTATGCAGGCAAAAGGCATGGACTCAGTATTACTGTTTGCAATGACGACAGTATTAAAACAACTAGACTTATCTTTTCTGTTGCTTAGATCAGTGCTAGAGGTCGTCAACAGCTAGGCTAATGCCCCTGACTGTCTGCTCCTGTAGTCCATATCGTGTGTTTGCTTCAAATGGCTCATGTTTCCCCTGGTTAGACTTAGAAACGGCTTTGGTTTCTCCGACAGATCACCTACACGACTTTCAGTGACGTCACGTTGTTAGGCATTAGAATGAGTAAGACGTCATCTTCGACTGGATCATGTGATCGAAACTTGATCATAAATATTATGGTTAACATGTGCGTAAGGAACAGAAGTTTGTTTCTTTTTTCTGTCGTTCCCCGCATTCGGCCGCCACTTTGTTGCTGAGTTATTTTAGTGATCTCTTGTTAATCGTGCTTTGTTTAGTATTACGCGAATTAGGGTGAAGGTGTTCATACAACTCAGTAGCATGGTATGAAGAAGTAGTTCATGTAACTTGAACTCAGCAACATTAATGAAGTAATTAATGCCTTCAGATTGAGTCCGTAATATTTAATCACATGTACACACAGGATGATCATTTCAAATAGGAACAGAACATAAGTCCTTATAAGTCATGCATAAATTAATCAATAGCGTAGACTGCTGGTTTACGTGTCAATGTCCGTTTAAGGATACAATGCAGTATTGTCGTCAGAACATCACAGCTATATGCACGCGCAGCTAGACATGGCTACCTGCCGACAGTGAGACTGCGAGTCTGAATATTTCATACGAATTTGACGATTATTCTCCTCCTTCTGAGAATTCTAGTTAAATACTAACCTCCATAAATTTTCCTCTCATATAGAGTTCTAGGACTGACCCTGGTCCATCAAAAATGCACATATAAATGGCTATATCTTGCCATTGAATTGGAAGGTTAGAAAAACGCAGCTATTCAGCTTGGCGGTCAAGTAACAAAGGGTAGCGTCTCCTAGTTACCGACTGTGTCCTAAACAACGCTAGACACGTCATAATCGATCGTGTATGGAGCGTTCAATAATTGAAACATCTATCGCAATATATTAAATGTCTTAACCTTTACGATTGCACGTCTGGTAACCTTTAGCAGACGGCGTTAATATCATATACCGTAACAATCATCACATTGTCTAATATTAATTTACTGTTTACAGGCCTCGGGTTTCCCTTCCTTATGTGTCATTAATGTTCATATAATAACAGAAGATGGCAGATGTGAAACAGAAATCAAGAAGAGAATAGGAATGGTCAAAGCTACATTCAACAACATGAGATAGATACTAACATCTAAACAGCTAACTCATAAATTCAAACTGAAAATCACCAAATGCTATATATATATTCTTCATTACTGTATGGTGTAGAATCATGGAAAATGAACAAGCTAATGGAAGAAAAAATTGAAGCTCTTGAGATGTGGATATATAGAAGAATGTGGCACTTCTCATAGAAAAAGAAAACAAATAAAAAGGTCTCAGGAATGAAAAGAGAATTAATGTAGGAGATCAAAATTTGACAGCTAAATATTCTGACCACATTTAAAAAAAAAGACATAACACCCTGCAGCAGACCATAATGGAAGGCAAACATGCAAGAGGAAGACGGTGCTATAAGTGGGAAATAACATTAAGATATGGACCTGAGGTAATTTATCAGAAAGAAGACAACATATAGGTACTACAAAACTATACGATGATGAGAAATATACAACAAATGGGCAATACAAGCAGATGGAAAAAGTGATGAGAGAAAAAAAGAACAATAATAATACAAGAAAACCGTAAAATCTAAAAGAAATACTGAAACAAGAAAGTAAATAATCAACGAAACGAAAAAAAGAAGAATAAACAAATTTGTGGAACTAGTAAAAGTTAGCTTAGCTCGATCCAAAGAATCTGTGGAAGAAAGCGGTAGTCTCTTGTCACAGAAATCACAAGGAAGTGACGTACGATAGCGACAAAACAAGAGATATAAAAAGATACGAAACGAACCAAAACAAAAACATAAAAAGATAGATCTAAAAGACAACGAATAAAGAATGAAAAAGAGAAAAGCTACCAGAATTTATGCAAAATGATGTTGTATATTCAAACCATCAGGAGCTAAAACGCCCATTTTAAAAATAAGGCGATTCTCCAACGAAAAGCGAGTCTTGTCATTACCGGCACATGAACGGAGGGCAGTGACATGTATATCGAAATTACCTGAATGGTCAGGCCTATTGAAATGAAGGGCCACCGGTAAATGTTTGTCATGATAGATGTCATTCAAGTGCTCACGAAACCTGTCTGCCAAACGCCTACCAGTTTCACCAATATAGGTCATGCCACACCTCTTGCAGATGATAGCATAAATCAGGTTTCTGGATTCGCATGTAAAAGACTCTCTAATGATAAATTTTCCTTTCGGAAAAGTGACTGTCTGAGTTTGGAGTACAAACGGACAGGTCTTGTATATCCAGCGTTGGCACGGTTTAGTACCAAAGTAAGATGGGCTAGAATGTGGATATATAGAACTATTCCAGAGTTGTTGCACAGAAAGCTTTTCCTTTTAACAAAAGCTGTTGTTGCTTGGGTTATTATGTTTCTAATGACAATCACAGTAGTGACGCCCAGTGCACACATAACAGTATGTTCATACATAAGTACTTTGAACTGTCCCATTATGTCATAATTATTAACTCCTTAAAAAACCTGACGTGTACAGTGGGTAATTTCAAAGTCGCAAGAAAGTACTTTAAAAACATTTTTTTTCCAAATTAATATCGTTTTATAATAAAATACTACATAAAATTTATATAAAACGTAAAAAGTTTCTTTTAAAACACGTTTTATAAGAAAATAATCAACGCTGAGGTCACGGCTGAGCACTGTAAATACTGGCCGATATTTTGAATTTTTCGATAGTCGGATTTCACTGACGCGGTTAAAAAAAAGAAAATAATGAACTTCAGCAATAATTTCGGTGATGAATTCATCACTAATTCTGCAGATGATGATGTCTGGGAGAATGAAACATTGGATTCAGACATGGAAATTGACCATATTTTCCCTGCTGACACAATTTATGAAGCACACGCCAAGGTCATTTGCAAGAACGAAAGTCTAAACCTAGTGCAAGGGATTTTAAAGGAATGTTATAGCCTAGTGACTTAATTTTTTTTTTAAATTACCATTTAAATTGTAACTATAACCTTCTTCTTTCTTTCTTTGCTCCTTAGCCGCCGACCGTCAAAGCAGTCAGTGGCCATCACACTTAGTGGCGTCCTGTAGGGCAACAACAAATTGATTCCACTTTGCTCGGTCGGTGGCCATCCTTCGTACAGTGCCCCAACTCTGGTTCATTCTTTGCATCTCAGCCTCCACAGTCCTCCGTCACGTTGCTTTTGGTCGGCCTCTCTTTCGCTTTCCTTCAGGGGTCCAAAGCATAGCTGTTCTTGTGATGGCATCGGGGTCTCTTCTAAGAACATGGCCAACCCAGCTCCAGCGTCTGCCAGCAATGATGGTGTGCATGTCCTCTTGCTTGCTCTGAGTAAGCAGATCTTGGTTGGTGATGATATTCGGCCAAAAGATTCGGTGAATTTTTCTTAGGCATGTTGTGTGAAAAGAGGACAATTTCGACATTTCCTTCTCTGTAACTCTCCAGCATTCCGCACCATAGAGAAGCACAGAAAGCACACAGCTCTGATATAATCTTAATTTTGTGCTTGTGCTGTATTGAGAGGACTTCCAGATGTTGTTTAGGCTAAAAAAGGCTGTTCTTGCCTTATTCATTCTGATGTTGATGTCTTTGCCTGCCCCGCCGTCTGGTGTTACTATGCATCCTAGGTATGTGAAGGTGTCTGTCTGTACCAGTTGCTGATTCCTTACTGATATGGGCTCAGGGTTGCTCACATTTGAGCGTCATGACTTCTGACTTCTTTAAATTGATGTTCAAGCCCACCTGCTGGCTAAACTTATTAAGTCTATCCGTTTTTTCCTGGATGTGTTGATGTGAATGTGCTAGTAGTGCAATATAATCTGCATATTCCAGATTGTGACGAAGTGGACTGAGATTCTGTCTTTCAAATGGCCCATGTCTTTTTCTCCTTGCATTTGGTTCACTTTTTCTAGGAGGGATTACAGGTAATCCATTCCCATGTTTCTTCTCCTTCTATTATTTACGTTTTTCAGAGTGAGATTACGATGGAGTTGTATCTCATCTGCTTTACGTTTCTTCTTTATGTGTTTAGAGTTGGTGCGTAGGGAATTGTTGTAGTGTTATTCTAGAAGAAAGATTATAGAGCCTAGATCAGTTTTGCACCAGTTTAGTCTTTTTAAAAGATTTGAGGGCATGCGGCTAGACGCATTTTTCGGGATTTTATATATATATATATATATATATATATATATATATATATATATATATATATATATATATATATATATATATATATATATATATATATATATATATATATATATATATATATATATATATATATATATATATATTTCGGCCATTTTTGCTTCAATTGGCAGTAGAGGGCAGAGCTTAATCCCGTTTCTTTGTCTAGCAGTAACCGGTTGCATCAGAATTGTTTACAGTTTTGATTGGCCGAGAGCTACGGCACTTGAAATCATTGGGGGAGAATCAAAGCCACGCATATGACGTCAAGAGGTCAGCGTGCTGTTATATGATTATAAAAGGCCCGTAATTTAATTCTCGTTCTCTCTAATGTAATTGCCAGCCGCGTGCCAGAGTCAAATTGTCGATTGCCTTTCAATGGGACATTCGAGTTTGGTAAGCATGATTTATTAGCGTGGTACTTTATTTAATTTTTCTAGTCCTAGGCCGAGCAGTTAAGTTTCTTGGGAAGTTACTTTTAAATTAATTCGTAACTTCAGAGCCATCAAATACTATCTTAGTGACAGACTTGAGAAATGAAAGAGGTTCATAATAATTCCTTATTGAAGGAATAGCGGTATTAAGCTGGTTTAAAAGTTGAGTTGCCGCGGGCGTGCTTTGTATTATTGCAAAGCAGGTCTGTAGAGAAACCCGCATCTGCGAATTATATTTAATTACAGAATGACGAGAGCATGGGTATTTGTGATTTTATTGAGAGCGTAAGAGGTGTAATTTGTAGCACGTGGGTGCGTTGGTTACTGAATATTTATTCGAGACGATGTTCAGAGGGGTGAGGGGGAGAGAAGCACGTGGGTGCTATCATGTAATGAATATGTATGCAGGAGCACGTGGTGGTAAAATTTGTAGCACGTGGTGGAACTACGGGGTTTTCAATTGATAACCTGGGGTTATGTACAACTTCTAGGCAGTATGTATATGCTAGCATCTAACAGGGTTATACGTTATTGATTGTGCATTGTGGTTCTGAGTATTCAGAAGACGGAGATGAAATTATTTCTGTCAAGGGAATAATATTTGTATTATCATGTTAAATGTGATTTAATATTATTGATGGGAATTTTAGGAATTCCTAGAGAGGTCTAGTTTATTTTGTGTTCATCAATTGCTGCCTGTCAGGGTCAGCGTAAGAAGTGGGCCGAAGTATTTTTGGACAGGTAGATAGGCCTCAGTAGAATACTGTTGTGAACTGTAACCAGCCAGGCAGAACCCTAGGTCAGACGGTCTGCGTGATTGTATTGCTGGTTAATGTTTACTTTGGGCTCAGGTAGAGAAGGGAGTTGAGTGGAGGAGCGGACTTTGTTGGCCCGATTATTTGTATGGTGGTGCATAACGGGAAGAGAGTAGGGGAGTTATTTGTTATTAGAAATGTATTATTTACATGTTGTTTAGCTGTTGCAATTTTTTCTGTCCAACAGCAGGTATCACGGCTCTGAGGGAGAGAGCGAAAGGTTCCAATAACTTTTCCCCGGAAAGAGTTGGCAATCTCACACAGAGAAGGGTTTGAGATTTTTGCCAGAGGTGGACGAAGTATAGAGAACCCGTTTTTCCCAGGCAGGGGAAGACATTTCTCGAGTGGAATAGGATTTGTTGGATAAATCCTGAGCGCTGAGCTCGTTCTGTTACACACGCAGATGTGGCATGCTGCCAGCGTTGTTGTAATTTATTTCGCTTCGTCCCGGCCATAATAACGCCGAAGGCCTGAACCCAGTTAGAGGTAATCGGGCAGGTAATGTCAGATGTGTTAAGAAGAGTGAGTTGTGTAGCAGTGTTCGGGAGATTTCAGGATAAGCTGTGTAGAACCGAAGTCTGTGCAGAGATTGTGTAGACACTTCGTAGTCGTTCCAGCTGATATGTGTAGTTAGAGTTAGAATTTAGAACAGCTAGTTTGGAGTGGAGGCTCGACATCCGAGACCCCACCAAGTGCAGTGTGATTCATTTCATTTAAGGTAGTAGGCTACCCACAAAAGATTTTAAAAAAATAAAAATCCAACAATTTTCATTTTCATGCTTTAAATCATCGTCAACATGTTCTTGTACTAAAAATAATTCATAGAAGCTTAGAGATGCTCTGGTATGATAGGAATCTGTGTTTTTCTACACACACCCCCTTGAGTGATTTGCATAGCAACCAATGTTTATAGTTGGTTACCTTGTGAATAATGACCCAACATGAAGGTGCGTAATTGTAAAACTGCGAAATTATAATTATACTGAGGCAACAGGAGAAAGATATTTATAACTTTTCCAAGAGAAATCACTCAATGATTTCTTATGAATTTTTCAAAAGTGTGTGTCTAGAAAGCTTTGATCGTAAATTTCAGCATTTGTTACATGCATTGTGCATTTTCACCCACATCAACTCTATTAATTGCTAGACCTAGTTTTATACTGTATAATAGTAGTTAGCAGAGCTTCTTTTGTTCACAATGGGAAATAAGACAAAGTAAGTTCCTTGGAAATCGGTACACCAACAAACCGTTGCCTGAAAATGAGACACCTATTGTCGATAGTGGCGCTATAAAGCCTCTGTGCTCCTCAGCAAAGAAAATAAAGGTCCAAGAAAGTGAAGGACAAGCTAAAAATGACAACAGAGGAAATGTGTTTATCCTTATGGATGTAAAACTGCTGTTTGGGTTTTTATGCGCTAACTTTAGATGTGACAAATGTTATCAGTACTCACTGACCTGTGAGATCGTCGAAGAGACTCGGGATGGCTTTTGTCATGAAATCAGTATCAAGTGCACAAACTGTGTCGAATGGAATGCCAATTTCAATACTTCTGATGTTTCATCTCCAGCTACTCACAAACACAAAGAAGTAAATGTGCGAATGGTGGCATTTGTGCGTTCTATTGGGAAAGGCCACAGTGCATTGCAGAATTTTTCAATATACATGAACACAAGTCAACCCATGGCAAAGAAAGCATACAGGAGAACGCTGCACAGGATCTATTCAGCAAGTAAGGACATTGCAATGGAAAGACCCTAAGAGCACCGAAAAGGGGATTCATAGACACTGCAGCTGCAGTAGAAGGAGACCTTTATTCAACAGGAGCTCATTAAACTTCATTTTGTGAGTTCCTTTCTGTTTTTCTTTGATTTCTCGGAATTGTCTTTTCAACATAATTGGTGATCTTTGAAACAAGATATCTCTGGATCTGTACATTCAATTGACATGAAAATTAACACAGTTGGTTGTCATATAATCTTACAGATTCTGACCTAAAATGGATACAATTGAATTCAAAGTTTTAGTTTTATGACCATCATGCATATATAATGAGGCACAAATATCAAACATTCCAGAAATATAAATTTTGAAAATTCATTAAAAATTAACCTTTCTGTCAATGTCTGTCATTTTAGGTCATGACCTCACGCTATATATAATGATTCAATTTGCCAAGTTTCAGTCAGATCCTTGTACAAATAACATAGTTATGATGTTTTGAAAAAGGTGTATAATTTATTCACTAGGGCGGCCATATTGGATAGCTAATTTGCATAATTAATGAGGTCATTATGTGGACAAAAATTTTTAGTCCATACTAACACTATACCCATGGTTGTTTGATTCTGAAAGGAAAATTTGAGTTTTTTACCCTATCAAGGTAGCCTACTACCTTAATCTTACCTTCTTCTCCATACAGGTGAAACTTGTGGGTGAAGGGTTGGGTTTGATGATACATCAATTGTAGTTTTTTGCCTGAATTTGTTTTCCAGGTGTGCTTACACTGCATTTTTATCCTTTTGACATGTATTTGATTACTTGTTTGTGTGTATAATAAAACTTGTACATTTATAGTCTGGACCAGTCATTTTAATTATGTACAGTAGCTATCTGTTGTCTGTATCGTAGTGTATGTGAATCTTAATTGAACCTTATCCCCTTAGGGTAGTTAGAGGTGGTCGAGGCCATAGCAATTTATACGTCCGGAGTGGCGAGGAAGAGTCAACTTCGGTTCTCAACCTCGGAGCCCATGGTCTCAACTTTCACATTTGCACTACCATTTTCATCTGAATCTATCCTTTCAGTCTTTCGTCTCACTAGTGTCTTGTCACTATATGTAGACAGCCTCTAGTCTTAAATCCATTTCGTGACAAAGTGGTGACGTTTGTCCGGTGGATCATTCTGTTGAGATCAATTCTGTGATCTACATTCATAGATTGTCTCTGTAGGAAGTTCTGAAAAATAGATTTCTTAAATATCCTCTAGACTTGAGCTATATTAAGACTGATCCAGCTATAAGTTTTTTCCACAGGTTACAGTCAGTTTAGATGGTAGTTGTAGTAAGGTTGTTTATGACTTAGAGGTAATTGATGGCTAATTGAATTTTTTTTAACAGGAAAGTAAATTCGGGTTTTGGATAGCTGGATAACTATAACTTTTTTTCAGGTAGTTAGTAGTCAGACTTGGTGCTAGTCTGAGTGCGGGTTTTTGCGACAGCATTTTTCCTAGCAGGTGAAAGGTAGTTCCTTCCTTTTTGTTTCTTCTTTCCATCAGTTTTCTGTGTTCTTGAGATTACAGCAGTTCACAAGTAAGATGGCAGATATGGCCAAGTTACGAGCTGCCTGGCATGAGGCTGCTCAGGACATGGGTATGGACAAAGAGGAAACTAAGGCCTACATGTTGAGGGAGAAGGATAGGCATGACCAGCTAGAAAAAGAGGAGAGAAAGGCCGAGATGGAACTTCGGAAAAGGGAAGTAGAGAAAGAGGAGAGAAAGGCTGAGATGGAACTTCAGAAAATGGAAGCACAGGAGAAGGCCACAGAGAGGGAAGCACAGGAGAAGGCCGCAGAAAGGGAAGCACAGGAGAAGGCAGCAGAGAGACAGCATGAACTCGCCATGCGTTCTCTGGAACTGCAGCATAGATCTTTGGAGGGCAGTTCGGCTAACAGAGATTCCCCCGGAGCAATGGCAGCAGACACCGCAGGAAACGGAGGGCCCCGGATGGCAGCCATGAATTTTCCGACGGTCTCTTTTCCTAACGGAAATGAGAAAATTGAGGTATTTTTGGAAAAATTCGAAAGAATGGCAAAGGCATACGGGCTGGAGGATAGTCTTTGGTGTCTCAAATTATCTCAATCACTAAGAAGTCAGGCGTATGATGTCTATAGCAAGATGTTAGTAGATGACCAAAATAACTTTGAGGCTCTGCGTAACACCCTGTTACAGCGATTCCAATGGACCCCTCGGAAGTGCCAAACAATGTTTCGGGAAAGTCGTTTGGAGAAAGGAGAAAGTTTTCCCCAGTTCGCAGAGAGGCTGAGGAATTACCTCACTCGCTGGAGAGAGTTGTCGGGGTTGGCTAAATCATTTGAAGGACTCAAAGAGCTCATCATGTGCGAACAGATAAAGGCCAACATGTCCCCAGACTTAAGGAAGTACCTGGCCGAGCAGGGCGCCCAGCAACTGGACCAGATAATTCTATTTGCAGAAAGGTTCCAGACGGCACAGGCCGAAGTACTGGGCCAGAAAAGAAAACACCCTGACCTGCCAGCCCTGGACAAAGGAGCATCTTCATCGCATTCGCCTTCCTCTTTAGCTCACCAGCAGCAAGGGCCGTCTCGAAAGGATCCCCCTCCCAGTCATAACATGCGCTCCCAGCCGCCTAACAGAACACAGGGGCCGACCTCTCATGAACCCGCCAGGAACCGGGGAGATAATGAAAGATATTGTAGGTTCTGTCGGACTACCTCTCATTGGACCACACGGTGCCCAAACAAACAACCCGCTCATCAGGTGGCTTGTTTAAGGCCTGTGAGGGTGAAACAAGGGAAGAAGTGGAAACCCTTCCAGTCAGAGAAGTTGTTCTCCAACAGTGGACCAGCCGAAGTGAACGGGACTGAGACTACATGTTTATTTGACAGCGGGCTTACATACCCCAGCATAGTCGCCCGACATCTGGTGAAGCCCTGGCAGATGACCAGAGAAAAAGTGAATATTGGTGGAGTTTTAAGGAAAGGGACTTCACAGTGTTTTCCCGTAGCCAATATTGAGGTGAAATGTAAGTTCGTGTCTGGCACCATCAAGGCAGCTGTAACGGCTCAGCCAGCTTACGACTTCATTCTCGGTAACCCATATTTAGTTTTGGGGAACCCGCCCACCCCGATCCTTGCTGATGCAAGGGGGCCTACTGCAGGCCAGATAAGTGAAAAAGGAGAACCCCTAATTCACGGAGCCCTGAGCGAGCTCGAACAGCCCTGTCGTGCTAAGGAGAGGTTAGAAACCTCTCAGGACAGTGGTATGTTATATGCAGAGGCTAATTCGTCTGTCAACCCTGTGCATCCTAACGGACAAACAGTGGCGACGCCTCTGATTCAGGAAGTACACTCTCTGTTGTCGGGAATTAGGCCCCCGATGGTATTAGCTCCTTCAAGTGAGGGACATACTGACAAGAGCAGTATTACATATGTCAACGACCAGCGCCATCTTCATAGGGCACAAGATAGCGGTCTGAGCGAACATATAGTTCCAACCAGCCCTGGAGCCCCATCCGACCAGCACTTTACTCAGGACGGAGGAGTTTGCCTACAGTGATCTGAGTGGAAACGACTCTTGTAACGAGGAGCCTGGAAAATTGGCTATATTCTCCAATTTGTTTCAAGGAACATTGGAACAAGTCACTGAGAGCTTTGTCTCAGATACAACGACGTAGTATGCATATCACTATGCATGACGCGTATGTCTTTGTAACGTCATTCGACTTGTGGGTTTTGACCCGTACGGCAGTGTGTTTCAGAAGTGTGGCCATTGCCACTGATATTGTGTGGTATAACCACTTATTAATTGTGTGGCTGGGAAGCCAATTGAGCAGTGTATTTCTTGAACCAAACGTAAGTCGTCGTATGAATAACGCAGTTTGCATAATTATGGCAGATTAGCCTGGCGTGGTATGCCAAAGGAACATTACGGTACTAGCAATAGTGTAAGACTAGTATAGATGGATATTGTACAGCTAGCGGCAAGCGTAAGCCTAGTGTAACGGATATTAAACGACTAGCAGTAGACGTAAGCCTAGCATAATAAGTGTATTGCAGAACTAGCAGGATAGTTAAGTCTAGTGCAAAAGGCTATTGTATAAACTAGCGACGGGAGTAAGTCTAGTTAGCCTCTGAATTTATGCCAAAGGACATTGGCCGTTAAAAGGAACTGACCTCTAACCAGAACTCTAGATAGAGATTGTGAACATGTGTTTATGAAATAATGAGAACTCTTACAGATCGTACATGAATGTGATGTGACTTTTGTTCCCATGTAGTTGGTGTCTGCTCATGGTATGAAATTACTAATTAAATATTTTGAGTCGTCAAAATCACGGTCTTATCAACTGTCGTATTCGGAGTTGAGTTAAATGCTGTTAATATTCAACTGATCATGACCAGTGATGATTAATGTCTTAACACGCTGCATCTCACACTGCCAATATAATCAATAAGACAAGAGACTAATACAGGTCAGTCAAGGGTCGAATATTTAATATGAAACATGTTCAGCACATAATGTATCACAAGGGTTAAAGCAGACATTATCGATATCAACGAACAGTATTACGGAAAACAAAAGTGATAAGAACCCGAGGGACTTTGACTCTATAAACTGAATACGCATATAATAACTTGGTCATCCTCAAATACTAGAAGTCATCGAAGCACCCAGAATATACTGGGGTCCCGAGGCCCGTAACATACTGGTGTCAGAAAGTGTCTGGATTTCGTGAATATTAGTTCCCCCCCTTCAAGTATCGAAGAAAGTTAAACTGATGATGAACGTTTTGAAGGCAAAATCATTCATTCAAGCCTAACTGGCAACTGAAATGCGCAGGACAGAAAGTGACGTCACTACATCGATGCCGTCAACGTTAGCAGACAACTTTGCCTGAGAATATCCGAATTTTCTTCCACCAAAAAGACTGATTTACGCAGATAGAACGGTAATTTTCCACTCGAGAACCTGAACCAGTGGAGAATGTATCTCTTCATCAAATTCATCTGAGGCTGCGACGCAGATCGATTGAAGAAACTACGTTCGAAGACCGAAACAATACTTTCAAACGGTTGCCCTACTGCGAAGGTCAAGGTCTTCAATCAATGGACTACAGCTGTTGAAGACACGGTTCGGAACTAGGATTAGAATTACATGCACTCATGTATTTCTCAGAGGGACAGCTAAACAGATAAGTTCTTGATTTTACTTGGGCGCTTGAACATTATCATATTGTCCTTGCATTAGCTTTGGTCTACAGTTCATCGTCACTTTACTTACTTTTATACTCATCATCTGTGTTCCCCCATTCATGTTTATTCGTATATTCGTCGTGTTTAATATTGACTGGAATTTTCCCAGGAAAACTTCAGTGAATGTTAACTTCTATTAGATTTGCATGCTTATATTCGCTGACTGAGGATCTGACTGATTATATTTTTTCTTTCGAGTCAGGATATAAATGTTTCCTCAGTTTGCAATATAACCATATTTTGTGTACTTAGCAGTTTCGTCAAGTGAATTACGTCCTCTTTATTTACGTAACCTAATTTCAGTACTGTTGACAATTGTTATCGTGTGTGATCTAAAACTTCTTTGTCTACACGTTTGTTTATGATGACTTGTCTTGTTATATTTTTGTGATGTAAATTCTTTTCTTTCTTTTACTGATTACTGAGTATAAGTCTCCTTTATTTACTTTATAAGTGTAAAGTGTTGTCGTATGACTGAAAAATCATTTCATTGTAACTCATTTGATTGTTTTCACTGTCTTTGTCACATGTTCTTGGAACTTGTTTGTTATTGATTAATATATTCATGTACATATTATAGTGAGTTCTATAGTCCTGGTGAATATTATAGACTATTGAAGGTACTCAGAAACCTATTATCATGTCTACACTACAGGAATTCATTGATATTGGAAAAAGTTATGGAAAATCAGGAGCGGAACTACAAAGTTTTGCAGATACGAAATATGATGAATATTTATCGCGTCTGGAAAGAATGGAACAGCGCGAAATGACTAAACGAGCTGATGAGCTTAGGAGGTTTGAATTAACCCAAGAGAGGGAAATAAAAGAAAAAGAGATGGCTTAGAAGGAAAAAGAAATATCCATGAAATTGGAATTAGAACGATTGACTTTAGCTCAACAAGAGAAAGACAGAGAGCAGAAAGATAAAGAATTAGCTCAACAAGAGAAAGACAGAGAATTCGACAAGGAAAAAAATGGCATTAGAGAAGGAAAGAATGGCACAACGAGATAAAGAAATGGAATTAAGGAGAATGGAACTTATGCAACTGGATCAATCCCATAAAAATGCCATGGAAATGGAAGCTTTAAAACTTCATGCAGAAAAAGAAAAAGCTTTAGAATTAGCTAAAGTGCAGTCTGAACAGACTAAGACTGCGGCTGGTACTAATATTTTTTTATCCTAAGTTAAAAATGCCACATTTTGACCAAACTCGCGATTGTGTTGACTCTTTCATATCTAGATTCATCATCAAGGTCACAGCTCTGAACATACCCAAGGAAAGATGGAGCAGTCTTTTACTTGATTTTTTGACTGGTGACTCACTTAAATGTTTCATGAGTCTTGATGAAAAGAGCAGAAGCGATTTCGATGTCGTAAAAGAGGTATTACTAAGACGTTTCCAGTTAACTGAGTCTGGATTCAGAGATCGCTTTCATGCGGCTAAGCCAAGCAAGGATGCAGATTTTGGTGAATTCATTGCATCTATTAAACATTTCCTTAGCAGATGGATTGATCTATCTGGTATAAATAAAAACATATGAAGGTGTTATAGATCTCATGCTGCGAGATAAAGTTTTATCCGCATGCAGCACTGAATTAGAAGCATTTTTACAAGAAAGACATCCTAATTCTATCGATGAGTATGAAAAACTCGGAAGACAGTATCAGACCGCACATCAGAATAAAGATCTTCATAGATCGACTATTCGAGATCCTATGCCTGTGTGCGCGGCACACCATGATCAGAGACCTCGATCGAAGAGCTTTGATGGACGTTGTCGTTCAGATTATTATCAATCCGACAGAGGTTTTTATATAACTTCCGTCGTCATCGCTCTCCTTCGAATTCATATCGACGAGGTTATAGAGGATATTCACCTCATGATCGTGGGTATCACAGAGGCAGAGATTATGATGGTTCACATCAGAAAGGATACTATAAACAGAGATCATCTTATGGTAGAGATGCCAGGAAGGATGACTCTACTGATTTTTATTATAGCAATAAAAAGTCAGTCAATAATAACAAAGGTAATGCCAGATCTCCGTCGAGAGACAAAAATAAACACAGACATGCAAATAATTGCAGTGTCAAAAAGGAGAAAGGTAATGATGATAATGATCATGCGAACGCATGTATGGTAATGAATGATACATGTTATGAGTGTCAGTCGAAAAACAGATTAAAGTCTACAATTACACTTGATTGTGGTCATTGTATGCCTACAATGTCGGCATGTGTAAATGTTGGTTATCTTACATTTCATCCCGGAATATTGGATGGTAAGGTAGTAAGAGTTTTGCGTGACACTGGGTCCTCAACGATAGGCATAAAGCACTCGCTTATCGAGCCCTCTGCTTTTACAGGCAAATCAGTTAAGTGTGTCACATTTGGTGGGAATATAGAAACTTTCCCTGTGGCACGAGTATACATTGATACTCCTTTTTACACAGGCACTGTCTATGCCTGCGGCTTGAGAGCACCCATAACTGAAATTATAATAGGAAACATACCAGGAGTTAAAGATTGCACTCCGGAGGAGATTGCAATGTGGGTTGAATCTCACCCACAGGTGGCAAATGCTGTTGTAACGAGAGCACAACAGTTAGCTACGGACATGGCTACACCACCTCTTCCTATAATAGATACAATTATGTCTCAAGTTGGCACTGTTACACCTTCTGTTTTTGCAGAAAAACAGAAGTGACCCAACTTTACAAGGACTGTTTAGCCGAGCAGAACAAAAAACGATTAAATACACAAGAGGGGCTAAACAATGGTTCAAGATAAAGAAATCAATACTCACTAGATATTATGATGATGGCAAAACAATTATACATCAAGTGATAGTACCTAAAGAATACAGACCATTGGTCCTACAAACAGGTCATGACTCCCCTATGGCAGTGCATATGGGGATCAAAAGAACATTGTTTCGTGTTACGTCACAATTTTATTGGCCTGGGGTTAATAAAGATACAAAGTTATACTGCAAATCATGTACAACATGCCAAGGTATAGCACGTAAGGGCAGGTTCCATACGGCACCCTTACAGATTACAGACGTGCCTGAAAGACCTTTCAAAAAGATTGCAGTAGATATAGTGGGTCCGTTATCAATTGTTTCAAATAATGGATTTCGTTATATTTTAACTTGCATAGATCTTTGCACGCGTTGGCCAGAGGCCATACCACTGAAAACCATCACAACTGCATCTGTGTCTGATGCATTATTTTCGATATTTTGTCGAATCGGTTTTCCGGAGGATATTTTGTCAGATCAAGGATCACAATTTACTTCCAACATCATGAGGGATTTAGAATCCATGTTATCTGTTCACCACTCGTTTTGTAGTGCGTATAGGCCCCAATCAAACGGTGTGTGCGAGCGCTACAATAGCACTCTAAAACAGATGTTATCTAAGATAACTGAAGAATGCCCTCGTGAATGGGATCGGCTTCTGCCGGCGGCCCTCTTCGCTTTTCGTGAAGTGCCTCACGAAAGCACGGGATGGTCTCCGTTCGAATTGGTTTATGGTTCGAATCCTCGCGGACCAATGATGATACTCAAGGATTTGTTGATTGGAGCATCAATTGATACAGCAACTCGAAACAGCTACGAGTTAGTTATTGATCTCCGACAACGAATCATCGATGCGTGCACTTATGCATCCCAGAGTATAAAATCAGCAACTCAACGATCAAGTTTATTACATAATCAAAAGAGAATATTAAGATCCTTCAAACCAGGGGGAAAAGTTTGGTTGTTGCTACCTCATAACGATAACAAATTACTGATATCATGGCAAGGTCCATTTGATATTATCAAACAAGTCACAGATGTTGACTACTCGGTAAACGTTAGAGGTAAAATCAAAACCTTCCATGTCAACATGCTAAAATTAGCAGTTGAAAGACCACAGGAATTAATTCCTGTCATTAACTCTATTGATGATTCTTCACATCATACTGCTTCTTTTGCAGTTGTTCATGAAGAAGATACTACTTCGTCTATCCCTTTACAATTTCAACTACCTTCTTTGCAATCATCGGAATCTTGGAAAGACGTGACTATTTCTTCTTCACTATCTTCTTCACAACAAGATCAAGTTCGGGATATTCTTATTTCTTTCAATGATGTTCTCACCGACCTTCCAGGTCAGACATCGCTTATATCCCATGATATTACTCTTACTGATTATAAACCTATCAAACTTAGACCCTATCCTATATCTTTACACCACAAAGATAGGTTAGAAAAAGAGTTAAAAGATATGATACGTTTAGGTGTAATATCTCCTTCGGAATCACCATATGCATTCCCAATGGTGATTGTTAAAAAGAAGGATGATTCTTTACGTATTTGTATTGATTTTAGGCGATTGAACAAAATTACAATCACAGACGGTGAGCCTATGCCTCTTTTAGATGATCTTTTGTCAGAATTATCTAATGCTACTTTCTTTAGCAAACTAGATCTCTCTAAAGGCTACTGGCAAATTCCTCTTGCCGAAAATGCCAAACCTTACACAGCTTTCACAACTCCATTTGGGCTCTACCAATGGAATTATATGTGTTTTGGGTTAGTGAATGCGCCAGCGACGTTTGTGCGCATGATGCGCCGCCTTCTTGGCGATCGTAAAGATGTCATCACGTACATCGATGACATCTGCCTATTTCATGACTCGTGGGAAGACCATATTGATGGTTTAACTTCTCTTCTACATACGTTACGTATGCATGGTTTGACTGTGCGACCTTCAAAGGTCCAAATAGGTTGTCAGGAAATTTCTTTTCTTGGTCACCGCATAGGTAACCACAAACTGTATCCTGACGACAATACAGTCAAAAGAATTCTAGAGATTTCTACCCCTTCAACTAAGAAACAAGTTAGAAGCCTTTTAGGCTTGATAAACTATTACCATAAGTTCATCCCGCATTTCGCTCAACTATCTACACCTTTGTCCGCACTGTTGACCAAAGGTAGTCCTAATAAGGTACGTTGGGACAAAGATTGCGAAAGCGCTTTGGTAACAATTAAGAAATTATTTAGTAATGCACCTATTTTGTTATTACCGAATATACGTATTCCATTCATACTTCAATCAGATGCCTCGAGTTACTCCATGGGTGGCTGTTTGCTGCAATGTTACAAGGAAACACTCCATCCATGTTTCTATGTGTCGAGGAAACTAACTCCGGCTGAACAGAAGTATGCGACAGGTGAACGTGAGCTCCTGTCGATGGTCTGGTGCCTAGAGAAGCTGTCAAGATATCTCATCGGCACGCACTTTTACATTATGACAGACCATAGTCCTCTTACTTACATAACAGCTAGAACAATGCGTAACGCTAGAATACATCGATGGTACTTGTTGATTCAAGAATTTTCATTTACGATTCTGCCTATTGCTGGATCAGACAATAACTTGGCAGATCTTTTATCGCGCAACTTCTCTGAGAAGAAATTGAATTAACTCTTTAGTCACCATGTTGACAACTGCTATTATTAATGTTATAAAATTTAATGTGTCTACTTAATGATTATGATAGTTATAAGTAGGTAGTACTAATATTTATATGATCGGGAGACGGGCGTCTTCTCCATCACTATCATCCGTGCCACAAGTGTCACGTTTGGAAGTGAGGGGGATGATGTTGAGGATTGTTTCATGCTTACAGACATTTGGATTTGTCGACGATCCGAATGGCTGTATCATGGAACACCTCAATCGAATAGAGATATATCTCCGCGACCGATATCGATGATTGTTGCATGTGTGCAAGCATTTGAGTTTGGCCAACTCGGATTGCTGCACCATGGAACATCGCAATTGAATATATATTAACGACGTAGTATGCATATCACTATGCATGACGCGTATGTCTTTGTAACGTCATTCGACTTGTGGGTTTTGACCCGTACGGCAGTGTGTTTCAGAAGTGTGGCCATTGCCACTGACATTGTGTGGTATAACCACTTATTAATTGTGTGGCTGGGAAGCCAATTGAGCAGTGTATTTCTTGAACCAAACGTAAGTCGTCGTATGAATAACGCAGTTTGCATAATTATGGCAGATTAGCCTGGCGTGGTATGCCAAAGGAACATTACGGTACTAGCAATAGTGTAAGACTAGTATAGATGGATATTGTACAGCTAGCGGCAAGCGTAAGCCTAGTGTAACGGATATTAAACGACTAGCAGTAGACGTAAGCCTAGCATAATAAGTGTATTGCAGAACTAGCAGGATAGTTAAGTCTAGTGCAAAAGGCTATTGTATAAACTAGCGACGGGAGTAAGTCTAGTTAGCCTCTGAATTTATGCCAAAGGACATTGGCCGTTAAAAGGAACTGACCTCTAACCAGAACTCTAGATAGAGATTGTGAACATGTGTTTATGAAATAATGAGAACTCTTACAGATCGTACATGAATGTGATGTGACTTTTGTTCCCATGTAGTTGGTGTCTGCTCATGGTATGAAATTACTAATTAAATATTTTGAGTCGTCAAAATCACGGTCTTATCAACTGTCGTATTTGGAGTTGAGTTAAATGCTGTTAATATTCAACTGATCATGACCAGTGATGATTAATGTCTTAACACGCTGCATCTCACACTGCCAATATAATCAATAAGACAAGAGACTAATACAGGTCAGTCAAGGGTCGAATATTTAATATGAAACATGTTCAGCACATAATGTATCACAAGGGTTAAAGCAGACATTATCGATACCAACGAACAGTATTACGGAAAACAAAAGTGATAAGAACCCGAGGGACTTTGACTCTATAAACTGAATACGCATATAATAACTTGGTCATCCTCAAATACTAGAAGTCATCGAAGCACCCAGAATATACTGGCATACATGCCACACCTCAGACATGAAAAACCTGTACAACAAATCCAAAAACCCTGTACAGAGACCCGCAAAACCTGTACAGACTGAAAAACGTAACAAGAGTTAATTAATGTACAAATATATTCAATTAGATGGTTCTGCACCATCATAGTGACATGCGCCCTTTGCCTTTTTAAGCATGTCTTCACTTGCTTTAAAACCTAAACAACAAGAGTTAGAATTTATTTTGTACCGGTATTGTAGAAAAGCTGTGACTGTATCATCATTTAGTCTATTTCTGCAAAAAAAATTAATACAATTTATGGTGGAAATGAAGAACAGTTTGGTGTGTGTTCTATAGTGCCTTATAAAAGTATAGATCTAAAGAGACCAGTAATAAGCGTTATGGGTTAGGTTTAGGAATCTTAAATCAAATATATATATATATATATATTTTTTTTTTTTAAGCTAGCAATGAAAATATAAACTGGCGCAATATTATATATTCTCTACCGAACTTCAAAAATTGGAATAGCCGTTATACCCATACGAATTTTAGTGTCAATCAAACACTGATAGTAATTAATTATTTAATAAATATAAATCATTGGATGACCGTAATGATGATCACCCAAGGCAAAATCACATTGTTTTTTAAAGAAACGAAATTAAAACTAAGAAGAGAAGTAACTCCAAATAAACTTTTCTCTGACCTGGTTAAGATGCAAATTTGCCTTGCTTTTGTGGGTTTTTTTTTCAGTTTCATAATTTGGTCATATCGGAATGACGGTCGCCGAATGCTCCGCATGTATTTTCGTACCATTTAGATTTCGGGTTAACCCTAACCCCAACTGTAACCCTAATCCTAACTCTAAATGGTACGAAAATACATGCAGAGCATTCGGCGACCGTCATTCCGATATTAGGCCTACCCATAATTTGTTTTGTATTATTATTCAAATTTACATTTCTTACGCACTTTCTACCGTAAACCTAACCTCAACCTTAACTCTAAATGGTACGAAAATACAAATATTAAACATACTCGACGGCAATAAAGGTAAAGATTACCAGAATCTCAGTAAAAAGAGTTGTCAGAATCATTCAAGTTGAATAAATTCAACTCAAACAAGAATTTTTGTGCTCTTTTTCCACAAAATGTTTATGATTCGGCGGTATGGCAGCGTCCATGTTTGTAACTTTCGCTTTTGTAAAGTCACTATTATCAGTTCTACCGTATTCGCTAGCAGTAAAATATTTTGTTCGTTTCAAGCTTAGTGGCCAGATTTTTCAATGCTGAATCCGATTATGCCCAGCAATTGCCGATACGATTGTAAACAGAAGAGTTCTGGTGCTTTTAAAATAGGACGTACGTTTTATAGGTGTATGGGAACGAGGTATCGCACTACTTCCGTGACGTACTCGGTACGGCACAGCGACAAAAAATGTCAAGATTTATGCCGTATGGCGTACGTCATAATGGTGCTGAAAGGGTTAATAATTAGGCGAAAAAACCCGTACAGACCCGTGTACGGCCCGTACACATCTGAAAACGCAAACACCCCGTACAGATTATGGGTAAACCTTTAAGTGTGGCATGTATGTACTGGGGTCCCGAGGCCCGTAACAGCCAGGCCTCTACATAGCAATTCGGTCAGGTCAGTTGACCAAGCCAGCATGTCTCCGGACAAGGCAAGGGAAGTTCCAGACCCGCCATTGGAGGGCACAGGTCTGAAGAGAGATCAACTCTCCCAACGGAGCATAGGAGCTTGTTCAAGGAGAGGAAGAAGGAGGAAACGCAAAAGAGGAGGGGGTACGGACAGACAGCCGTAGACAGAGTTAGGGGCCAGTGTGAAACACAGAGATTTCAGTAATGAGATCGATGCTCAATCTTCGAAGGTGGGAGTGATGTGATGAAGTGGACTGAGATTCTGTCTTTCAAATGGCCCATGTCTTTTTCTCCTTGCATTTGGTTCACTTTTTCTAGGAGGGATTACAGGTAATCCATTCCCATGTTTCTTCTCCTTCTATTATTTACGTTTTTCAGAGTGAGATCACGATGGAGTTGTATTTCATCTGCTTTACGTTTCTTCTTTATGTGTTTAGAGTTGGTGCGTAGGGAATTGTTGTAGTGTTATTCTAGAAGAAAGATTATAGAGCCTAGATCAGTTTTGCACCAGTTTAGTCTTTTTAAAAGATTTGAGGGCATGCGGCTAGACGCATTTTTCGGGATTTTATACATATATATATATTTCGGCCATTTTTGCTTCAATTGGCAGTAGAGGGCAGAGCTTAATCCCGTTTCTTTGTCTAGCAGTAACCGGTTGCATCAGAATTGTTTACAGTTTTGATTGGCCGAGAGCTAACGGCACTTGAAATCATTGAGGGAGAATCAAAGCCACGCATATGATGTCAAGAGGTCAGCGTGCTGTTATATGATTATAAAAGGCCCGTAATTTAATTCTCGTTCTCTCTAATGTAGTTGCCAGCCGCGTGCCAGAGTCAAATTGTCGATTGCCTTTCAATGGGACATTCGAGTTTGGTAAGCATGATTTATTAGCGTGGTACTTTAGTTAATTTTTCTAGTCCTAGGCCGAGCAGTTAAGTTTCTTGGGAAGTTACTTTTAAATTAATTCGTAACTTCAGAGCCATCAAATACTATCTTAGTGACAGACTTGAGAAACGAAAGAGGTTCATAATAATTCCTTATTGAAGAAATAGCGGTATTAAGCTGGTTTAAAAGTTGAGTTGCCGCGGGCGTGCTTTGTATTATTGCAAAGCAGGTCTGTAGAGAAACCCGCATCTGCGAATTATATTTAATTACAGAATGACGAGAGCATGGGTATTTGTGATTTTATTGAGAGCGTAAGAGGTGTAATTTGTAGCACGTGGGTGCGTTGGTTACTGAATATTTATTCGAGACGATGTTCAGAGGGGTGAGGGGGAGAGAAGCACGTGGGTGCTATCATGTAATGAATATGTATGCAGGAGCATGTGGTGGTAAAATTGTAGCACGTGGTGGAACTACGGGGTTTTCAATTGATAACCTGGGGTTATGTACAACTTCTAGGCAGTATGTATATGCTAGCATCTAACAGGGTTATACGTTATTGATTGTGCATTGTGGTTCTGAGTATTCAGAAGACGGAGATGAAATTATTTCTGTCAAGGGAATAATATTTGTTGTTTAGCTGATGCAATTTTTTCTGTCCAACAGCAGGTATCGCGGCTCTGAGGGAGAGAGCGAAAGGTTCCAATAACTTTTCCCCGGAAAGAGTTGGCAATCTCACACAGAGAAGGGTTTGAGATTTTTGCCAGAGGCGGACGAAGTATAGAGAACCCGTTTTTCCCAGGCAGGGGAAGACATTTCTCGAGTGGAATAGGATTTGTTGGATAAATCCTGAGCGCTGAGCTCATTCTGTTACACACGCAGATGTGGCATGCTGCCAGCGTTGTTGTAATTTATTTCGCTTCGTCCCGGCCATAATAACGCCGAAGGCCTGAACCCAGTTAGAGGTAATCGGGCAGGTAATGTCAGATGTGTTAGGAGAAGCCAGCTACAGTTCCAGTCCAGAATCCAATGGGGTTCTGTTAAACCTTAGTCATCAATTCCAGAATGGTGGAGAGAGAAAGGGTGAAAATACTCTCTACAGAAGTCAGCGCAGATAGGCAGAACTGATACAGTTTTGTTCCAAGTAGAGCAGATGACAGTTGCTGAAGTTTAGTCTACAGTTGCTATAGTAAATAGACAGAACTGAGAGCAAGTTTATGTAAGAGCATAGCAGAGGTCAGCTGCTGCAGGGTTAGAAGAGTGAGTTGTGTAGCAGTGTTCGGGAGATTTCAGGATAAGCTGTGTAGAACCGAAGTCTGTGCAGAGATTGTGTAGACACTTCGTAGTCATTCCAGCTGATATGTGTAGTTAGAGTTAGAATTTAGAACAGCTAGTTTGGAGTGGAGGCTCGACATCCGAGACCCCACCAAGTGCAGTGTGATTCATTTCATTTAATCTTACCTTCTTCTCCATACAGGTGAAACTTGTGGGTGAAGGGTTGGGTTTGATGATACATCAATTGTAGTTTTTTGCCTGAATTTGTTTTCCAGGTGTGCTTACACTGCATTTTTATCCTTTTGACATGTATTTGATTACTTGTTTGTGTGTATAATAAAACTTGAACATTTATAGTCTGGACCAGTCATTTTAATTACGTACAGTAGCTATCTGCTGTCTGTATCGTAGTGTATGTGAATCTTAATTGAACCTTATCCCCTTAGGGTAGTTAGAGGTGGTCGAGACCATAGCAATTTATACGTCCGGAGTGGCGAGGAAGAGTCAACTTCGGTTCTCAACCTCGGAGCCCATGGTCTCAACTTTCACATTTGCACTATCATTTTCATCTGAATCTATCCTTTCAGTCTTTCGTCTCACTAGTGTCTTGTCACTATATGTAGACAGCCTCTAGTCTTAAATCCATTTCGTGACACAGATCTTCCAATGTAGAAAATGTAGTCCATCTTATTCCTCTTGGACTGCCCTCTGTTGTCTGGCGCATCACTCAGTCTATGACTGTTAAAAATAGAGTGGTTGATAAGGGGCATCCTTGACATACTCCTGTCTTCACCTCAAAGGTTAGATTGCTCTGCGCAACACTACACGTAAAGCTGGCATAGAGGCTTTTTATGATTGACACTATGAAGCTTGGAATTCCATAAGCCCTCAGTATTTTCCATAAACTGTCCCTATGTATGCTGTCAAAAGCCTTTTCAAAATCAACGAAATTAATGTACAGCTGTCTTTGCCATTCTGAGCACTGCTCTATAATGTTCCTGAGAGTGAATATATGATCTACACATCTTCTGTTCTTTCTAAATCCTGCTTGTTCTTTCCTCAGTTTGTGGTCTAATGCTTTTGAAATTCTCTGTATAATTATCCTGACTAGTATTTTGCTGGGAACTGAGAGAAGAGTTATTCCTCTCCAATTATTGCAGTATGCAAGATCTCCCTTCTTCGGCAATTTGACAATTATTCCTTTGTTTCACTCTGATGGTGTTGTCCCCGTTTTCTAGACTTGTGCAAATAGTGGTTCTAATGTTCTGCTGCTAGCTCCGGGTCTGTCTTAAATAACTCTGCATTTAAGTTATCATGGCCAGTAGCTTTACCGTTCTTTAACCCTTTGATTGCTGTGATGATTTCTTCTTTTCGTGGAATGTCTGTATTTACATCTAGATCGTTTTCAGCCTCAGGAACATTCAAGTGTGTCTCTGGTGGTTCCTTGTTCAGAGTTTCTCTGAAGTGCTCTGTCCATCTTGTTTCCTGTCCCTCTGCTGTCGTGATGAGATTTCCTTGCTTATCTCTTACTAATGTAAAATTGTTTGCACCTCGTTTTCTGCTGATGAATTTAGTTATTTTATATACTGTGCTTTGTTCATTTCTCAGTGCTGCCTCTTCTGCCTGTCTTGCAAGATCGTCTAGGAAATTCCTTTTGTTGGCTTGGGTTTGGCGTTTAACTTCCTTGTCCAGCTGACTGTACTGTTCACTATATAGTTGCTTTAACCTGGGGGACTTCGCTTCTGTTTTCTTTCTTTTCATTTCCTTTCTCAGTGTTATGGTGTTTAATGTTTCTGGTGTTATCCAGTCTTGCTTCTTCCTTTCCTGGAATCCCAAGCATGATTTGCTACTTTCCTAATATATTGTTGAAATGGTGTTGAATTTCTGGTCTATATCATCAGTCAATGTCTTTTCTTGACTTTTGGCAAATTTATATCGTTTCTTTATGTCAGCCGCAAAAGCTTTTCTGGTAAGGGGGTCCTTCAATTTGCTGATGTCAAACCTTTTCTGTGTAGTTACAGTTGGTACAGCCCTTCTTAGTTTCACTTTCAGTTTTGCTACTACTAAATGGTGATCACTTCCCACATCTGCACCTCTTCTTACCTTCACATCTTGTAATGCATGTCTCCATCTACCGTTAATCATGATGAGGTCTATCTGGTTTCTGTCCTGACCATTTGGTGATTCCCATGTTAATTTGTGAATTTCTTTATGTGGGAAAAGTGTTCCTCCAATGACCAGGTTGTTAATACTACAGAAACTTATTAATTTATCCCCATTTTCGTTTGCTGTTCCGCTGCCGCATTTCCCCATTACTCTTTCATTATATGTATTGTGTGTACCAACTTTCGCATTGAGGTCTCCCATTACTATAATAAGATCATATCTAGGTGTGTCTTCCATTTCTTTCTGCAGTTGTTGATAGAATTCATCCTTGACCTCTTCATCGCTGTCATTTGTTGGTGCGTAGCATTGTATTATTGTAGTATTGGTGAATCTACCTCTCAATCTTAATCTTATCAGTCTGTTGTTGATGGGTTTCCATTCCAGTAATGTCCTTTCTATTCCTTTCTGTAGAATAATGGCTACGCCTTCATTGTGCTGTCCATCCTCTCTTCCAGAGTAAAGTAGTTTCTCCTGTTGCTGTTTTAACTTTTCCTGCCCCTGTCCATCTGCTCTCGCTTATCCCTAGAATGTGTAACCTATAGTTTCTCATTTCTGCCGTGACCTGTTTTAGTTTACCCGTCTCATTCATTGTCCTGATATTCCAAAATCCTATTCTTGTATCATGTTTTGCGGTCAGGACGTCCGTTCTCATGTCAGTGGCTTCCTTTCAGCTTTCACCACTGACAGTCATACGAGCCTCAGACTCCGGATGTCTGTCCCGCAGCAAAGTTTGTTTATTCGTTGTTGTTTCCGTAACTTCAATTTTTTTTTTTTACATAGACAGGGGTGTCAGCCCTATGCTAAAACCCCCAACCTGGAGGACCAGGGTGTCTGCTTTCGTCTGATCCCTGCCCAGCTTGGTAGAACCTTCCAGGAGTAAAACTCCCGCTGGCATAGCTCTGGGGGTAATCAGGGTATGTGAGCCGCCAAACCTCGACAAGGTATTGACACCGGTGATGGCAGAACTATAACCTATTTTCTATTAAAATTTTAACATTTATTGTAAACAATATTTTCTTTACTTAATTTTTTAAAGGTTGCCCTCCATAACAACAGTTGCTAAGGACATTTACATACATGCCACACCTCGGAGATGAAAAACCTGTACAAAAAATCCAAAACCCTGTACAAAGACCTGCAAAATCTGTACAAAGACTGAAAAAAACATATCAAACAAGTTAAATCATGTAAAAATATTTTCTATTACAGTGGGCTGCATTATAAATGGGGCACAGGGACTTTGCCTTTTAAAGCAGGTCTTCACTTATTAAAAAACCCAAACAATAAATGTCTGAGTTTATTTTACACTGTAAAAATAATGTGATGGTGTCATCATTTATTCTATTTCTGTGCTTAATTACCACTAACAGACTGGGAAATCCTGTGTTCAATAGGACCTAATAAAAGAACTCTGAGACACAGTAATAAGGGGAATGGGTTAGAAAACCTGTACAGAAATTACGTACAGGGTGTACACATCTGAAAACGCAAACACCTTGTACAGATTATGGGTAAACCATAGCATGTGGCATGTATGCATTTATATTTGCAAAAACGAACAGATACAAAGTGAAAAAATAAAACAGACCGGTAATTTCCTAATACTCGTGCTTTCTTGCTCCGCACAGAATATGTTTAGTTATGGGTTGTTTCGTAGCATTTACAGTTAGGATTAGGGTTGGGGTTAGGGTTAACCTTAACCCTAACCCCAACCCTAACCATAACCCTAAACAACACATAACTACACATATTCTGTGGGGAGCAAATGCTATGAAACAACACATAACTACACATATTCTGTGCGGAGCAAAAAAGCACGAGTATTAGGAAATTACCAACAGACCATAAAGTGGTGAAAGTTATATATTTTTCTGAAGGGATAATGTTTCAAAATATTTAAAGTTTGTAATTTTTTATGTTAAAGGTTAAATTATATAATATAGAATGTGTAATTTGTTTTAAAATTACCATTAGTTTCTCAAACTGTAACTAACAATATGCTAAATTCTTTCATTACAGGTCCAAAGGCCATAATGATTTGGATGGTGGAGCCCCTGTATTAATTCTGAAGTTTCTACCCTGTTGAGAGCCTAGGGTTCATATAAAGGAGGAAAGAGCGCTTTCTGTTCTATTTCATTCAAAGGAAATTCCAGAAACTTTATTAGCCTCGACAACATCTTTGCACTAATTAACAGACAGTTCGTAATAGAGGCAGGTATCCTAAATTATTTAGGCAGTATATTAGAGATAAGCCAACTAAATGGGGAATGACATTATGAATCCTTGCTGGGGCTGATTCAGTGTATACTTATGATTTTAAAGTTACCTTGGTAAGGATTCCATAGCTTCCTGATTTGGTTTGGCTTATGATGTAGTTATGAGACTAATAGTTTCATATTAATCAAGGTTATTTCTTGATAATTGTTACACTAGTGTAAAACTTTTAAAAAATCTTTTAAAGAATGGTGGTTGTGCATGGGGAACTATTATATTTAAAAAAAAAAAAAACGGTTTTCCTAAATCTTTAAAAGAAATAAAATCATCTGAAAACAAAATCAGCTTGCGGTGACATGTGTTGCATCAGGGAGAGGGAGATGTTAACAATACAGTGGAGGGATAATAAAACAGTTTCTATCATGTCTAATTTTATGACAGCTAGTGGATATTCAGAAGTTACTAGAAAAACAAAATGTTAATGGGAAATTTAGAGAGTTAAAAATTAAGCAGTCTAAACAATATAACACTTATATGGGTAGGGTACACCGGTGTGTTAGCGGGGCACGAAAGGGGAGCAAAGAATAGTAACACTGACCCTACTATGCATGTCGTAAAAAGCGACTAAGGAGGGTTGGGCATGGGGCTGGTTGCCTCATCCCGTAAAAAACTTTTTACCAAAAAAACTTCAACAAACATGGACAAGTCAAATAAAGAATATAAATCAACTCAGCCGCCCAAGACAGAAGAAGGTCCTCTGGAAAGGAGGCGCGTGAAGCAACCTAGAGAAAGCCATAAGGAGTCTGGGTTGTCAACTAACCTTTTTTCATCTAGGAAAATCTCCAGGATTGGCACCTGGAATGTTCGCACTTTGTGTCAACAAGGGAAAACTGCACAGGTAGCAGCTGAAATTACAAGATTGATATCCTGGATCTCTGCGAGACACGGTGGATAGGCATAGAGAAGAGGAGATTGATCACAGGAGAAATGGTGTTGTCCTCAGGACATGAGGAGAAAAGAGCCCACCACAGTGAAGGGGTGGCTCTAATGCTGTCTAAGGAAGCGCAGAAGGCACTTATAAAATGGGAAGCAATGGGACCCCGAATTATAACAGCACGGTTTAAATCAGCCAAAAAGAAAGTAAATATAAACATCATTCAGTGTTATGCACCAACAAACGATAAAGAAGAATCTGAGAAAGAAGACTTTTACACCCCAGACTACAAGACTACAAAATGTCTTGGACAAAAAGAAAAGAAAGGACATCACAATTTTGATGGGGGACCTAAACGCGAAAATAGGAACAGACTTTGAAGAAATCATGGGAAAGCATGGATTAGGTATGATGAACGAGAATGGGGAACTACTAGCTAACTTCTGTGCTTAAAATCAACTAGCTATAGGAGGAAGCATATTTCCACATAAAAAATACATAAAGCAACATGGATATCACCAGACCACAGAACTGAGAATCAGATTGATCACATATGCATCAGTAAGAAGTTTAGGTCATCATTGCATGATGTGAAAGTATGTAGAGGAGCAACTGTTGTATCAGACCACCATCTTCTGTTGGCTAAAACAAAATTAAAACTCAAGAAATTTACAACAGTATATAGCTATAGACAACAGTATAATGTGGGATATCTAAGAAATCAGGAAATAAGAGAACAATTTTCAATCACAGTATCCAACAAATACCAAGTACTCCAACAGCTGGAAGATGAAACAGATACTGGCAACAAGTAAAAAATATATGGAATGAGACATGTGAAGAAGTTCTGAGAAAAAGAGAACATCAGCACAAAGCATGGATAGCAACAGAAACCATTAGCAAGGTAGAAGACAGGAAAAACAAGAGAGCAGATTTAAACAGAAGCAAAGCCAGAATCTCCAAAGCCAAGGCTCATGAAGTGTACATAGAAGCAAACAAAGAAGTAAGAAGAAATATCAAAAGAGACAAGGCGAAATATATTGATGATTTGGCAAGGAAAGCAGAGGAAGCTGCAGCCAAAGGAAATATGAGGGACCTGTACAACAACACAAATAAGCTAACAGGGAAATATAAACAAGCAAATGGCCTCATAAAAGATAAGAATGGAAAATTGCTTAGTAATATACAAGAACAAATGAAGAGACGGACAGAACATTTTGAGGAAATTCTCAATAGACCATCTCCAACTAATCCCCCAGACATCCAGCCAGCAGAAGAGGAGCTACAAATCAGCTGTGAACGACAAAGTAGAGAAGAAATAAAGAAAGCCATAAAGCTTCTGAAAGATGAAAAAGCAGCTGGTCCAGATTGCATTCCAGCAGAGGCCATCAAAACAGATATTGATACCTGATATCGAGGAAGTTGAGGGGGACTGCGGTAAGACGTGGAGTACAATGGATGGGTTTGAAAAAAAATCGAAAAAAAGGTGACAAAAGACGAATCACCTTTTTTTAGATTTTTTTTCAAACCCATCCATTGATACCTGATACAGAGATATTATACAAACTACTTGGCAAAGTCTGGGAGAGAGAGGAAATACCAGCAGAATGGAAGGAAGGTTATCTGGTCAAGTTGCCTAAGAAGGGAAATTTACAAGAGTGCACAAATTATAGAAGAATAATGTTACTATCAGTGCCAGGAAAAGTATTAAACAGAATCATCCTTGAGAGATTAAAAGAGTCCATGGACAAGCAACTGAGAGATGAGAGATGAACAAGCAGGTTTTTGACAAAACAGATCCTGTACAGACCAAATAGCCACATTGAGAATAATAGCTGAACAAAGTCTGAAATGGAATTCACCGCTATACATCGGATTCGTGGACTATGAAAAGGCATTTGACAGCGTAGATAGAGAATCGATTTGGAAATTGATGAGGCATTATGGCGTTTCCATGAAGATCATTAACTTAATAAAGAAGACCTATGAAGACATGACATGCAGAGTTCTTCATGAAGGACAACTTACAGAACCATTTAGGATTAGAATGGGAGTGAGACAGGGATGCCTCTTGTCTCCATTTCTTTTCTTACTAGCAATAATTTGGGTTATGAAAACATCGACATCACACAACAGAAATGGAATCCAGTGGAATCTGACTACACAGCTTGATGATCTGGATTTTGCAGATGACTTGGCTCTTCTGTTCCATAATCATTATCAGATGCAAAAGAAAATGAAAATTATCGACGAGAGGTCACAACAAGTGGGCCTGAAAATACACAGTCCTATTGTATGGCTCTGAGACATAGAGAGCAACAAAAACAACAACCAAAAAGCTACAGACTTTTATAAACGGGTGCTTGCGTAGAATAGAAGGACTGAAATGGTATGACAATGTCACAGATGTGGAATTGATGACAAAAACCAGACAAGTGCCAGTGGAACAAGAGTTGAGAAGAAGACGCTGGCGATGATAGGACACATATTGAGGAAACCTGTTGATAGCATTACAAGGCAGTCCTTGTTCTGGAATCCACAGGGAAAGAGAGGCAGAGGTAGACCAAAAAACACATGGAGAAGAGAACTGGATACAGAGGTGAAAATGATAAAAACATGGAAAGAACTTGAGCAGATGGCACAGGACAGGAAGACTTGGCATGTGTTTGTTGAAGGCCTATGCTCCTTGGGGAGCTAAAGGGTATTGATTGATTGATGGGTTGTGTAGATAAAATTCACCAATTAATTAATAAGTATCATTCTTGGGAAAACAAAAAAATTTTGGAAAACCTTATTTTATCATTTTCTTGACGTGGCTAGGGTTAACAGCTATATTATTTTTAAAGAGTGGAGGAAAGATCATCCTGATGTTGAAGAACTAGAAAGACCAAATCGTTACCTTCAAAGAGATTTTACGCAGGAACAAATTAAGGAACCGGGTGGACTTAAAAAGCATCAGAATATTCCTTCTTCATATAATGCCAACAAAAATAAAATCAGTACCACACATTCAGTTGTATTGCTACACGATAAAATTGTTAACACTGTTGGGCAACTCTAGGTATTGAAAAAAAAAATGCAAACAAAATGAAGTGCAGGCAAAACCTATCTTTGATTCCTGAAAAATAGGAACTGCCTGTTTAAATACCATGAGTCCTAAAACAATCTTGACCTATTCTATTTCTTTATTCAACTAATATGTTGTGGTTATGAATTTCAATTTTTTCAAAAATCTTAGTTTATTTTTTTAAATTAAACAGTTTGCATTGGTGCCCAATTCTACATACCAATTATGTAATTAATTTTAATTATTCTCCAGTTTATTTATTATTAGAATCTTTAAATTTTTCACAAAATGTGTACATTCTTGGATAACCTTTTAAATAAAAGTACATTTGCTGTATTATTTTAATGAGCTAGTTTTTTTTATTCTTGTGAATCTCAGTTTACGTACATTTTTATGACCAATTCTACAATTATTTTGACCCTGGATAATTATATTGTAATAAATTATTGCTATAAATACCACAAACTCACAGTTTATTCATCTACTAACATACTGATGCATAATATGCATTGGTTTCATGCATTTTTACGCTCTCTCTTCCAAACCTCTACACCTCACGGTAGAAGGGGAACGACTAAGTAAGTAAGGTTTCATGCATTTTTAAAGATTTTATGTTATTTTGTAATGTCACCGTAATCATGTACGATGCCCAGTTATTGCCCTTTTCTACCTAACAATTTAATTAATTTATTTTTTATTAATTAATTTATTATCAAATTCGTTTAATTTTTTCAAATCATACAGAAAATTGGACATACTTTTAAATAAAAGCCACTGTTTTGTACATTTTGCATTTGCTAGCTTGTTTCCTTCTTTGAATAGTTCAGTGCACGTAAATCTTTGGTATTTTTTCTGCATATAATTAGGCAATTAACTTGTTGCTCCTCAACCAAGGTAAAAAAAAAATCCCAAAATAACTACTACTGTCCTAAAGTCCATTAAATTCCAAACACATTGATATATAATATCAATAGGTTTAATATATTAAAAAATATTTTACATGCTTTTAAAAATATGTCACCCACAAAATAACCTTAAAAAGTCAAGAATTGAATTTGAGTTAATATTATGTGACCACAAAATTTATCAACTGATAATTGTTCTTACTGTAGTTTTTGTACAATTAAAAAAAAATTATTATACCACTGTTTCTTGCTTTGCTGGAAAGTTGCAGAGGAATAGCAGCTGATGGATCAAGGATTGCCCCATGTCCACAGATCATCACTTTGAGTCATACTGATCTATTTGGTTCACAACTATTTTTCAGGCCTACTTGTAGTTAACCTCTATGTCTAGAATTTCTAGAACTTATTCCACCATCCCTAACCTTATAGCGAACAGGCTCCTTCTGACAGAAGAGTCATGATGGAGGCATAAGAAAATAATCTCAATGAGGATCAAATGTGTTTCTGGCAAGTAATTTTTTGTACACGACTTAGCAGCTACTCATATTAAGAAGAAACAGGCACCAGAATGGAGTGCACCTCATTTCTGGTTAGTCTTATAGATTTAAAGAAAATATACAACTATGTAAACAGAGAAACATTACATAAGCTAACACTATCATCATCATCATGTGCCACACCATAAAGAGCAATCATGTCCCCACAGATTTAAATCCCTGATGTCCTCTATAAATTCTGTTGTTTGCCACGATGTCAAGATGTCCCACCCACCCACACATGCACACACACCCACACGCGCACACACTAACTCACTCTGGTTGTATTCAAGTACTCTTTTATCACATGTCCAGCGAATGGTGACTGCTTTCTCCTTCTTAGCATAACAGTTCATTAGCTTTTGTGAGATATTCTT
Source organism: Oreohelix idahoensis (assembly GCA_024509875.1). Lineage (NCBI taxonomy): Eukaryota > Metazoa > Mollusca > Gastropoda > Stylommatophora > Oreohelicidae > Oreohelix > Oreohelix idahoensis. The sequence goes on from JAMPIV010023129.1 coordinate 815,344, forward strand.
CATTTAATAACTTAGCATCTTAGTTGCCTATGGAACTAAGTCTGGGAACATTAGTCTGGGACACCACATCTCTTTTTCTTTGATGATTTTCTCCTCTGCTCTTCCAGGGCCCATTTCTGTGCAATAAGATCAGTCTCCTTAACTATTGAAGACCATAAGACTAAAATATCAAATAAATTAATCTCTCTCATGCAAGCCATGCACCAGGTAAGGTTAGACGCTGGTGATAAACAACAGGCAGCTTTGGGATATGACAGGAGTGAGACAAGGATGATGTTTATCACTGTTTGTTTCTATTCTTTTCATCAATGCTTGGACTGTTTACCAAGTAGAAAAAAAATAGAATACAATTAAACCAATGGAAAAACTGTATTATTAAATATTTTTGCTCAACTGTTTTCATTTTTTTTTTCTTTCTGAAAATGTAAAATAAACATCTAAATACATATCTGAATGAAAGTAGTAAATTCACCATTCAGTAGCTTTGTGAGGCGTGACAAGTCCATGTTCATATGCTGAATAAGTTCAAGGTCTGACAGATCTGATGTTTCCTCCACCTGGGACAAAGCCACCAGCCTAGATACAAAGTATGCAAACAATATTTAAATATTTAAGAGGACAGAGTGCGTGTTTGTGTGTGCACATTAACATGTATAGGTGAAAGAAGTGTCTCACATGAACATAAATTTAGCAAGCAAAATCTTCTAATTCATCTTCCTCCACAATTCTGACATGTAAGAGTCATGTGTGTAAAAAGTCAGTCTAGTAGGGTCTACCCTGATGAAAATAGAAAACTATGCAAAACATTATGAAAAAGACAATCTGATCATCAGAAATAGTTCCATATCACACAAGTGTTTCAGCACTTCTACCAAAAAAAATTCTAGCAGTATGTAGTATGTGTGTATGCACGCAAGTATACATTTATGTGTGTGCCACTTTTCAATCAGACCTAAAGGTCTTTTATATTTGGACATGCGCCCTAATATAACCAACTAAGTTGAATGGAAGATGCCTCGCAAAACAAGGCAAAATTATATTTTTTTTTATGTGTGTGCCCCAGGTGGACCATGATTCCCAAAAGGCATCCACCTGTTGATTCCATCCCCTCACCTCTGCCAACCCTCAAGGTATGAGTTTTGAGCCCCCTCCACGAATCAAAGTAAACTGATGTCTTAACTGTATCTTTAACACTTTGCGTACCAAGGCTTCTCAGTAGCAATTACCTTCAAGTACCAAGGGTTTTTAGGAATAATTTCCCATTTGGGGTGATGAAATTTAAAAAATCACTGAGACCGAATGAGTCAACATGAAACTTTCAGGATGATATGGGAAGTGGATAAGGTGTCGCGTGGTGACCTAGTTTTGTGTTCAGGCCATGTGATCATGGCAGCCATTTTGAATATTAATGAGGCAATAGACAAATATTGGCATGCACTATTGAAAAATGTATAAAAAATATTATAATCAACTCAAAAGTCATAAGACTTTCCAAGATATAATATTATTGTACATTCTTTCTAAAAAAAGCAAGTATAATATGCTTTTAAAATGATATTGGGGTTACAAAGCTATTTGAAATGGACACAAAATTTCCAGGGTCTGTAATGGCAAAATAGAAATATTCATGAGGTACTGACATGATTTCATGCAAAAAGAATTTTTTTTAAATACATACTTATCAATTTGCTTTAGCTGGGTGTGATGGTCTAACATAAAATATGGTCACAGATGCAATTATTGTTGTTTTTTTTCTCTGGCCTTGGGTGCCTATTTCCTTCCTGGCGGCAGCATTGTCCTCACACTTATAAAAAAAATGAAAAGCAGGGCACAACGCAGAGTGGTTTATCACATCCAATACAAAAGAATCTTTTCTTTCACTCAATCCAGCAGAATTACAAACAATGCATCTTGGTCGCTGTCAATTGTCTTCATACTGCAGTAACATTGTTTGCGTGGACTGTGCTGAACTAATTCTATAATGCCAAGTACAAGCAACCATGTCTCCCGACCAAGCAAAAACAGATGAACGGCCATGCTTCATGTTATGTTTTGTTTTTCTCAAAATTACAGGAAACCCCCTTCTACTGTCTGTAACAGTCTAATCCTAATCATAACACTCACATAGGAGTCATCAAAGCCATACAAGTACCACTGAAACTAATCAGCTGCTTCTCTGCCACACCCCCTCATAGTAGCAGGTCTTTTTCTACGCCCCTGATTCTCACTATGGCCCTGAAAATCGATTTCAACACCTCTGACAGCTTCACGAATGCTGGAACTAGGGCTGTTGCTGTCTGTTTCGGTAATTTCAGGCTGCCCTGCATCAAAACTAGACCAACTGTTGTCACTTTCAAAGGTCAGCTGAGAGCCAGAATCCAAATCATTGCAACATTCATTAGTTTCACTCATTTTTAAAGAAATTTCCACCTAAAGATTAATCAAAACACGTGAAAAAAATTTCCGGCTGCCGCTGACCATTTCTCAATAAAATTGAGTTACTTCCCTTGATATGCGTTATGTTCAGACACTTGGCGTGATACTATATTTACGCCAAAAGGCAACATTGGTACTCTACGGAAAATAAGGCTTGTCGCCAATAGGCGCCCGTGGTACTTAAAGTGTTAACTTACTTGGCCGAGATCTTGTTAAATACAGCTGTAAAATTGTTCAGGCTCAGGGCAAACAGGACTTCGGAGGCCAGAACTTTTAACTGAGGATTGTCTGTCTGCTGATTTAAAAACTGGAATAGAATATATAAAAAGAAGACAATGTGACTATCCTTTTAGTATAATTATTTTAGTTTTTTAAAATCACTACAAAGAGGTAGCTGCCTCCACCTCTATTCTCATTCTGGGGGTTGTTATCATGTAAGCCCTGCTATGTACAGCAACGATTCTTCTTTACTCTAGCAGAGAAGCCCCACCCTGATTTCTCACCATGGATTACAGACCCATCAGTGTACCCATCCTCAGCATGATCATTTATCAGCTGATCAATTTCCAGCTCTGCCTTCCCATTGGCCCAAGTTCTGCACTCTCTACCAAGGCTGATGATGACTTGTTGGAAGTTCGTCCGGTTCTCACCTCACTTACTCCTTTGATGTCAGCTAAGTTTGCATGGGCCATAGCATATCTGGGTCTAACTGACAGCAATCCAAGCATGTACCGCATCGTCACAATGGGGGTATCTGACACACAGCCCAAGACTATACGCATCCCTTAATTTTCAATGTGTTCCAGTCGTTCACATTGTGATAAGACAGCGTGAGTATTCCCAGGCCATACTCGATTACAGACATGACCAGCTGATGATAATGGAGAAACAGTTGTCTCTGTTCCAGGTGCCATTGTTTTTAGGGCTGCCAGACATCTCTTGCACCTCTGTATGATGTGATCAACATGGTGCTTATACGAAAGCCCGTGATCGATTGTTACTCCAAGGTATGTCAGCTTGTCTTGCCTTTCAATTGTCTGTCCAATGAGTTTTGTCTGGAAGATATGGTGTTATTCAAGGATCAAATGGTATTACAAATCATTAATGTGTAAAATAACAAATGTTGTAAAACTCAGTATGAATCAGCAAAAATGCCTTATCTGAAAAGAAACACTAGTTATACATTCACAGTAACTTTCTTTTAGTTTAGCCACATCTGCCAGAACAGTTTTAATAGTTACTGGGTGGGGGGGTTATGTGTGGTGTGGTGTGGGTGGGTGCGTGCGTGTGTGAACTTTTAAGGTATAATTACAACATGTTGTTTTTTCAAATACCTTGCAAATTTCAGGTAGCAGCAATTTCACATACATGGCTTCATCCAGGCGGGAGGTATCTTTGGGTTGCTGGGGGGAGATAAACATCATTCTCTGATCTATCATTCTTAAAACAATTGTATCACTCTCATGCCAAGTTGTCACCTTGATAAGTTCAGCTTAAAAATAATGTGCTCACTTAGATGTTCCACATGTACGAGGGAAGGTCAAAAAGTAATGCCTCATAATTTTTAATTTCATTCAATAGGCAAGAAAACAGATAAAATTTACATTGAAATGTAGCCCCATGTCTGAACTTCAAAAATTTATTTCTCAATGTAGTCTCCGTTATTTGTTAAAGTTTTTGTCCATCTTCTCACAAGAGCATGTATCCCCGCACGGTAAAAATGTGTGTCCTTTTTCCTAAACCACTGGCGTACGGCGCATTTAAGGGTCTCGGTGTCCTCAAAGTGATGTCCGCGAAGATCTTCTTTCAGTGGTCCAAACAGATGGAAGTCAGAAGGTGCAAGATCGGGACTGTAAGGGGGATGTGGTAATAATGTCCAGCCAAATTCTGCAATCGCATCAATGGTGCGTTTAGCGGTGTGTGGCGTGGCATTATCGTGCAACAGTAGTGCAGTTCTCTGATCTGTTAATGGGTAAAGTCGCCGAAGACGTCCTCTAAGCTTCTTCAAAGTTTCAATGTAACGGTCTCCATTCACCGTGTTTCCCTGTTCCAAGAAGTCAAGAAGAATCACACCCTTCTCATCCCAAAACACGGAGGCAATAACTTTCCCTACAGATGGTGAACTTTTTAACTTCTTTCTTGTCGGCGATGTTGTGATGCCATTCCATTGACTGCCTCTTGGATTCTGGTTCAAAAAAATGAACCCAAGTCTCATCACCTGTCACAATATTCGATAAAAACTCTTCTCCTTCAGTTTCGTAACGGTGCAGGAGGTTGATGGCTATGGTTTTCCTTGTTTCTTTATGTCTGTCTGTCAACATTCTGGGTACCCACCGTGTACAAACTTTTGAATAACCCAGGTCTTTAATGATGTTCTGTACACTGCCTTTACTAATGGACAACATGGAAGAAAGTTCATCCAGTGTTACATGACGGTCACCACGAATGATGCCATCAACTCGATGAATGTTGTGTGGAGTCACTGCGGTAGATGGACAGCCAGTCCGCTTTGCATCAGCCATTGAGGATTGACCTACTTCAGCTTCGTCACAACAATGTACCCAACGTCGGACAGTGCTAACATCCACTGTTGAATCTCCATAAACATTCTTCAAATGTTCGTGGATGCGAATTGGGGTCTCGCCTTCAGCATTGAGGAATTCTATGACATAACGTTGTTTTAACCGAACGTCTTTGGCAGCCATTTTTAAACTGTTACAGTGGTGCCACCTGTTACTGAAACAGGTTGGTAATGCTATACGGTGCAGAAGAGTGTTTGAGGAATCCTGCTAAATTTACAAATTGCACACCGATGCAGTATTTACGAGGGACGGTCAAAAAGTAATGCCTCGTAATTTTTAATTTCATTTAATAGCCAAGAAAACAGATACAATTCACATTGAAATTTAGCCCCAAGTCTAAACTTCAAAACTTTATTCTCAATGTAGTCTCCGTTATTTGTTACAGTTTTTGTCCATCTTCTCACAAGGGCATGTATCCCCGCACGGTAAAAATTTGTGTCCTTTTTCCTAAACCACTGGCGTACGGCGCGTTTAAGGGTCTCGGTGTCCTCAAAGTGATGTCCGCGAAGATCTTCTTCCAGTGGTCCAAACAGATGGAAGTCAGAAGGTGCAAGATCGGGACTGTAAGGGGGATGTGGTAATAATGTCCAGCCAAATTCTGCAATCGCATCAATGGTGCGTTTAGCGGTGTGATGCGTGGCATTGTCGTGCAATAGTAGTGCAGTTCTCTATCTTTTAATGGGTAAAGTCGCCGAAGACGACCTCTAAGCTTCTTCAAAGTTTCAATGTAACGGTCTCCATTCACCGTATTTCCGTTCCAAGAAGTCGAGAAGAATCACACCCTTCTCATCCCAAAACACGGAGGCCATAACTTTCCCTACAGATGGTGAACTTTTGAACTTCTTTCTTGTCGGCGATGTTGTGTGATGCCATTCCATTGACTGCCTCTTGGATTCTGATTTTAAAAAATGAACCCAAGTCTCATCACCCGTCACAATATTCGATTAACATCCACTGTTGAATCTCCATAAACATTCTTCAAACGTTCGTGGATGCGAATTGGGGTCTCGCTTTCAGCATTGAGGAATTCTATGACATAACGTTGTTTTAACCAAACGTCTTTGGCTGCCATTTTTAAACTGTTACAGTGGTGCCACCTGTTACTGAAACAGGTTGGTAATGCTATACAGTGCAGAAGAGTGTTTGAGGAATCCTGCTAAATTTACAAATTGCACACCGATACAGTATTTACATACATAAAAAATAGGAGGCATTACTTTTTGACCTTCCCTCGTACATACATAAAAAATAGGAGGCATTACTTTTTGACCTTCCCTCATACATGCCTCTCCACACCAAAAGGGTCTTTCATTCTATTAATACTTTTAAAATTGTTGCTGGCAACAATATCACATTAATGATAAATATTGCAAGATGACATGACCATGCTCATGCTACCAGTAAAAGTTACCTGTTGCCCTGTTATAATCTGACCTAGCTATTAACAAAGACTAAAATCTTATATAAAACCAGATATACTATGACAGAACATTGACAAAACATGTCAGTTTTGCACTGGTAAACTACTAATTGCATATGGAGTGACTTACTTACTTACTTAGTCGTTCCCCTTCTACCGTGAGGTGTAGAGGTTTGGAAGAGAGAGCGCCAGACTATCCTATCGGCTGTCTTCCTCTTGGCCTGGTTCCATTCTAGTCCTCGATCCTTCAAAGATTGTCTAATGTTGTCCTCCCAGCGGACTCTGGGTCGTCCTCGGGGTCTGGATCCTTGGCTCTTTGTTTCCCATGCTTGTCGTGGTATCCGATCTTCTCCCATTCTGCAGACATGGCCAAACCATCTTAATTGGGACTGTTCTACTTGGGTCTGCAGGGGGTAGGATTTAAGGCCTTGACGTATCGTCTGGTTGCGTACCTGTAGTGGGTTTGATGGTATTGTATGATGGTGATATTACTAAATGTAATGTATGAGGTCAGCTGTGAAGGCTCCTGAGATAAAATGTAGTTGTGAATTGTCAGAAGGCCTTTCTTGCTACCACTACGACCTCACACTTATCTTTTTTTTTTTTTTTCTAATGAATGTAGCTACGTAAAATGTCTAGGGTAATGATATGTAGTGTGGTGTGATAGTTTATAAATACACCCACAGATATTTAAGAAGACTAATAATATTAACAAATGTTAAAATACACTGAACTAACTCACGTGTGTAAAATTTTTGATAGAAATGTTTTTACATTTATTTGTTTTGGATCAAGTTTTATGTTGACCAGAACTTAAAAGATTTAGAAATTATGAAAAAATGCATGGTATATTACATAATAAATGCAAGAGTGTACATATATAAGTACTAGACTAGTTAGTTTTATTAAAATGTTCTAGTAGTCATCTACTTGGGAGGATAGTTAATGCTTGTGATGTTGGGGTGGCCTCATCACACCTGTCTATATTGACTACACAGTGTCCAGTAAATTGCAGGAATTTTATGGGGTATTAGTAACTAAAAGGCGTTGGTGAATTTCCAGCAGACCAGAGGCTCACTCATCTTGAAGAAGTAGCTCTGGTGCTGAAATCTGGTGGTCCCACCTCTCCGTGCTGGCGGGCAATAATAGTGGTCTCTGTCACAACGTACTGCACAGATACACTCGAGTAAATCACCAACTGAATAGACACCGCCTTGTTGACAACTGAAACTCACAGCTCTGCAATCAAAGTATTGGCTATGTGTCAAAATTCTATTCTCTACCCACGTCTGGACACAACACTGACACAACAACCACATCATACAGACAGGTCAGATCTCTCTGACCAAACAGCACATTTACCATGGTGGTTTTACATCAGATAGGTCCTCCCAGACTATAGATTCTGAAAAATATTTATTAGTTTCCTTCCCTAAAAGTGGATAGGTAATATGTTTCATTATTCTCAACACTTGATCTGTCTTTCCTAACCCTTGCTGGCGTTTATGTATATTGTTGGTCCCTAGACCCTGAACTGGGGCGGGGGGTCTAGAGCAAATCCCTACTTGTTTGTAAGGCTAGATTTCGATATGGCAGTATCAAATCACTCGAACATTAAACAATATTCAAAATATACAAAGAAATAATTTCAATCTTACCAGATTATGAATAAAGAACACAGAAATGCTAGCAAAACTCAGCTGAGCTGCTGGCTATAGTATGGCGTCCCTGAACTTATTTCACTTTCTTTCATTTGGAAATCACCACACTTTAAAATACTGTGTCTATCATCGAACAACTATTGAGAAATGACCCCAAATCCGCGTCTAAGCGCCGACAATATGCTTGTCTGTGGCCAATCACTGCCTAGGTTTTTTTGAATTTCAAATTTCCTACACTAAAGTCATTTCAGTCATGCTTCAGTCAAGTATGGATTTTTATCTGTTAGTCTGTCTGTCTCTACTTGTTTTTTTTTTTTTTTTCAAAACGTACTTGATTTTTGAACCAACCTTTCTCTCCCCTCCAAAATTTTGTCGTTAAAAGTTATTTTTAGACACAGCTCCCACCAATGTCCCTTCGCTTCCCTACTAAGTAGATTTGAACACCTGCTTCTCAAGGTCGTGTTTTTTTGTGCAAATAGTGACACTTTTTATTCAATACAGTCTGTCGCGGATGTGAACAACACTGTCTTTTGTCATTATCTTCAATATTATCTATCCGTCTGTAAAATTAAGAACATATTAGTTCACTGCTCAGAATGGGCCATCCGGCCAGCTAATTTTTATATTCCTAACATTAATATTAAGAAAAAGTTACTTTTTAAATTTTGTAATATTTCAAACATCTGCGTTTAGCCGCTGAATTCAAATCAAGGGCTTGGTATCGCAAAAGCGTCCATTTCCGTACCTCGTGTCAATTTGGGGGACGTGAATTTTTACTTTCCTCCATCCCCCCCAAATTGCGTCTCCTTAGCCTTGCTAGTCTCACGCAATCTTTCCAGTCATATTTTTTTCCTTTCTTTTTTTGATCCGCCGTTCTCATCCTGTCTAGCAAGTCAATTTTTATGGAGGGTGATGACCCGCGGTCCGGGCGATCATGTACTATCAGCAGCCTACGCATTATGTTTTTATCCTTACATGTTATCTTTGGAGGTATTTTACCGTTGTATCTCGGTTAATTTCACTACAGTACCATGTCTCTTCTTGTTACTTCAACCACCTTCCTCAGATACCTCATTTCTGAGGTTTGGATCTGGCTTTTATGGGTTGTAGTCATTGCCCATGACTCGCATCCGTATGTCAAGACTGGGACATAGGTGGAGCGGTATACAGCCATCTTCGTTTTCTTACCAACCTCTCTCTTGCTGAGGAATCCTCGATTTATGGCCTGAAAAAGTCTCCCAGCTGCTGCTTTTCGAGTGGCCAACTCTTCTTTGATGCCTCCCTTTCGGTCTATAATAGCTCCGAGGTATTTAAAGTGGTCGACCTGCTCCAGGACCTGTTCTCCCAGCTTAATCTGATGTTTTCTTTCTTCTCGTGATATCACCATGGATTTTATTTTAGAGCTGCTTATGACCATCCCTCTCTTCTCCAGCTCTTCCTTCCAGACTTGCAGGTTGGATTGGAGATGTGCCTCTGATTTAGCAATATGGAGTGACAATGATGTAAAATGATACATCTTTACATGCGTGAACACAGAGAGTGTTGTGCACATTATGTATGAGTATGCATGTATGCCCTTCAGTTCTATTCCACATCCCCTCCCTTCCACCTAAATGTTGATGATCTTTCATCAGCATCATCAGTTGCCATCTCCACAAAAAAGGTCAGCTGCAATGGATCTCCAACGTTTTCTGTCTCTCATCTTGATGGTGGACTCTAATAGACTCTTTCCTGTCCATCTCTTCCTGTTATCTTCCCACTTATAGCGCTGTCTTCCCCTTGCATGTTTGCCTTCTACTATAGTCTTCTGCAAGGCGCTACGTCTTTTTATATGGTCAAAATATTTTAGCTGCCTAATTTTGATCTCATTCATTAATTCTATTTTCATACTTAGGTTTTCTATTACCTCTTTATTTGTTTTCTTTTCTTCCATGAGATGCTCCCCCTTTCTTCAATATATCCATATCTCAAAGGCCTCAATTTTTTCTTCCAATTGCTTGTTCATTGTCTGTGTTTCTACATCATACAGCAATGAAGAATATTTATTTATATTTAACACTTGACGATTCTCAGTTTTAATTTATGGGTTAATTGTTTAGATGTCAGTATTTGTCTCATGTTGTTGAATGTAGCTTTGGCCATTCCTATTCTCTTCTAGATATCTGTTTCATATCTGCCATCTTCTGTTATTATATGACCAAGATATGAGAAGCTCTTGATTTGTACCAGGATTTTCCCATTCATGATTATCTTTAATGTTGGCTAATCATCTGTTTTGCTAATTAACATAGTTTTTGTTTCCTCAATGTTAATGTCCAATCCATATTCATGAGTTATGCTGTTTACTTGTTTCACTAGTTCTTGCAACTAACCTTTAACTAACTTTTCACTTTAAACTAACAAACCGGTATCATCTGCATATCTAAGGCTGTTTATTGGCCTTCTACTGATGTTCAGTCCTGGCATTTCCTGTATTTGTCTGAAAATTTTTTCTGTGTATATATTAAACAGGCAGGGGTACAGTACGCAACCTTGTGTCACACCTCTTTTTATGTGTATATTGCTGCCAGATCTTGCTGTAGCAGTTTGTTCCCAATAAAGGTTGCAGAGTATTCTGTCTTTTCCATCAATACCTATGTCTTCGAGGCCTTCAATTATGTTCTCATGGTGGACTCTGTCTAAAGTCTTCTTATAGTGAATGAAGTACATGTAAATACTTTTTTGGACCTCCATATATTTCTGCCAATATTCTTATGCAAAATATTGCTTCTCTTGTTCTGGTGTTCTGTCTGAAGCAAAACTGTTCTTCTTGGACTTCGTTGTCTACATTACTTCTCTCCTGTATGATTTTGAGCAGTATTTTAATTGTGTGACTCATCCGGCTGATTGTTCTTAAGTCTGAACATTCTGATGCATTAGGTTTTTTGGGGAGCGTTATAATGACTGATGTCTACATGGCATGTGGTATTGTATCCTGTATTGTAAATATCATTCACATATCTGTGATTGTATCTATACCAAAGTTCTCCAGGGCTTTAATGATGATCATTAAAAATCTTAATTCCTCTGCTCTAGTTCTAAGAACATATCTGATTTGAATTAACTAGGCAACTGTAGTATAACTATAACCATGACAACATTCATCACAGAAAAGGAAGTAATAATTTTAACAAACAAACAAACAAACACACAAACACACAAACAAACAAACAAACACACAAACAAACAAACACACACACACACACACACAGAGAGAGAGAGAGAGAGAGAGAGAGAGAGAGAGAGAGAGAGAGAGAGAGAGAGAGAGAGAGAGAGAGAGAGAGAGAGAGAGAGAGAGAGAGAGAGAGAGAGAGAGAGAGAGAGAGAGAGCAGATTATAACCTAAGTTTCTTTACTGCTAATTACATTTCTATGTTTACAACACTGAATACTTTAAATGACACCCCAATTCAAGCACACATGATGAAACACAAGTCAAATGGCTGAAAATAATCATTTTGGTAGCATGGACAGAAATAAGAGTCACAGAAACCTGATAAAAAGCCATTAATAGTATCACTCTGGAAAAAGATGGGTAATAAAATGGAGTGTAACACATAGGAAATATATATCCTAAACTACTTGAACTAAGAATAAGACCCACTGGCACACCAAAACTGAGTAAGCCCAGTTTGGATTCAGGAAAGGAAATGAGTGCGCAGATGCTTTGCTTACCTTAAGATAATTAAATGGAGGTACAACTGAATATGACAACTACATATGGTGTTTATAGATCAGGAGAAGTAAATAGATAAAGTACACTGCCAGGGAAGTGTTTTGTCATGATATGTGCATCCACTGGTCAGTGTTAGATAGTAATGGTAAAGGTAGTCCCATAGAGCATACTGCCATAGGGGAGTGAAGAGTTAGAAACTTCACTATACTAGGCCCAGCTTCGAAATGTGGGGTGACCAGTTCCCTTCCTCTCTACCTTTTTCTTCTGTAACTCAAGAGCTACGTAACTCATTTACAGCTGGGTAGACTGGGGCATGACGCTGTGTTTCAAATCCAGCACTTTTATCATAAGAAGCCAATCGAACACCAGTATTAGTTGAACATGGAATAATACAGGGGCAGCTATTAAATAACATGAGAGCTTTGTCAAAGTGTAGAAAGAACAATTGACAGACTCACTGACACATTTGACAGAACTACTGTGGTGCATCAAAGCTGTCTGCTATCACCACTGCTGTTTAACATATACATGGATTAAATAACATCAAAAGTAAAACCTAGAAACTGATCCCGAACACGAAGTAAACTCAGAAAATTAAGAATATGACTCACTGAATGAGTTACTTCCTGCAGATGACTAAAATATAATGTACAAAAAGATGAAAACAAATTGCAAAACCATACAAATTAACTAAATTCAACTTCATGTACAACACGAAGATCAATACATCAAAAACAGAAACTATAAAAATCAGCAGATCCCCAGTCCCACTTGACATACATGTCAGTAACATCAAGCTTAAACAAGTTCCAGAGTTCAAATACTAAGGAAACACTTTCATAGTAAAAAAGAAGTCTTGACAGCAAAAGGTCATAAGGTCAGAGTGGTTACTACTACTCATAATGATTTACCATCACCACTACTCATACATTTGAATATCAGTAAGGAAACTACACAACAACTGATAAGTAGTATATGCTTACTAAAACTAACTATATGCTTTCAGTGTCAAATCTGGTTCCTGATCAGAGCACAAGAGGAAAATCTCATCGTGCAAGATGAAATCCTTAAGAAGAGCTATTAATATTGTATGAGAAAAGATGACATCAGAAAAATTGAAGGAACTACATCATCCAGCAAATATACTGAGAGACAGAAATTAAAGTAGTTTGTTCATCTCATGAGGATGGAGCTCAATCAATTATCACTCACACCTGTAACAGTAAAAGACCTAGTTTTAGGGCTCTGGGAAGACCAAGAGGCAGATAGATATACAATATCACAACACAGGCTCACAACAGAAAATGTGACACACTTGGGCTTGGTTCAAAAACAAAACTCAGCTCCACATGATGCTTTGCAGCAGGAGTACACCACAAAAGTTAAAGTAAGATGTCAGTTCTCAAGAAGCTTAGAAATCCAATGATGAAAAAGCATACAGCAGATAGTTTTTATATCTAGCTGGTTATTACGTTTTTATTGCCAGTAGAGTTGTTTTTTTTTATTATTGCATCGCAGAGACATATGGAAGAAAATGAGAGTATGATACCTATGTATGACTTACAGCAGCTACTTAGTCTTATCATATTACATAGTGTAGTTCCTAAATGGCACTGCTTACATTACACACACCTGAATGCATTTTTCATAATAAATACCAAAAATAAAGAACAAAGAAATTATGGAATAAAACTTTCACATTTATTTGTTCTGGCTGATAATTTTTCTTTTTTATAGCCTTAATCCACCTTTGAAATTCAATCTGTATACTTCTCCCACCCACCCCCTACCTCCGCCCCCCTTTTTTGTATTTTATTTATATTTTGACAGCAAACTCGGAGTTTGGACATCACTGCTGCAAAAAGCCTTTATGAGCAGAAAAAAAAATCACACTGTATTTGAATAATGGTAAAATAACCAAAGTATCAGGTTAACACATTAACTACCGCATTGAAAAACACACTGTGGCCGAATTAAATTTTTTTCCCCTTTTCAATCTGTAAGTGTTTGCACAAAGTAAGCTGTAGTTTTCGTAATTGTTTACAGATATTTATGAATTATACGTCATTTTAAAGATAAATGAATGTACTATTACAATAAGTACCATTTGTAACTCTAATATAGGTTGTTGCTATTTAACGGCCCTCCGATGGCCGAGGATTTGCAATATTTTCAATTTTATAACTGCTTGCGCCCCATCTCTATCAAAATCACTATTTCAATAAATGTGCACACCGTTTTCACTCTTGTCCTCATCGCTAGATCTATCAGTCAATTGTTGAAACAAGTTTCTAGCCTATTCAGCCGTTGGACGAGATGTACAAGCATTTTTTGTGGTCCTATCACTAGTTGCCACGGTAAACAGTTTTACACGATTTGGTAACTAACCCAAAACGCTGAAAAATATGAACATAATATCAATTTTCCAGTGTTCTACAACAACCATGCTTTGGGAATTAGTTTTCCGGTGGCAACTTAAAATCTCGAACCAGATCAGAAAGTGTTTCAGTACATTTTTCATTCGTTGTATTACTAAAATTAGATCGACGCTCTGAGCGGCTCGCGGTCCAAATGATAGGATTTCAAAAGCCGATCCCACCGGCTCGCGGTAGTTAATGTGTTAAAGGCTAGAGAGAGAAAAACTAAAGCTTACTGAAGCTTTTGCTTTCCCATCGAAAAGTTAAGGGGGTGGAAAATTTAAAAATAAAACTGGTCCCATGCTTGCTAACCACTGTAGTGTATAGCAAAGTACTGTATAATGCACTGTGTTACCCAATAGTCTAAATAAACTAAAGCATAATTTTTCCAACTCACAGAATTGAGAACTTGCTTCAGAGTGTCCAAGATGATAAGCTGGGACTCGAGGTAATTTCTCTCTGCTTCTGGGCGGTTCACTTTCTGTTGCCAGAAATAATTTTAGTGCAAAACAAAATGAGTCAAGCCCATTTAATATTCTAAACATATATTTTTATTAATTTTACACATACGATAACAAAATATTCTGACTGAATTATTGTTAGTTGTTTTTTTATGCGTGCAAATGTTGATGTGTAGTTGGCCAGGTACGCGTGTCGATGTCACCTGAACAGTGTACTGGTGCGGTGAAGATCTGGGTCACTCAAGCTGACAGCATACATTGTCCTTGTACGATGATGATGATGATGATGTGAGACATGGGTATGTGCAGACGTGAATG
This sequence comes from Oreohelix idahoensis, assembly GCA_024509875.1. Taxonomy (NCBI): domain Eukaryota; kingdom Metazoa; phylum Mollusca; class Gastropoda; order Stylommatophora; family Oreohelicidae; genus Oreohelix; species Oreohelix idahoensis. Next base: position 830,353 of record JAMPIV010023129.1, read on the forward strand.
CGTTTAGGATCATATATAGTATACACAATACACCCAGTCACACTCGTACTGAAGCCAATGATGGTTGAAAGTACTGGTGACAGTTCATACATTTATTGACAGGACTAACAGTAGAATCACACAGGAACAGTCAATGTAAACAGGTTCACGTACATCATGTTAATTGAAATCGCTTGGTATATATCAGGCATTCTAAGGCTGGTGAACATTCAAATATGTGGGCATGGTCAATAGTGGTATGTTCTTTAATGTACAGTTCATAATGCCGCTTTGGTATCCCTGATTGAACGCGTCAGATACCTTAATAACTCCGTCATACAATGGACGAGCCCTTAACTCATGTATTCCTATTACCAGGGCCGTCGTTCAACTTGGCATAACACGCCAGTTACCTCTTTTCATGCGATAGAATAGTGGCCATTACACAGACCTCGATATGATGTCAGCTGTGTACTCTTCATAAGCAGGTTGCATCAACCCTGCTATAATGTTTGTATAAATGTCGTGAAACGAGTGTAACCCACTACTTTGTTAATCACTATGTCGAGATACAGATTTGCTTCAACCAATCAACGAGCACCGTTCACCAGTCTCTGAGACAGAATAAATTAACGGCCATCTTGTTCACGCAAGATGGCGGAGGAAAACTGAATAAAATTAGGCTGTACAGCGCTTGAGACTAAACCGGAGGAAACCAATCATTTTGCTCCGCCAGGAACCAACCAAACGCTTTCCTTAAGCATTTACCTACCTATATAATCGGGCAGATTTTATGCATAATCACACATCACCGACGCGACGCCAGAGATACCGACCGACTGAAGAGGAGAAGCTGTCACCTTGATTTATAGCTTACCTGGAGTGCAATGACCTGCAGCCTGCTTTGCTAAGTCGAGTCAAAATCTGGCCGGTTTGAATCTTAGAGGGTAAATATATTTACGATAACCTTTAGGAAAATAGGCTTTCAGCAGGTCTATAATGTTGGTATTTTTTGTGTGTCATTTATACTACCTATCAGGTTACTGATTGTATCTTGGTGAAATTAAGTATAATGATTGTATTTCCTATTATGATTGAATAGACGAAGACTAATAGGACTCATACTTCAACCTATTGTCTCCTATAACTTCAATCTATTATCTCAGACCAACTGCAATATAACCAAAACAGTCCTTGTTAGGACTCAATCTATTGTCTCCTATAACTTCAGTCTATTGTCTCAGATAACACCAACTGAAATATAACCAAAACAGTCCTTGTTAGGACTCAATCTATTGTCTCATCTAACTCCAATCTATTGTCTCCTATAACTCCAACCTGATATATATATATAACCAGACAGTCCTCGTCGCATATACTCCTATCATCAGAACACAACAATATGGTTAGGATATATGTTGCCATCCAGTTTAGCAAGGGCCTGGTATATTATAGGGGGAAGGAAATGGTTGTATCACACCTAGGTGTACATATTATTGGATGTATTCATGTATTGCGTACATATTATTGGATGTATTCATGTATTGCGTACATATTATTGGATGTATTCATGTATTGAATTTATATCATTGAATGTATTCATGCATTGAATTTATATTATTGAATGTATCCATGTATTAGTTTATCAGAAAGAATGTTTTGCAAGTAGACACCTGTCTTGTCTCGCTATTGCTAAATCATACTAAGCCATGTTGTCATTCATCCTACATGCAGACACTGAGACACGCTCATATCATATACAATAGAAATAGGTGGGCTTGAGGACAGAAATTAGCCCCTATTTTTCCTTGTTACAGGTTTTATTCGTGTCCTAAAACCTGAGATCGTGGGTCGTCAATCCAGCTGCCTGGAACTCCGCAGGAGCATAGAGGTTGTCCTGACTCTACATCTTTGGTCCCCCTCAGTCTTGGGTGGGCTAAAGGAACGATACTCAGCCGATGTTGTGTGAACCAACCAAAGAAGAACAGACCTTAGAGAGATGAGTGCGCATTAGTACCATTTCTGTCAGCATTGTGAGCATAGAAACTGTCAGTGATGAGAAAGTGAATTAGCATAGCAAGAGACAAAAATAACAGCATAGCTGATAAGCGTTATATCCTTAATTAACAGCACAGCTGATATAATTTTTTTGTTCCTATAATTGGAAAACTTGTAAAATATATATATATATATATATATATATATATATATATATATATATATATATATATATATATATATATATATATATATATATATATATATATATATATATATATATATATATATATACTGCTCAAAAAAAGTTAAAGGCCACTTTCAATTTTTAGGTCATTTCAACTAAGCTGTTTTTTTTAAACCTGAACACTCAGTCAAAAAAGTTTTGCTGCATTTTGTTGCATGCTTAAACAATGTTTGTTAATCTGACAATAAATCAAATCTGTGTTACGTGTGTGTACCTCCAAGGTCAATCAAATGCACGTGGTGGAAAGGGAAATAATGCATGTTTGAAAATGCTAATTATGGCAAAGCCTGTTGATAACATTGCTGAAATTTGCTTTTCACGTGCAAGTCGTGACTATGGTGAACACATTTCACCCACTTTTCGGAAAGAACGGGCAATGGGTATGTTTGTAACATTTACCATTTTAGCCATGGCTCAGCGTGTCTTGCCGTCTTGTGGTAGACCTTGGACGTCCTGACCTGCATTGTTCTGCGACACTGCCGTTTGCATTATAACGATCACGCAGAGTTTGTATGACAGAGTGGGCAACTCCTAATCTCCTAGCAACTTCTCGCAGCCCTACATCATCCTGCAGCCATGCCATCGCTCTCCATCTGTCAACATTCGTCAAGCGTCTTAGTTGAGCCATGGCTAAAATGGTAAGTGTTACAAACATACCCGTTGCCCGTTCCTTCCGAAAAGTGGGTGAAATGTGTTCACCATAGTCACGACTTGCACGTGAAAAGCAAATTTCAGCAATGTTATCAACAGGCTTTGCCATAGGAAGCATTTTCAAACATGCATTATTTCCCTTTCCACCACTTACATTTGATTGACCTTGGAGGTACACACACGTAACACAGATTTGATTTATTGTCAGATTAACAAACATTGTTTAAGCATGCAACAAAATGCTGCAAAACTTTTTTGACTGAGTGTTCAGGTTTTTAAAAAAACAGCTTAGTTGAAATGACCTAAAAATTGAAAGTGGCCTTTAACTTTTTTTGAGCAGTATATATATATATATATATATATATATATATATATATATATATATATATATATATATATATATATATATATATATATATATATATATATATATATATATATATAAAAATATTTGTAAATCACATGTAAACTTACAATTCCATTACATTCCATTTTTTTCAACATTCACCCTTCAGCACAAGAGTAGATAGTGTATATACTAAATAAATAATAAGGAAATTGTATTTGAAGACTTGTCAATTTTATCATTGTTAAGCAAAATCTGTTTCCTTGTTTTTTTAGTATCACAGTTAGTTACACAGCGGAGGGGGCACTTTATGTCGGTCTCCTCTCTACTATTGTTTCGAGATCAGATCATTCACAGCCGTAACTAATTTGTGATACCACTAGTCCTCTCAGACACTGGGACTTCACCATTTTCTGCAGAAATTCTATTTCTGTAATTGTCAGTACTATACTGATCCAAGAGCCAAATAAAACCTCTCGCCACACTGGGGGCTCGTCCGGGATTATTTCTGTATATCTTGAGCCATACTTAGTCTATTCATCTATCTACACTCTATTTTGTGCCACCCATAGATAACATAAGAAATATAATTTTGGAACAAAATTCTATAATAGGATTTTTTTTTTTTTTTTTTTTTTAAACCAATATTTTCTTAGGAGGAGTACCATTTAGTACTCAGTAAATAGTTGATGCTCACAAAGTTGCATGGAAATTTTTTGTTCATTTAAAGTAATTAAGTTTAATTACAATAACTTGGTTATAGTAAATATACATACCCTATCTAAGTAACGCCATGGCTGATCTAGTGAAGTTCAGAACTGCGATCATGCAGATGGGTAAGGAATTAAATATGACAGGTGATGCTCTCACTCAGTATGTCACAACAGAAGTGGACAAACATATGGATAGGGAAGAAAGAAAGTTGCAATTAGAGACTGAAGCAAGGAAATTAGAGGCTGATAGAGAAGCAAAGAAATTAGAGGCTGAAGAAAGGCGGTTGCAAGCGGAAGCTGAGAGAGAAGCCAAAAGACTGGAAGCTGAGAGAGAAGACAAAAGACTGGAAGCTCAGAGAGAAGACAAAAGACTGGAAGCTGAGAGAGAAACCAAAAGATTAGAAATTGAAGCCAAGAAATGGGAGGCTGAAAATGAGGAAAGGAAATTACAAGCAGAGAGAGACCATCAGTTGAGATTAAAAGAGCTTGAAATTCAGGCAAATACTGGCAATAATGGTGGTAGCTCACCTCACTCTGAGAGTAGCTCCAGCCAGAGCACCTCAAGTGGGGCCATGAATTTTCATCTGGACCCATTTGTAGAGAAAGAAGACGCCATTGAGTCGTACCTGGATAGATACGAAAGACTAGCCACTACCTATGGCTTAGTGAAAGAAAAATGGAGTCTTAAACTATCTCAGGGATTGAGAGGTGTGGCCTACGATGTGTATTTGAAGCTCTCAAGAGATGACCAGGAAGATTATGAAATCCTGAAGCAGGCACTGCTTGTGAGATATGAAAAGAACTCAGAATCATATAGAAAGAAATTCCGAACAGCTAAACTTCTTCCAGGAGAAAACTATCACCAATTCTCAGCTAGATTGGAAACCTATTTGGAAAAATGGAGTAGTTTAGGAAAGTGTCAGGATCTGAAAGAAATGGTAATGATGGAGCAAGTGAAAGAGTCCATGCCTCAAGAAATGAGGAAGTTTATCATGGAACAAGGAACAGAGAGATTGGAAGATATTGTAACTGTTGCTGAGAGGTATCAAGCAGCTCAGGCAGAATTATTAGGAAATAAGAAGAAGCAGGGTGAAAACTTCAAATCATCACAAAACTATACCAAATATGAACAAAAGGACCACACCACAAGGAACAAACAAAGATTTGACCAAAAGGACAAAAACCCTCTAAGATCAGATAAGACACCTTACCGGAAGGAAGGAAAGTGGTGTAAAACTTGTCTAATGAGTAACCACAATACTGCGGACTGCAGAAGGAAGAATCCTCCTCATCATGCTGCATGTCTTACAACAGGGAATCAGGGAAGGAAGGAAATGGCAGTAAGTCAGAAAGACTTCCATCATCCCCCTGTCTGTGAGGAAGTGACCGTGAATGGCACTCAAGTACTGTGTTTATATGACACAGGATTGGACTTTGATTCAGTTGTGTGCTCTTCTCTAGTGAGTTTTGACCAGAAAACCACAGAAACAGTGGAAATCAGAGGACCTATCAAGGGAGCAAGAACCATGACATTACCCATAGCCCGAATCAACATAAGATCTCGCTATGTGGAAGGAGAAATCAAAGCAGCAGTGATGGACGACCCTATTTACCCTTTGATTTTGGGGTGTAGGTATGTTTTCCTTGGAGAACCTATAAAACCTGTAGTTATGGCAACAGTCCAGACCAGGGAAAGCTCCAGGAAAATGGAGGAGAATCCTATCAATACTCATCCAGAAGAGATGAAAAAGGCTCAGGCAGCAGATAGCACACTGAAGCCTTGTTTTGGCAAATTGACTAAAGCACATAACCCTCCAGAGAAAGGAGACTTGTATATGAAGAATGGCCTACTATACAGAAAAGCTGGAACAGGACCTAAAGGGCATGGACAGCTTGTAGTGCCAAAATCTTACAGGGAGAAGGTTATGACGCTAGGACATGCTATACCCTTCAGTGGACATATGGGAATAGGGGCCACTGGACAAAGGATAGCCTGTCACTACTTTTGGCCAGGAATTACAGAGGACATAAAAAGATATGTAAGATCCTGTCCAGAATGCCAAAGAGTAGCTCCTAAGCATAGGACTGCACCAGCAACACTGGGAGAAATGCCTATTATGGGAACCCCTTTTGAACGTGTTGCAGTAGATATTGTTGGACCCCTCACTAGGACCAAGAAGAGAAATGCTTACATCTTAACCTTGGTTGATACTTGCTCTATGTGGGGAGAAGCAGTGGCCATGTCAGCTATAGATTCAAAGCACGTGGCAGAGGCACTGTTGACAATATTTACCCGATTAGGTTTCCCGCATCAGATATTGACTGACAATGGGTCTCAGTTTAAGGGAAAGCTAACATAAGAAGTATTCAGGATATTTCACGCCAGGCACTATCATTGTAGTCCCTACCATGCCCAAGGGAACGGTCAAGTAGAGCGGTTCAATGGTACGCTAATTTCAATCCTTAGAAATCTGGCGAGTGAAAAACCTGATACTTGGGATACATACTTACCCGCTGCACTATTTGCATATAGGGAAGTACCCCACAATTCAACTGGATTGGCTCCAGCTACATTGTTGTTTGGAAGACCAATCAAAGGTCCACTGGAAGCATTGCTGCGGACATGGACTGATGAAAAAGCAGAGGAAACAGTGACTTCCTCATACCAGTACGTCAACGAGTTGACATCTCGATTGAAAGCAGGTTGGAAACTGGCCAATGATAACTTAAGACAGGCCAGGAGGAAGCATGCTGCGTACTACAACAAAAAAGCAAAGGATAGGGAACTGGAGGTGGGTGAAAAGGTGTTATTACTGTTGCCGAGCAGCAATAATAAATTGCAGATTGGATGGCAGGGACCCTATGTCATACTGGAGAAACTTTCCAGGACCAATTATAAGATTGACAAGAAAGGAAAGGAGAAGGTATATCATGTCAATCTTCTTAAAAAAATACTATGACAAGGAATCATCAGAAGTTGCACATATCATGACCCTAGCCATTGCAACAGAAATGCACGGTGAACCACTTCACTCTATGGAGTATCCACTCACAACTACAGAGGATTATGTTCAAGTAAATATTAGTGAACATTTAACTCCAGAGCAGAAGAAGAGGGTTCAGAAAGTGTTGGAAACCCATGCTGATGTGCTCACAGATAAGCCAGGTCGTACGAATATGTTAGAGTACGACATGAAGGTTACAGACCCTACCCCAGTATGCATGAGAACATACCCTATACCTTATGCGAAAGCCCAAGCACTAAGGGAGGAAGTTGATTATCTGTTGAAGGAGAAAATTATCTCGAAGTCAGACTCTCCCTATAGCTCAAGTGTGGTGCTATTGAGAAAACCGAGTGGTGAACACAGGTTATGTATTGACTACCGGAAGCTTAATGCGATCACAGAATCTCAGGTGGACCCATTACCTGACACCAACCAGCTGTTCTCTACACTGAGTAAGGCTAGGTATTTATCGAAGGTAGATCTAAGCAAGGGATACTACCAAATACCAGTGAAACCAGAAGTTAGGAAAATGCTGGCATTTAGTACATCAGACGGACACTACGAGTTTAATGTACTACCCTTTGGCCTGAAAAATGCTCCCAGTATCTTTTCAAGAATGATGAGGAAATTATTGGAACCTCTACAAAATCCCCATATCACTAACTTTATGGATGACATTCTTGTTGCTACAAACACATTTGAAGAGCATATAGTAGCGCTCTCCATGTTGTTTGACAGACTGAGAGAAACTGGATTGACTGCACGTCCAACCAAGTGCTATATCGGTTGTAAGGAGTTGGAATTCCTAGGTCACACTATTTCTACAGGTCATATGTCTCCTGACCCAAAGAATATAGAGAAGCTAAAGAAGGCACCCCGACCTCAAACGAAGAAAGATGTGAGATCATTCGTGTCATTATGTGGGTTCTATAAGAAGTACATACCCCACTTTAACTCTCTGTGTGCACCATTAACTAACTTAACGAAGAAAGGACAGCCTAACAAAATCCAATGGAATGCTGATTGTGAAAAAGCTTACACAGAGCTAAAAGCAAAACTCACCAGCAAACCTATCCTTACGCTACCCGATATCACACAGGAATTTGTATTAAGGACGGACGCTAGCAGTATAGGGATTGGTGCAACTCTCTTGCAGAAATCAAAAGCCCAGCCGGAGGTACTTTTACCAGTCGCCTACGCCAGTAGGAAGCTGAATGCAGCTGAGTTGAACTACTCGACCATAGAGAAAGAATGTTTAGCTCTAATTTGGTCCATCAACAAACTTTCACCTTATCTGTATGGGACACACTTCATTGTCCAAAGCGATCACCAACCTTTAACATTCTTGGCTGCATCTAAAAAGCTAAATTCGAGATTGTTAAGGTGGAGTCTGCTTCTGGCGCCTTATTCCTTTACCGTGAATTACATTCCGGGAAGAGACAATGTAGGAGCTTATTTTTTAAGTTGACACCCTAGTACTCTGGAAGGACAGACGCAAAAGGATTAACCACAGCAGGGGTTTACACGTCAGCTATGACAAGTCACAGCTAGGAAAGGAGGGGGCTATGTCGTGAAACGAGTGTAACCCACTACTTTGTTAATCACTATGTCGAGATACAGATTTGCTTCAACCAATCAACGAGCACCGTTCACCAGTCTCTGAGACAGAATAAATTAACGGCCATCTTGTTCACGCAAGATGGCGGAGGAAAACTGAATAAAATTCGGCTGTACAGCGCTTGAGACTAAACCAGAGGAAACCAATCATTTTGCTCCGCCAGGAACCAACCAAACGCTTTCCTTAAGCATTTACCTACCTATATAATCGGGCAGATTTTATGCATAATCACACATCACCGAAGCGACGCCAGAGATACCGACCGACTGAAGAGGAGAAGCTGTCACCTTGATTTATAGCTTACCTGGAGTGCAATGACCTGCAGCCTGCTTTGCTAAGTCGAGTCAAAATCTGGCCGGTTTGAATCTTAGAGGGTAAATATATTTACGATAACCTTTAGGAAAATAGGCTTTCAGCAGGTCTATAATGTTGGTATTTTTTGTGTGTCATTTATACTACCTATCAGGTTACTGATTGTATCTTGGTGAAATTAAGTATAATGATTGTATTTCCTATTATGATTGAATAGACGAAGACTAATAGGACTCATACTTCAACCTATTGTCTCCTATAACTTCAATCTATTATCTCAGACCAACTGCAATATAACCAAAACAGTCCTTGTTAGGACTCAATCTATTGTCTCCTATAACTTCAGTCTATTGTCTCAGATAACACCAACTGAAATATAACCAAAACAGTCCTTGTTAGGACTCAATCTATTGTCTCATCTAACTCCAATCTATTGTCTCCTATAACTCCAACCTGATATATATATATATAACCAGACAGTCCTCGTCGCATATACTCCTATCATCAGAACACAACAATATGGTTAGGATATATGTTGCCATCCAGTTTAGCAAGGGCCTGGTATATTATAGGGGGAAGGAAATGGTTGTATCACACCTAGGTGTACATATTATTGGATGTATTCATGTATTGCGTACATATTATTGGATGTATTCATGTATTGCGTACATATTATTGGATGTATTCATGTATTGAATTTATATCATTGAATGTATTCATGCATTGAATTTATATTATTGAATGTATCCATGTATTAGTTTATCAGAAAGAATGTTTTGCAAGTAGACACCTGTCTTGTCTCGCTATTGCTAAATCATACTAAGCCATGTTGTCATTCATCCTACATGCAGACACTGAGACACGCTCATATCATATACAATAGAAATAGGTGGGCTTGAGGACAGAAATTAGCCCCTATTTTTCCTTGTTACAGGTTTTATTCGTGTCCTAAAACCTGAGATCGTGGGTCATCAATCCAGCTGCCTGGAACTCCGCAGGAGCATAGAGGTTGTCCTGACTCTACATCTTTGGTCCCCCTCAGTCTTGGGTGGGCTAAAGGAACGATACTCAGCCGATGTTGTGTGAACCAACCAAAGAAGAACAGACCTTAGAGAGATGAGTACACATTAGTACCATTTCTGTCAGCATTGTGAGCATAGAAACTGTCAGTGATGAGAAAGTGAATTAGCATAGCAAGAGACAAAAATAACAGCATAGCTGATAAGTGTTATATCCTTAATTAAAAGCACAGCTGATATAATTTTTTTGTTCCTATAATTGGAAAACTTGTTGTAAAATATATATATATATATATATATATATATATATATATATATATATATATATATATATATATATATATATATATATATATATATATATATATATATATATATATATATATAAAATAAATATTTGTAAATCACATGTAAACTTACAATTCCATTACATTCCATTTTTTTCAACATTCACCCTTCAGCACAAGAGTAGATAGTGTATATACTAAATAAATAATAAGGAAATTGTATTTGAAGACTTGTCAATTTTATCATTGTTAAGCAAAATCTGTTTCCTTGTTTTTTTTAATATCACAGTTAGTTACACAGCGGAGGTGGCACTTTATGTCGGTCTCCTCTCTACTATTGTTTCGAGATCAGATCATTCACAGCCGTAACTAATTTGTGATACCAGTAGTCCTCTCAGACACTGGGACTTCACCATTTTCTGCAGAAATTCTATTTCTGTAATTGTCAGTACTATACTGATCCAAGAGCCAAATAAAACCTCTCGCCACAATAAATATACCGCCAACCTGCGGTTTTCCACAATATATAACTTCGTCACTGGACTTCTGATCATATAAAGACGAATAGTCTTAAATAGCTACCTTGAGCACAAAATATAAGTTCTGCATTACAGGAACTGTGAGCTGTTCTCACAGGCTAGGTAAGCCTTTAACAAATTCTGCAACCGAATGCGTAGTAATGATAAAGTCGGTGTTACCTTGAAACGAATCCTCAGAACATAAGAAATAACACTGTCGTCATTCCTGACGTACAGTAAATCACTGGGGAAATCTGACAACGCAGTCACTTCGAAGATTTTCCTTCCCCAGGATACAACGGACATTCACGTCCTCCAGAAGCCAGTTCGCATATCTCCCTCACGGAAGTCTAATTTTGCGCTCAACAACTGCGCATGGCAAAAAGCCCAGAACTGTTTACCTTTGACCCTAGAGGTCAAACACCATGAATGAACCAAAAAGGGAGATAACCCCTAATCAACCTGACACAGCAAAGTTAAGACATAGTTCCCCAACTTTGACCACGGTGAAAGACATACAACCAATAAATCGACGTTTGAAACTCCGTCAATAATGACAGCAACATATTACTGCACCCCCCCTGTAAAAAAAAATGACACTTTTTTTTTTTTAAAATATATCCATGAGCAAGATAGCACAAGCATCAATTATGTGCCCATGAAAGAATGAACCTAATATCAGGTACAATAGACGCATAAATAAAGCGTCTGGAGAGAGTAAAAATCATCCCCCATCATAAGAGAAAATATTTCCTCTAAGCAAAACAAACTCGGGAGGTACCATAAAAGAAACCTAAGTTGCTGGCAATACCAATCATAGATATCAAAAATTGTCAAATACTATAATTATAGCAATATACAAATATCATGAACTACAATACTATACCATCAGCATATCTAATGGATATATATCATGGATGGACATAACCAAATTTGTTAAAGTCATATACATCATCCAAAATATATGACACAATTGTGTTAATATATATTATGATATTAAGAACAGACATAAGTCTGGAAGTGTATCAGGAAATCTAGGACATAAGATTTAAATGGAATCATGTGGGCATCTAGACAATATGTCTGCCATCACATTATCTGAACCATGGATAGCTCGCACCGTGAAATGGAAAGGTTGAAGAGCAATAGCATAACGAGTAGATCTCGAGCTCTTCAAATCCTTACTTTGCATAGCTGTAAGAGCTTTTTGATCGGTTTCCATAATGAAATGCGCGCCCAGAAGGAACCTTTGCAGCTTAAGAATGGATCAAACCATGGCCAACAATTCACGGTCTAAAACCGAGTAATTCCTTTCTGCCGCATTCAGCTTCCTAAAAATATGCATTACAGGATGCAGAGTTCCTGAATACTCCTGCATTAGTGCCGCTCCAATCCCAGTGGAAGAGGCATCACTACGAAGGACAAAAGTCTTATCAATCGTTGGTAGTCTTAAGATAGGATGAGATGAGAACAAATTCTTAACCTAATCCAATGACGATTGGCATTCCTGGGACCAAAGTACCATATTAGGAGAACCTTTTTTTAATAACGTTGAAAGTCGTGCCATAATGGAGGATAGATTATCAATGAATCTTCCATAGAATTGTATTAATCCCAAGAGACTACGTACTTGCTTTTTTGTCTTCGGGACTGAGATATTTAATATCTTAGAAATGTTTTGGTCCTCTGTCTTCAACAGACCATGACCAACCCGATGACCCAGGAAAGAAATTTCACTAAACCCAACAAAAGCTTTAGAGGGTTTTGCAGTCAAACTATGCTCACGTAGAGTAGATAGTAATTCATTTAAACCTAAATAGTGTTCTTCCCAAGTATCACTGAACAGACAGATGTCGTCCAAATAGGCGATGACATCTGTACGATACGATAGAATTCGTCGCATCATGCGCACGAAAGTTGCTGGGGCGTTCATAAGCCCGAAAGGCATAAAATTCCACTGAAATAAACCCCTAGGTGTTGAAAAAGCAGTGAGAGGTTTGGCGTGTTCCGTCAAAGGGACTTGCCAATAACCTTTCGACAAGTCTAGTTTAGTAAAGAATCTAGCTTTAGAAAGTCTAATAAGTAGATCATCTAATAAAGGCATAGGTTCAGCATCGAACTTCATAACTTGATTTAATTTGCGATAATCAACGCAAAGACGTATGTTATTGTCTTTCTTTCGAACAATAACCATCGACGAAGAATAAGCTGAAGTGGATGGTTCAATTATTTTCAATTGAATCATCTCATCCAATTCTTTCTCGACTTGTGCTTGAAAATGAATAGGTATAGGGTATGGTCTTACTCTGATCGGATTACGATCAGTAAGTATGATGTCATGTTCAATGACATGTGTGTGTCCAGGAATGTCGGTAAGGACATCCTGAAATGATTGTAGCGTAGAAGATACTTGACGCTGTTCCTCAAAAGACAAGTTCGAAGAGACGGTAACGTTTTTCCATGATTCCGTAGAATTAAGTGGAATCACGGGAAGAGGTAAGTTAACATCAGAAAAAGTAGTTTCCTCATCCTGTATAACGGACAGGGATGAGATATGACCATGTTGGACTGGAGAATCGTCCGTCGCCTGGAAAATAGGCTGTAAATAGTCTGGTCGTTCAATAAATTCCGTAAGCATATTTATATGAAAGGTTTTATGCCTTCCATCAACATCGACAATATAGTCGACATCCGAAATTTTAGAGACTATAGTGTATGGACCTTTCCAAGAAATGAGAAGTCTGTTTTCCCTCGAGGGAAGTAAGACAAACGCTTTGTCTCCAGGACAAAGTTGACGTAGGCGTCTTTTCTTATTAGTGAATCGCCTAGCCTTTTCTTTAGCAAATTCTGATGATGAAGTAGCTAACCTGCATGATTTGATAATTTTCTCCCTAAGAGCAATGACATATTCATATGATGATTGTGTATCATCGTCAATATTTCGGCAGCGATCAAATCGTGTAGCAAGGACATAGGACAGCGCGGTTGTGCGCCAAAGACAAGTTCAAAAGGAGAAAATCCTGTATGCTCGTTGGGAACCTCTCTATAAGCAAAGAGAGCTGCAGGTAGGACCCTGTCCCAATCATCAGGATGATCCTCCGTTATCTTGCCAAGTAAGTTCTTTAGTGTCCTATTAAGACGTTCAACCAATCCATTGGACATTGGATGATAAATACTACTGAGAGACCTTTTAATGTCCAGAGTAGCCATTACCTGAGACATAGTGTCCGATATTAATTGAGTGCCGTGGTCTGACAGTATTTCTCCGGGGAATCCCAGACGAGAAAATATGAGCCAAAGAGCATCTGCGATATCGACAGTTGATATACTTTTAAGAGGAATAGCCTCTGGCCAACGCGTGCACATGTCAACGCAAATAAGGATAAATTGATGTCTTCTGGCTGACTTAATCTTAAACGGGCCAATAATGTCTATTGCCATTTTCTGAAACGGCCGAATAGGAATATCTGCGGCCTGAATAGGTGCAGCATGTCTTGGACCTCTAGACATGACCTCTTGACAAATTTTGCAAGATCGGCAATAAATTTGTATGTCTTTGTTCACGAATGGCCAAAAGAAAGACGCAAGGACTCTAGTCTTAGTTCTGGAAAAACCCATATGTCCAGCACACTGAGAATCGTGTGCATGTTGAAGAATTAAGGCTCTCATACACTTAGGCACAAGAATTTGCGAATGCATAGACTTGTCCGAGTGTTGTACCATTCGTACCAATATACCATTCTTCATAGTGATATACGATCTGTGATTCGTATTCTGATTAGGATCACCTTTCTTTGCGAGAAGGAAGAATTTCTTTAAAGAAGGATCTTCTTCTTGTCGTTTAACAAAGGAGTCATGCGAAATCACCAAGTGATCGTCTTGGTTATCAACTCCATTACTATCATCAGATGAAGTTGGAGGGATAAGAGCTTGGGCTCTTGTTACCACTGCATTGACCGTTTGGATATTTTGTTCCTCCCAAATAGAAATTTGTTGCAGGGTGCATTCCTTAACCCCATGAATACGACCGATTATAAGATCCGAAATAGGATTAGGAAGAAGACATGCGTGGACATCTCCTGTAAAGAAGGGAGTATCAATGTTAATGACAGCAGTAGGATATTTTTCCATGGTACCTCCAAATGTAACACATTTGACCACCTTTCCTGTGTAACAGCGTTTATCTATAAGAGACTGTCTAACCCCGACAGTAGTACATCCAGAATCAAAAAGCACTGAGACTGGACTATCATTCACTAGACCTTTATGCAAGATGAGAGATCCTCTCCCATCATGCGCAACTGTAGCAGGAAGAGCGGGAAGAGGGTGACCACAAATTAAGGTAGATACAGACGATGGCTCGAACAATGTTGAGCATTGGGGGCATTCAGTTGCTCTCCCAAAATCGAAAGCACAACCGGTGATAGCATTAGAGTTCCCACTATCATTTACTTGATTACAGGCTCCATTAAACTCTTGTTGTGCAGAGTTTGCCTGTTGGTAAGTTTTTCTTTTGTTATATCTAGGTCTACCGCGATTATCATTTCCCCTGTAATTATTATCATACTGCCTATTGTAATTATCATTCCGGTTTGAATCCCGGTTTGTATATTCACCATCGTCATATTCTTGACGTCGAGAATGGTTATCCCGAGAAGAAAAGCTTGGGTAGTTTTTATTGTGATAACCTTTGCGACAGTGTCTAAAATTATTACCACCAAAATTACGAGAACTACCACCTCGTCTCCAGTTCTTAGAAGAAGAACCTTCATATGTTGGATTACTCTGCTTATGAGTGTAATTCTGATTACTTTTCCTATTCCAGTTTTGTTGAGCACCCTGAAATTTCTTATTGAAATTAGGGCCATATGGTGCTGCCGAAGCAACTGGCAACCCTTCTTTCATTTTAGAATTGCTAACTGTAGCATGGGGATGCGCGGTGGCATACTGGCAACAGTATTCCTCCATGTCTTTTAAGTTTTTGGGCTTACGCTCATGAAGAAATGCAAGGAAAGAATCATTAACAGATGACAAAACTTTGTCTCGAAGTAATAAGTCCATTAGGCCTTCATATGTTTTCTCAGTTTGAGACAACTCAATCCATCGTGTAAATGTACAACGTATCTTTGTAATAAAATCAGAGAAATCTACCCCATTTTCTGGCAACATTGTCCTAAAACGAAGACGATAATCTTCTTTTAGTTGATTTTTTTTTTAGTAATACTGCTCTGACAACATCGTAATTAGTTCTGTTATGTTCTTCTATTGTCATAAGAGTAGTCACTGTTTCACCTGTAAAAAATTCCATCAGTTGTTCGACATATTTTAATTTTTTTATTTTATGCGTATCGCAAAAAAATTGGAATCTATCCAGATAATCCGCTATGTCGTCTTTTAAAGGATTGAAATGAGGTAATTTTATCTTACTAGCAAACTCCTTTGTTGTACCCGAAGTTGCTTGATGAGCACCCATATTTGTCACTTTCAATTTCGCTAATTCCAAAGTTGCGAGTCTTTCCTCATGTTCCATTTTCTGTTTCTCTTTCCTTTCCTCGGCTTCCCTATCCAATCTTCTATTTTCCGCCTCTGCCTGAAATTTTCTTTCCTCTGCAGCAGCTTGAAGTTTTCTTTCCTCTGCTTGAAGTTTTCTTTCCTCTGCAGCAGCTTGAAGTTTTCTTTCCTCTGCAGCAGCCTGAAGTTTTCTTTCCTCTGCAGCAGCTTGAAGTTTTCTTTCCTCTGCAGCAGCCTGAAGTTTTCTTTCCTCTGCAACAGCTTGAAGTTTTCTTTCTTCAGCAGCAGCTTCATTTTTTTGTTTTTCCATTTCCATCTGGAATTTTCTTTCATCAGCTTGCATTTGCAACCTTAAATTCTCAGCATCTATCTTCTTTTGTTCAGCTTGCATCTGCAATCTTAAATTCTCAGCATCTATCTTCTTTTGCTCAGCTTCTGCTTTCTTTTGTTCAGTTTCTGCTTTCTTTTGTTCAGTTTCTGCTTTCATTTTATTTTCCTCTTTTTGTCTCTTTTCTTCTGACTTCAATGCTATGACGAATTGAGCAGTCGCGAATTCTTCTAATTCTTTACCAGACATGCCAAGGGATTTCCCTTGTCCAATGAAGTATTCCAGTGTAGACATTCTGTCTAATGAAATCAGTAACCTGAAAAATTAAATAAATTACCTTATCCCATTCAATGGGAGACAAGTCTTTAATATTAGACTTGTATACTCAGTTCAGTTTATTTCACTCTCTTTGAGAGACAAGTCTTAGTCAAAGACCTTGTATGGTTACCTTGTTTCTTTATAATAATATTCTATCAATAATCTCAATATGAATAGTGTATCATATTAATAACAATAATAATAATACATGACCAAGTATATGTATGTAGACTGTGTATGACAATAATAAATACGAGGACAAAGATACAGAACAACAACCGAAAACGTTTGCAGAAGTCAAATAAACAATACAGCGAAACTAAGGAAAATGTTACAAAAATGTGTAAAGATGACTGCGAAAAGTAAACAAGACAAATGGCAACACTGTTATAAACAAAAAAGGTGTAAAGAAATAAGTGAAAGGAAGGAGAGACGAACAGATACAAACAAAACAAATCGTAAATCAAAGAATGGAAAAATAACGAAAACAACACTAATAAATCTTGTCACAGCTAAACGTAAATAGCAACAATTGTCGCTAGCAAATCCCAATTAAGGAAATTTGCAGTCCCTACAGAAAACGCTCTCAATAGACAACCTCTGTTACGTGGTATGATCTAAAGGAGTCACCTTTCCCAACCATCCCGCTGAAAACAACAGAAAAATACACCACAATATTACAAGTAACATATAACATTGCATATAATGGAATGTGTTGCAAACAAAGTTTAGTTACAAATAACAATATAGTAACTCTCTTGCTCTTTGTCAACACGGGAGTACAATGTCAAGCGCGCAATGATTGTTAGATCCACAATAACATGTAGTGGTCTCCAGGAACATAAAGTCACTATGACCTTCTCGATAAATAGTTGAGACTTGAGGCCCAATGTTGAAACAGTTCGTCGACGGTATTGTTTACAAAAAATACTTGACCTCGAACTACGTGACCTGAACATTCAGACGTTGAAGAGTCTGTTGACTGTAACGTGTAAACAACCAGCGGTACTGTTTACAAAAAATACTTGACTTGTGTGCAGCTGTGGTCCACGTAGCAATATTGCCTAGATGCCAACTCCAGTACTTGTACCAACTGTGGTTCATGTAGCATTATCACATAGATGCTAACACTGTTTATGTGGGTCAACAGTCGATGACCTATTTCTACTGTCCTGTATAGCCAAAGCTTGGAAATGTAGAGTACTACGGATGTGTGTTATTTATAGCTGTCAACCTTGATCATTCCAATCTGTAGTCGAAACCAAAATTGAAGCCGTAAAGCCCATGGAACTGGCCTACCAGAAATGTTAGTTGTTTTTTTATGCGTGCAAATGTTGATGTGTAGTTGGCCAGGTACGCGTGTCGATGTCACCTGAACAGTGTACTGGTGCGGTGAAGATCTGGGTCACTCACGCTGACAGCATACATGGTCCTTGTACGATGATGATGAGAGACCTGGGTGTGTGCAGACGCGAATGAGTTTAGGATCATATATAGTATACACAATACACCCAGTCACACTCGTACTAAAGCCAATGATGGTTGAAACTACTGGTGACAGTTCATACATTTATTGACAGGTGTAGTGGGTTAGATGGTATTGTATGGTGGTGATGGTACTATGTGTGATGCATGAGGTCAGCTGTGAAGGCTCCTGAGATAAAATGTAACTGAGAGTTGTCAGAAGGCCCTTTCTCGCTACCACTACGACCTCACACTTATCTTTTTTTTGTGTTCTAATGAATGTGGCTACGTTAAATGTCTAGGGTAATGATATGTACTGTGGTGTGATAGTTTATAGACACACACACAGATATTTACTAAGTCTAATACTATTACCAAATGTTATAATACACTGAACTAACTCAAGTGTGTAAAATTTTGATAGAATTTATCTTACATTTATTTGATCTGGACCGAGTTTTATTTCGGCCAGAACATATGAAAGGTTTAGAAATTATGAAAGGAATGCATGAAATTATTACATAATAAATGCAAGAGTGTACATATGTATGTTACTAGACTATTTAGTTTTATTAATGTTTATAGTAGTCATCTAATTTGGGAGACCGTTTAATGGTTGTGCTGTTGGGGTGGCCTCATCACTCCAGTCTATATTGACTACACAGTGTCCAGTAAATTGCAGGAATTTTATGGGATTGTTAGTAACTATACTGAGTTGGTGAATTCTCAGCAGACCAGAGGCTCACTCAACTTTGAAGATGTAGCTCTGGTGCTGAGATCTGGTGGCCCCACCTCTCCGTGCTTGGGGGCAATAATAGTGGTCTGGTGGCCCCACCTCTCCGTGCTTGGGGGCAATAATAGGCTGCTCTGACACAAGGTTACTGCACGGATCCACTCGGGTAAAATCAACAACTCGTTTGACACCACAATGGTGCCAACTGAAACTCACAGCTCAGAAATATGAATATAGTACACAGTAAATAAGTGCTAGCAAAACTCTGCTGAGCCGCTGGCTATAGTATGGTGTCCCACTGAATATTATGTATTATTTCTGGGAAATCACCACTACAATTAATGACTGTGTTACTGGACAGACTTATGTCGAATGGCCAAAAATGTGCGTCTCTATCCCGCTAATATAAAATGCGTTGGCCAATCAGATCAGAAGACTAAGCTTTTCAATTCAAAATATGAAAATAAAGTCAAAATTACATCTTATTTTCTCAAATGTACGTCCGTCACATTTTATCTTTTCCCAAAAAAGTCAAAAGTACATCTCAATTTTTAAAATGTACGTCGGTCACAATTTATCTTTTCCCCACAATTTCACTTGTTTTTTTGGACTAACACATGTAAAACTGCACGAACCTGCCTCCTAAGTTATTTTTAGCCACTACTGTCCGCTACTCCCCCCTCTCTTGCATTCTAACTAGATTTGAACACTTGAGTCTCAAGGTTGTGATTTTTGTGCAAATAGTGGCATGTTTGATTCAATGCAGTCTTTCGCTGATGTGAACAACCCCGTCTTTTGTCATTATCTTTCTTATTATCTGTCCGTCTGTATAAATGAAAGTATATTATTTCACTGCTCAGAATGGGCCATCCGGCCAGCTTATTTTTATATTCCTAACATTAATATTAAGAAAAAGTTACTTTTTGAATTTTGTAATATTTCAAGCATCTGCGTTTGCCGCTGAATTCAAATAAAAGGCTTGGTATCGCAAAAGCGTCCAATAAATGACTGTGGCGTATCATATCCAAGGTCCCTTCTGTCGAATTCCTTTCTTTATGTCAACTTGGGGAGGGTGAACGTGACTTTTCCTCCTTGCCCCACCAATTTGCGTCCATTAACCTCGCTAGTTCAAGTATGCGTTCAGTCAGATTTTTGTCTTTTGATCCTCGTTCCGTTTTGCCTTCAAGTCTAACACCTGATGACCCGCGGCGCGGGCAATCATGTATTCCAGCAACTTACGCATTGGTTTTTTATCCCTACGTTGTATCATTGGAGATATTTTGACGTTGTATCACTGTTAATTTTTACAACACATTTCCCCACCTGAAAACATGCCTACGGCAAGTTCTAAAACCAGTGATACACATAGACAAAATCTCTCCTTACGCCTGCCATTACTCTAATTTTGATCACAGGGGTGCCGACTGAGGAAATCTGCACCGACATTCAATTTACCTGGGATATATTGGATACTAAACTGATAAGGTTGAAGCAATAAAGACCACCTCAGCAATCTTGCGTTTTCATGCTTAGCCTGAGATAAGAATACGAGAGGCTGATGATCCGTCTCGACCACAAAAGTCCTACCATACAGATAGATTTGAAACTTCTTTATTGCCCAGACCAACGCTAAACATTCTTTTTCGCTTGTGGAGTATCCTTGTTCCGCCTTATTCAATTTGCGGCTTGCATAAGCGACTGGTTTCAGTTCCCCATCAGGTGAAGATGATCTTTGCAACAAAGCCGCCCCGAGTCCTACATTACTGGCATCGGTTCTCAAGACAAAGTCCTGTGTCAAATCAGGTAGTTTGAGAATAGGCTTGCTAGTGAGTTTTTCCTTTAAATCCTGGAACGCTAATTCACTTTGCGCAGTCCAATTAATTTTATCTGGAAGTCCCATGCGAGTCAGATCAGTCAGAGGAGCACAAATAGAGTTAAAATCTTTGATATATTTTTGATAAAATCCGCATAACGACACAAATGATCGCACGTCTTTTTTTGTTTGTGGTCTAGGTGCTCTCTGCAGTTTTTCCAAGTTCTTAGGATCAGGGGTCATGCTACCCTGATATACCGTGTGTCCCAAGAATTCCAACTCTTTGCATCCAATGCAACATTTTGTTGGCCTAGCAGTTAAGTTCGCCTCCCTAAGCCTATTAAATAACATTTCTAGAGCTTCAATGTGTTCTTCAAATGTCTCTGTGGCGACGAGAATATCATCCATGAAATTCGTGATACATGGGTTATTCAGGGAATCCAACAATTTGCGCATCATCCTTGAAAATACACTCGGAGCATTTTTCAGTCCGAATGGTAGCATGTTGAATTCATAATGTCCATCTGAAGTGCTAAAAGCCAAATAAGGTCTCACTTCAGGCTTCACTGGGATCTGGTAATAGCCTTTACTAAGATCCACCTTTGAAAAGTATTTTTGCCTTGTTCAGTCTGGCAAATAACTGTTTTGTGTCTGGTAATGGATCCACTTGTCCTTCTGTGACAGCATTCAGTTTCCTGTAATCTATGCACAGTCTGTGTTCCCCAGACGGTTTTCTCAGCAATACGACACTAGAGCTAAAAGATGATTCACTGTGTGAAATGATCCCTTCCTTCAACAAATAATCTATTTCTTCCTTCAATGCCTTCTCCTTCGCGAACGGAATAGAATAGGCCTCATACAGATTGGGTTTGAGTCTACCAGTTTCATGTCATACTGTAGCAAATTTGTATGTCCTGGTTTATCTGTTAATACATCTGTATGTTCCTCCAGAACCTGTTGAACTCTCTCCCTCTGGTTTTTAGTCAGGTGCTTACTGACTTTTACCTGTGCTGCTGTTTCACAAGGATGTAATGGGTATTCATGTGAGGTGAGTGGTTCCTTTTGCATTTGAGTTGCGATAGCTAAGGTCAGTAAGGGGTGCTTTCCTGGAGTGGTCTGTCCAGATACTTCTTTAACAGGTTTACATGATAAACTTTCTCCTTCCCCTTTTTGTCAATTTTATAGTTTGTTCTAGACACCTTCTCTAGAACCGTATATGGACCTTGCCATCCAATTTGTAATTTATTCTGGCTACCTGGTAGTAAACCACCTTATACAACTCATCGCACTGCTGTTCTCTGTCCTTTGCCTTCCAGCCGTTAAGAATAGAGGGGGAAACTCTTGAATGGTTTGAAGTTTCAGAAAGGAGTAAGACAAGGAGTACCCTTCGTCCCGTACCTGTTTAACATTTATGCCGAGAATATCATGAGAAACATAAGAGAGACCAAGAACACACAGAGTTTGACTCATTTAACATCGGCGGGTACCATCCCCGGAAATCAGATATGCTGACGACACAGTCCTCCTATCGACCAACCCAAAAGGACTTGAACAATTACTTCTGTCCACAAAAAACACAGCGAGTGCCCAGAATCTATACCTAAACACCAAGAAGACCAAAGTATTGACAACAGACAAAGTAAAGACCAAACCAGAAATTGAAATTGATAACGAAGAACTGGAAAGTGTCAATGAATTTGAATACTTAGGATCAATCATTAACAGCTCTGGCGACTGTGCAGTAGAAATTAAAAGAAGACTTGCAATTGCTTCACATAAGCTAATACAGATGAAAAAACCTATGGCAAGGCACAAGCAAAGAAACAAAGTTACAACTGATCAGAGCATGTATATTCCCAGTAGCAACATACGGCTGCGAGACTTGGACACTCAATATAAAACAGTTGCAAAAAAGATTACATCATTCGAAATGAAATGCTACAGAAGGATGTTGAGAATACCCTGGACAGAAAAAAAGACCAACAGAGAAGTACTGCACTCACTAAACGTACAGGAACATTGGCTCCTAAATACCATCGCAATAAGGAAGCTGAAATTTTTCGGTCATATAAAAAGACATAATAGTCTGGAAAAAACAGTGATGGAAGGCATGGTCCCTGGAAAAAGGGGAAGGGGTCGACCTAGACGACGGTGGACCCAGGACATCACAGAGAGTCTGAACTTGTCTTTGGCTGATGCAGGTCGACTTGCCCAGAATCGTGATGCGTTCAGAGCAGCTGTAATGGAGACAACGTTCTGGAAAGAATACGTCACATGATGACCTGGTAGTAGAAGCAGCACCTTCTCTCCGACTGCCAGTTCTCTGTCCTTTGCCTTCCTATTAAAATATGCTGCATGTTTCTTCCTGGCTTGTTTCAAATTATCATTTGCCAGTTTCCATGCAGCTTTCAAACGAGTGGTCAGTTCGTTCACGTATTGATAAGATGAGGTAACAGTCTCTTCCGCCTTCTCATCTGTCCAGGTCCTTAATAGAGCTTCTAATGGACCTTTTATTGGCCTCCCAAATAGCAGAGTTGCGGGAGCCATCCCGGTTGAACTATGTGGTACCTCCCGGTACGCAAACAATGCGGCGGGCAGGAATTGATCCCACAGATCCGGTTTTTCGTGTGCCAGCTTTCTCAGGATAGAAATGAGAGTCCCGTTGAACCTCTCTACCTGGCCGTTCCCTTCCGGATGGTACGGACTACAATGAAAGTGTCTGGCTTGAAATAGCTTAAAAACTTCTTCCGTTAGTTTCCCCTTGAACTGAGAACCATTATCCGTCAAGATTTGATGCGGGAATCCTAATCGGGTAAATATTGTAAGTAGTGCCTCTGCTACATGTTTTGAATCAATTGACGGCAGGGCTACCGCCTCTCCCCACATAGAACAAGTGTCCACCAGAGTAAGGATGTAACAGTTCCTCCTCTTGGTCCGAGTGAGAGGTCCTACAATATCCACTGCAACCCTCTCAAAAGGTGTTCCCACTATGGGCATTTCCCCTAGAGTTGCAGGAGCAGTCCAGTGCTTTGGAGCTACCCTTTGACATTCTGGGCAGGATTTGACATATCTTTTTATATCCTCCGTTATCCCTGGCCAGAAGTAATGACAAGCTATACGCTGTCCTGTGGCGCTGATCCCCATGTGACCACTGAAGGGAATCGCATGCCCGAGTTCCATCACTTTATCTCTATATGAAGTGGGAAGAACCAGCTGGTTGTGACCATTTGTTCCAGTTCCGGCCTTCCTGTATAAGAGTTTGTGCTTCATGAAATATTCCCCCTTGCTCGGAGGTGTGTGGCATTTGGGCAATTTTTTTTAAAACATGGCTTGAGTGTCCTATCCTCAGCCTGCGCCTTCCTCATCTCCTCTGGATGAGCATTTATAGGTTCACCTTCTTCCTCCTTCTTCTGTGACCTGGTCTGCACTGTCGCCATGATCACAGGTCTCTCGGGATTCCCCAAGAAGACGTATCTACACCCCAATATCAGAGGGTAGATTGGTTCATCTATCACTGCTGCTCTGATTTCTCCTTCCACATAGCGAGTTTTCACCGTTATCCTTGCGATGGGAAGTGTCATGAGTGGTATGTCCTTAGTTGCCCCTTGTATTTCCACTGTTTCTGTGGTATACTGACTTGGGTCCACTAGGCTAGACTTCACAACTGAATCATAATCCAAACCTGTATCATAAAGGCACCTTATGGTGACCCCATTACAAATAACATCCTCACAAACTGGGGGGTGATAAGGTTCCTGTTGTCCATTAGGATTAACCTTTAATCTTTGCGTCCCCGACTTCATTGCAGCAATGTTTGAAGGTTTCCTTCTACAAAATTCGGTGTTATGGTTATCCTTCTTGCACCATTTACACCATCTTTTTCCTTGGTTCAACGGTTTTCTTTCATTGAATTTTTGGTCATTGAACTGTGAGTTTCTGTCTCTGTAGTCATTTCTTGGCCGTTCAAAGTTTGTCCTACTTTTATTTCCCTGCTCCCTATTATCAAATTTATTAAATTGCTGTGGAGCTTTAAAATTATCTATGTGCTTCTTTTTAGCACCACTTACCTCTGCCTGGGCTGCCTGATACCTCTCAGCGACATTTAAAACCACCCCAACTTCTCTGCACCTTGTTCCATGAGAAATTTTCTCATGTCTGGAGCCATGGACTCTCTCAATTGCTCAATCATGATCATTTCTTTAAGATCTTGGGTCTTCCCCAGAGCAGTCCATTTCTCCAAATAGGTTTCTAGTCTGGCAGAGAATTGGTGGTATGTCTCCCCAGACAACAATTTGGCATTTCTAAATTTCTTACGATAAAATTCCCCATTTTTTTTCGTACCTCAATAACAAAGCCTGCTTTAACATGTCATAATTCTCCTGGTCTTCTCTGTGCATTTTTGCAAAGACTTCGTAAGAAGTACCTCTCAGTCCCTGTGATAGCTTTAAACTCCACCTCTCTCTCTCTAACCCATATGTAGTAGCTAATAACTCAAAACGTCCTAGGTACCCCTCTATGTCATCGTCTTTTTCAACAAAATGGTCTAAATGAAACCCCATAGCTGAGTTTGAGGCTCCCAGACTGGGCGTAGCATCTGAGGCAAAAGGGCTGGCACCATTTTCAGGGGCCGGGCCTTGTAGCTCCAGCTCCCTTAGTCGTAATTCGTGCTCCCTTTGCAACCTTCTATCTTCTGCCTCCCTTTGCTGTCGTTTTTCTTCGGCCTCCAATGCCTTTGCCTCTTTGTCAGCCTCAATCTGCAACCTCTTAGTCTCAGCCTCAATCTGTAACCTCTTAGTCTCAGCCTCAATTTGTAACCTCTTCTCTTCAGCCAACCGTTCAGACTCTAATTTTCTTTCAGCCTCTTTGTCTAATCTCCTTTCTTCCCGTTCAATATATTTATCGCATTCAGCCGTTACATGTTGAATTAAAATCTGACCCTCCATTCCCATCTCCTTTGCGGTCAGCACAGCAGCTGATCGGAATTTTGCTAGCTCCGCCATACTTTTTAGACAATATAATAATATACAAGATAAATCTCTAACCACTAAATTACTTCTAATTACTATAGTCTAAATAATTCTAATTAATTAATTAACTAATTACTGGCTGTGAAGATTCACCAACTTTTATCTGCAGGGACACTTTTAATTTTAAGGGAATTTTACAATATTTCTCCCACCAGGAGATCCTAATATTACTGTTGGGCTAATGATCCCGGGACAAAGAGACCCCAATATATGTAGTGGGTTTGATGGTATTGTATGGTGGTGATGGTACTACGTGTGATGCATGAGGTCAGCTGTGAAGGCTCCTGAGATAAAATGTAACTGAGAGTTGTCAGAAGGCCCTTTCTCGCTACCACTACGACCTCACACTTATCTTTTTTTGTGTTCTAATGAATGTGGCTACGTTAAATGTCTAGGGTAATGATATGTACTGTGGTGTGATAGTTTATAGACACACACACAGATATTTACTAAGTCTAATACTATTACCAAATGTTATAATACACTGAACTAACTCAAGTGTGTAAAATTTTGATAGAATTTATCTTACATTTATTTGATCTGGACCGAGTTTTATTTCGGCCAGAACATATGAAAGGTTTAGAAATTATGAAAGGAATGCATGAAATTATTACATAATAAATGCAAGAGTGTACATATGTATGTTACTAGACTATTTAGTTTTATTAATGTTTATAGTAGTCATCTAATTTGGGAGACCGTTTAATGGTTGTGCTGTTGGGGTGGCCTCATCACTCCAGTCTATATTGACTACACAGTGTCCAGTAAATTGCAGGAATTTTATGGGATTGTTAGTAACTATATTGAGTTGGTGAATTCTCAGCAGACCAGAGGCTCACTCAACTTTGAAGATGTAGCTCTGGTGCTGAGATCTGGTGGCCCCACCTCTCCGTGCTTGGGGGCAATAATAGTGGTCTGGTGGCCCCACCTCTCCGTGCTTGGGGGCAATAATAGGCTGCTCTGACACAAGGTTACTGCACGGATCCACTCGGGTAAAATCAACAACTCGTTTGACACCACAATGGTGCCAACTGAAACTCACAGCTCAGAAATATGAATATAGTACACAGTAAATAAGTGCTAGCAAAACTCTGCTGAGCCGCTGGCTATAGTATGGTGTCCCACTGAATATTATGTATTATTTCTGGGAAATCACCACTACAATTAATGACTGTGTTACTGGACAGACTTATGTCGAATGGCCAAAAATGTGCGTCTCTATCCCGCTAATATAAAATGCGTTGGCCAATCAGATCAGAAGACTAAGCTTTTCAATTCAAAATTTGAAAATAAAGTAAAAATTACATCTTCTTTTCTCAAATGTACGTCCGTCACATTTTATCTTTTCCCAAAAAAGTCAAAAGTACATCTCAATTTTTAAAATGTACGTCGGTCACAATTTATCTTTTCCCCACAATTTCACTTGTTTTTTTGGACTAACACATGTAAAACTGCACGAACCTGCCTCCTAAGTTATTTTTAGCCACTACTGTCCGCTACTCCCCCCTCTCTTGCATTCTAACTAGATTTGAACACTTGAGTCTCAAGGTTGCGATTTTTGTGCAAATAGTGGCATGTTTGATTCAATGCAGTCTTTCGCTGATGTGAACAACCCCGTCTTTTGTCATTATCTTTCTTATTATCTGTCCGTCTGTATAAATGAAAGTATATTATTTCACTGCTCAGAATGGGCCATCCGGCCAGCTTATTTTTATATTCCTAACATTAATATTAAGAAAAAGTTACTTTTTGAATTTTGTAATATTTCAAGCATCTGCGTTTGCCGCTGAATTCAAATAAAAGGCTTGGTATCGCAAAAGCGTCCAATAAATGACTGTGGCGTATCATATCCAAGGTCCCTTCTGTCGAATTCCTTTCTTTATGTCAACTTGGGGGGGGGGGGGGGGGGGGGTGACTTTTCCTCCTTGCCCCACCAATTTGCGTCCATTAACCTCGCTAGTTCAAGTATGCGTTCAGTCAGATTTTTGTCTTTTGATCCTCGTTCCGTTTTGCCTTCAAGTCTAACACCTGATGACCCGCGGCGCGGGCGATCATGTATTCCAGCAACTTACGCATTGGTTTTTTATCCCTACGTTGTATCATTGGAGATATTTTGACGTTGTATCACTGTTAATTTTTACGACAACAGGACTAACAGTAGAATCACACAGGAACAGTCAATGTAAACAGGTTCACGTACATCATGTTAATTGAAATCGCTTGGTATATATCAGGCATTCTAAGGCTGGTGAACATTCAAATATGTGGGCATGGTCAATAGTGGTATGTTCTTTAATGTACAGTTCATAATGCCGCTTTGGTATCCCTGACTGAACGCGTCAGATACCTTAATAACTCCGTCATACAATGGACGAGCCCTTAACTCATGTAATCCTATTACCAGGGCCGTCGTTCAACTTGGCATAACACGCCAGTTACCTCTTTTCATGCGGTAGAATAGTGGCCATTACACAGACCTCGATATGACGTCAGCTGTGTACTCTTCATAAGCAGGTTGCATCAACCCTGCTATAATGTTTGTATAAATATACCGCCAACCTGCGGTTTTCCACAATATATAACTTTGTCACTGGACTTCTGATCATATAAAGACGAATAGCCTTAAATAGCTACCTTGAGCACAAAATATAAGTTCTGCATTACAGGAACTGTGAGCTGTTCTCACAGGCTAGGTAAGCCTTTAACAAATTCTGCAACCGAATGCGTAGTAATGATAAAGTCGGTGTTACCTTGAAACGAATCCTCAGAACATAAGAAATAACACTGTCGTCATTCCTGACGTACAGTAAATCACTGGGGAAAACTGACAACGCAGTCACTTCGAAGATTTTCCTTCCCCAGGATACAACAGACATTCACGTCCTCCAGAAGCCAGTTCGCATATCTCCCTCACGGAAGTCTAATTTTGCGCTCAACAACTGCGCATGGCAAAAAGCCCAGAACTGTTTACCTTTGACCCTAGAGGTCAAACACCATGAATGAACCAAAAAGGGAGATAACCCCTAATCAACCTGACACAGCAAAGTTAAGACATAGTTCCCCAACTTTGACCACGGTGAAAAACATACAACCAATAAATCGACGTTTGAAACTCCGTCAATAATGACTGCAACAATTGTCTTATTCTTTTTCTTTGGTACTTGACCACTATCTGACAAAGCAATCAGTGACCATCACGCCAGGTGGCATCTTATAGGGCAGCAACAAACTATCTCCACTTTGCTCAGTCGGCAGAAATGCCGAAAAAGTGTGGTGCCCCAGCTCTAGTTCATGCTTTGCATCTCTGCCTCCACAGTTCTCCGTCAGGTAGCTTTTGGCCGGCCTTGCTTTCACTTTCCTTCAGGAGTTCATAGCATGGCAGTTCTGGTGATGGTGTTCTGCCAGAAAATTCTGAATTGTACCAGGCAATATTCAATATTTCACCAATTTAATAAAGTCATCATCATCATCATCAGTTGCCATCTCCACAACGAAGGTTGGCTGTAATGGATCTCCAATGTCTTCTGTCTCTTGTCTTGGTGGTGCACTCTGATAGACTCTTTCCTGTCCATCTCTTGATGTTATCTTCCCACTTATAGCGCTGTCTTCCCCTTGCACGTTTGCCTTCAACTCTCCCTTCTGTTATGGTCTTCTGCAAGGTGTTATGCCTTTTTATGTGGCCAAAGTATTTTAGCTGCCGAACTTTGACCTCCCTCATTAGTTCTCTTTTCATACCTAGATTTTCTAGGACCTCCTTATTTGTTTTCATCTCTTTCCATGAGATACGCCCCATTCTTCTATATATCCACATTTCAAGAGCCTCAATTCTTTCTTCCAAATGCTTATTCATCGTCCATGTTTCTGCACCATACAGAAATGCAGAATATATATAACACTTTATGATTCTCAGTTTTAATTTGTGAGATAACTGTTTGGATGTCAGCATATGTTTCATGTTGTTGAATGTAGCTTTGGCCATTCCTATTCTCTTCTTGATTTCTGTTTCACATCTGCCATCTTCTGTTATTATATGACCAAGATAAACGTAGCTCTTGACTTGTTCCAGGATTTTCCCATTTACGCTTATCTTTAATGTGGGTTTATCGTCTGTTTTGCTAATTATCATAGTTTTTATTTTCTCAATATTAATGTCGAGTCCATATTCATGACTTATACTGTTCACTTGCTTCACTAGTTCTTGTAACTCCTGTTCGCTTTCAGCTAACAACACGGTATCATCTGCATATCTAAGGTTGTTTATTGACCTTCCACTGATGTTCAGTCCTGGTATTTCCTGTATCTGTTTGAAAATTTTTTCGGTGTATAAATTAAATAGGCAGGGGGGACAGCACACAACCTTGTCTGACACCTCTTTTTATGTCTATGTATGGTGAATAATTCCTTCCCGATCTTACTGTGGCAGTTTGCTCCCAATAAAGGTTACTGAGTATTCTTATATCTTTTCCATCAATACCCATGTCTTTGAGGCATTCAATTATTTTCTCATGATGGACTCTGTCAAAAGCCTTCTTATAGTCAATGAAGCGCATATACATACTTTTTTGAACCTCTGTATATTTTTCTGCTAATATTCTTAGGCAAAATATTGCCTCTCTTGTTCCACTGTTCCATCTAAAACCAAACTGTTTCTTCTTGGATTTCGCTGTCTACTTTCTTTCCTGTATGATTTTGAGCAGTATCTTAATTGCATGACTCATCAGGCTGATTGTTCTGAAGTCTGAACATTCTGTTGCATTTGGTTTTTTGGGCAATGTTATGAAAACTGATGTCTTCATGTCGTGTGGTATATATCCTGTATTGTATATATCGTTGCATATTTGTAGCGAAATCTGTGAAATAATCGCTAAATTCAGTAAGATTTTACTACTATGATAATAAATAAACCCGCCCGTGTGTGGTTGCCTATCGTCGTCCTCCACGCCAGTAGAGCGCTGAATTTTGTACATTGGTAATGCTTAGAAAATGATCTCGCCGTCAAATCTTACACGCTTTCCTAGTTCGTCCTTGAGAATTAAAAATAACATTTTGCAGGGTCAAGGAGTATTTGTTCCAAGACCGAGAGAGAGAAGAAGGGAGGTGGATGAAGGAGCGACAGAAGAAATGATACCATTGTCACGCGTTTGGGTTTTGAAACGCAAAATTGTAATGAGCGCGCGACAGTATTGGCCTTTAGCAGATTTGAAAAACAAGACGCAAAGCCACATGCCTCGTACTATATTCTCGCAGTTGAAATGTATATACACACACACAGACAGCTCTCATTTCCTGCCTAGTAGTGTATTTCTGACGTAACCCAAACAAGTTGTTTTATTTTGAATAAAAATGATAGAGAAGGGGGGAAAGATGGCCGACTTATGGAAAAGTATATAATTGACGACTAACAGTGACAAATATGAAAATCCAAACGACAATGAATATGGCCATAAAAATCATTTATAATGATAGCTTAGAGTCTCCTGAGCAATAATATGTTTTAACCTTTAGCATGCTGCCGTCGACATATGTCGACGAAGGCAACCTATGTTCTCCCAGCTGTTGTCGACATATGTCGACCAGCGGATATTGTCGGATAAATAATTTATAGTGTGTGTGCAATTGATCTTAACCCCGGATGTCAAAATTGACTCTTCTGTGAAAGAAGTTTAGCTACCTTTTCTGACTTTTAGTTGTAACGGGTGTGTTAGCGACATTTTTCTGTGCAATTTTCAAATCGAAATCAATCGGCATGGATCAAGCTGCCATTTTAGCTGA
Source organism: Oreohelix idahoensis (assembly GCA_024509875.1). Taxonomy (NCBI): domain Eukaryota; kingdom Metazoa; phylum Mollusca; class Gastropoda; order Stylommatophora; family Oreohelicidae; genus Oreohelix; species Oreohelix idahoensis. The sequence goes on from JAMPIV010023129.1 coordinate 862,012, forward strand.
AATTTTCATGGATTCTGATTCCGATGAGGACGACATTGCTGGGCCTAGTACTGCAAATGTGGTTCGTGCTCAGAATAGGGATGATGAAGGTGATGGGGAAAATAGTGATGTGTCGAGTGTTGATGATGATTTTGAAGAATTGAATATTGTGAGGGCACCTGATGGTTACAAACACGACTGGCTCCGCAACTTTGATCAAGTTGTGGGACCTGTGGGCGTTGACGATGACATTTCTGAGGTAGATGTGTTCCGTTTGTTTATCACAGATGATGTTGTGGACACATTAGTTACAGAAACTAATCGTTATGCCAGCCAGGTTAGCGAAAAGAAAGGGGAAGATGCGGGTGCCTCATCCCGTGTGAAGTTGTGGACCGATGTCACAGCTGACGAGATGAGGGCGTTTCTTGCTTTGCTTATGTTGATGGGTGTAACGAAAAGATCGTCATTTGACTTGTATTGGTCAAATGACCGTTTCCTTGAGATGCCAGGGTTCAGGAATGTGATGAGTAGGGACAGGTTTCTTGCTGTCTTATCTTTTCTACACCTCGTGGACAATACAACTGCAGCACCACGAGGGCACCCTGACCACAGCAAAGCCTTCAAAATCAAATCGTTTGTTGACACACTTCTCCCTCAATGGCAAAGGCATTACATACCATCCAAAGAGCTAAGTACCAACGGGCTGATCACCCGTTTGCCAGTCACTTCGATTACGGAAACAACAGCAAATGGATTGATTTGCTGTTGCCCTAAAGACGCCAATAGGCGTGATGGGAAACAATGGCAAAGAAAACCTATCTGCTGTTGCCCTAAGACGCCACTAGGCGTAATGGCCACTGACTGCTTTGACGGTCGGTGGCTAAGGACGGAAGAAGAAGAAGAAAGAGCTAAGTGTTGATGAAAGTATGATAGCTTTCAAAGGTAGGACCAGCCTTATGCAGTACATGCCCAACAAACCGTCTAAGTGGGGTATGAAAGCCTGGGGCCTAGCTGACTCCAAGACAGGCTACCTCTGGAATTGGCAGCTCTACCTTGGGAAGGAAGACAATGTGGACCCTACTATAGGGGTTGCTCACCGCGTTGTCACCTCCCTTGTTGCTCCCCTGTATGGGCATGGCCATGTTGTGTACATGGACAACTTTTTCTCTTCGCCTGCCCTGTACAAGGAGCTTGGGGATAATCAGACAGGAGCTTGCGGCACACTGCGGACCAACCGCCGAGGGGTCCCCCCAGAACTCAAGTTGGCAAAACCCAAAGCTGGTGACCCTCCCATCACTTTTAGAGATGGCAATATCCTCTATATGTCATGGTTTGACAAGAGGCCAGTGAATCTTATGACAACTGCACACGATGCACAGACCTTCAGGAAGGAGGTCAGATCCAAACATCATGCTGGCAATGTGCGGATCGTGGACAAGCCATGCGCTATCCAAGCCTATTCCTGTCACATGGGAGGTATTGATCGTGTGGATAAACAGTTGACATACTACATGGTTCTACACAGGAGCAGCAAATGGTGGAAGAAAATATTCTTCTATCTGTTGGAAGTTTGCTTTGTCAATTCGCTTGTCCTGTGGAGGGCCAAGCATCCGTCTCGTATCAAGGCGGAAACATTCCGTCTGCGGATTGCTCATGGCCTGCTTGAAGGGTACCAGTCTAGGGTCACACAACGCAGAGGAAGGGTATCTGACACTGCCACTGCACCAGCCAGATTGGTTATGGGGGAACACTACATGATTCTTAACCCTAAACGTCAGGCTAATGGCAGGCCTTCCCAGCCAGACTGCGATGTGTGTTCCAGCAGAGAAAGAGTCAGGGGCAAGAAGCGCCACCAGACCCAATTCGTGTGCCGTAGGTGTGTGGTACCTCTCTGTCCATATCCCTGCTTTGAGCGTTATCACACCCTGCTCAATTATAAGGCAGATTGCTTTGAAGGGCTGCACAAGGAGTGAGGTAAGTCTATTTTTTGTTGATTTTTTTTTTTTTTTTTTTTTTTTCACCAGTCTTCTTCTCCTATCAAATCAACAAAATGACGTCATCAGTGACGTCATCCATTTATCTCTAAACAGTTCAAAAATTAGAGAAATTGGCCAAAAAACAAAATAAATATAGAATTTACAAGTCATCCACTATAAAAATGGGGGTTGTGTAAAAAAGAATGCAGCTGCAGGGCAAATTTTCTGGAAAAGAATGCAGCGTGCTAAAGGTTAATATACAGAGTAGCCCAATTATTAACGAAGATATTGAAATAATACTATATATCTACAAACGGTAAGACGGACAGACTGTTGTTTTTGCTCATTCTATCCATAACATTATTTGGGGACGCAAGTTTAAAAAGAGGCATTAGAGTGATTCAAATCCGATTGGTTGGTATAGGAGTATAGGAAGGAGGTTATTGGTGGGCTCAAAAGCTAAATATATTTTGCAGACTCACTCCTAGTATGTTTGGAGTTTTTTTTTTTTTCAAATTTGAATTGAATAGCTAGACCCATTCTGTGATTGGGCCAGTCTAGTGATATTGGCAAAAAGCTTCCAAGGCTTGTCGCCATTTGATACAAAATTGTTAGTATGCAAGCTGCGTTGAGAACAGCAGTGCTAAGAGTGAAAATAAAAAACCTTGGCAGTCTGGACGAGGGCAAAGCTGAACTTATATATTAATGCTAATGCCAGTCAACGTATGTTTGTGATATTTTCATTGAATTGTGGTAAGAACGAATTTATTAACCTTCTTATTACAAAAATTTGGTGTATGAGATACTGCTTTATTGGGAAGGTTTTACGACGAAGTACAAAGGTCCCCTAGCAGACTTATGCAGGGCCTGTGGTGCTGCTCACACACAGTAGAACTGACATGAGTTGTATAACTAAAAATGATTTCCACAGTTACCAGTGGGAAGGCTAACCCACATTATCCTATGGGAGAGGATCATTGTTGAAGTGTCAGAGGCATTGTAGCCATTAGGGAGAAGAATAGGAGCACTGGTATGAGTTGTTATCTCAGATGAGAATGGTTGAAATGGGTTGGTCAGAGGGATCTGACCCTTTTCTTTTTATTGAATTATACCATGTATTACTTGTGGAATGATATTGTAGATGTGTTATAAAGAATCATAACCTTGTTTCAGGGTTTTTGTTCTGGTACTAAACTAGTGCCAGAACCCTGGTGTATTTATCTCAGTGAGAGAAGTATTGAAATTTTTGCTGGTACACGCTGTCTACCACACTACATCAGGGACTGTGTCAGATTGGTCATTCGAATGAAATTTTTTGCTGGTACACGCTGTCTACCACGAATCAACCCATGAAATATAGGAGATTGTCAGCATCATAACTACTACCAATAGAAAGATAAGTGCCAGTGTGTCGGCACAAAGAGTTCATCCACTTGTATTAAAACATAATAAATAAAATATATTTGACAGTTGAATAAACATTCCACAAGAGATAGAGAAAAGAGAGGGTATGAGGAAAATACCCCAACCCACCATTAACTCTTAGTATACGAGCTAATTTCATGACTACCATTACAGATTTTGCAATAAATAATTTATTTATAAAGATAACATAAAGTGTTATATATCAAAATGTGAAGAAATGAAACCCCTATATCATGCACGTAACTAAATTGTTCAGTGGTTTTAAACATGTATTCACCTATACATTTTCGTTATTGACGGGGATCGATCATCGGCCTTTCTAAGAGGCCGCTCGTATACTAAGAGTTAATTACCAGTGTTAACTTAGTCTATAGTAATACCTAAATATAATTAGATTGTAATACTTCTTTATATGGACAGAAGATCCATTGTGGTATTTAATTTTATGTAAATAAAACCATAAATTTCATTTTGTTGTTGGTCCTGACTCAGAAAATTCTGAATCAGGGCAAATAAAATTGTAATATAGACTATTACCAAATATTCAGCCACAGACTTCTATAAGATATATCATAGAGTGTTATTCTGTTTGTGGTTGTTGTATTGACTCAGTCCTATTTATGTGATAGAATTAAAGTGTATTTGTATTGTTTTGACTTACACTGCATTATATCTTCATTACCCTAGACACTTAGACGTAGTCACATAACTAATAAGTAAAACAAAATAGCACCAAGTGACATCATAGGGTGGTAGCAGATAGGTTCCCTGAAAATACTTAACCATCATCTACTAAACTCAGGGCCTACAATGCTGACCTCACTTGGGAGACAAATAATATTAATTAGTAACATCTATAACACCAAATCCACCACATATATTGGGGGCTCGTCCGGGATTTGAACTTCTCCTAGTACCATTTATATTGGGTAGCTCGCTTCCGGGATTTTAAACTTCTAATACATAGATAGGAATCTCATATAATAAAATTAAAAGTATTCTTTTGTGGAAATTAAATAGTGGATGAACTGTCAGTGCTTATAGTTGTTGTTTAGTCAGAGTTGAGAAGTTACCTTAGTATATTGTTAACGTTGCTTGATATAATATGACTGACATGGCAAAGTTCAGATCTGCTGCTGTGCAGACTGCCAGAGAGATGGGTATGGATGGGCCAGAACTTGTCCAGTATGTAACCTCAGAGTGTGACAAATTTATTGATAGGGAAGATAGGAAGTTAGCAGCAGAAAGGAAATTAGAGTTAGATAGAGTAGCTGAAGAAAGAAAATTAGAAGCAGAGAAAGAAATTAAAAGGTTGCAAATTGAGGCTGACAAGGAGGCTAGGACCTTAGAGGATGATAGAGAGGCTGAGATAAAACGGCTCCAATTTGAAGAAAAGAAAATGGAGGATAAAAGATTAGAAAGGGAAGCAGAAGATAAAAGATTAGAAAGGGAAGCAGAAGATAAAAGATTACAGAGGGAGCACGAGTTGCGACTAAGGGAGTTAGAGTTGCAAGGCCATGCTCCTGAAAATGGTCACAGCCCCTCTACCTCTGATGCTACTGCTAGTCAGGGGGCCTCCAACTCAGCCATGGGGTTCCATTTAGATTATTTTGTTGAGAGAGATGATGATATTGAATTATATTTAAGCAGGTAAGAGGTATTAGCTACAACTTATGGGCTAGAAAAAGAAAGATGGAGTCTGAAGTTATCCCAAGGTCTTAGGGGAACAGCTTATGAAGTTTTTTTCAAAAATGAGCAGGGATGACCAAGACAATTATGACATGTTAAAGCAGGCTCTTTTGTTAAGATATGAGAAGAATGGTGAATTTTATCGTAAGAAGTTTAGAAATGCCAAACTTTTGTCTGGGGAGACATACCACCAATTCTCTGCCAGATTGGAAACCTATTTGGAGAAATGGACTGCTCTGGGGAAGACCCAAGATCTGAAAGAGATGATCATGATAGAGCAATTAAGAGAGTCCATGGCGCCTGACCTGAGAAAGTTTCTCATGGAACAAGGTGCAGAGAAGTTGGGCGAGGTACTTAATGTCGCTGAGAGGTATCAGGTGGCCCAGGCAGAGGTAGCTGGCGCTAGAAAGAAAACCTATAGAACAAAATAAGGCCCCTCATAACCAAAATAAGTTTGACCATAGAGATCAAGGTAACAAAGGTAAACCCAACTTTGATAGGCCAAGAGTCGATTATCGTGAAAAAAACCCACAGTTCAATGACCGAAAATATGATAAAAGAAAACCTTTCAATCAAGGAATGATATGGTGTAGATGGTGTAAGAGGAACACTCATAACACCAATGTTTGTAAAAGGAAACCTTCTAACTTTGCTGCTATGAAAACGAGGAACAAGGGATTAAAGGACAAACCCGCTGGACAGCAGGAACCTTATCACCCCCCAGTTTGTGAGGATGTTGTATGTAATGGTGTCACCATAAGGTGCCTGTATGATACAGGTTTAGATTTTGATTCAGTCGTGAGTTCTCACCTAGTGAACCCAGATCAGTATACCACAGAAACAGTGGAGATACAAGGGGCGACTAAGGATGTAGCATCCATGACACTTCCCATCGCAAGGATAACTGTGAAAACTCGATATGTGGAAGGAGTAATCAAAGCAGCAGTGATTAACGAACCCATCTACCCTCTGATATTGGGGTGTCGTTATGTCTTCTTGGGGACTCCCAAGAGACCTGTGATTATGGCCACAGTGCAGACCAGGTCACAGTCAAAGAAGGAAGAAGATGAACCTATAAATACTCATCCAGAGGAGATGAGGAAGGCACAGGCTGAGGATAGGTCACTGAAGCCGTGTTTTAAGAAACTCCCAAAATGCCATACCCCTCCTAATAAAGGAGAATTTTATATGAAGAATAAATTGATCTATAGGAAGGCCGGAACTGGTTCAAATGGTCACGGCCAGCTGGTTCTTCCCACTTCATATAGGGAAAAGGTGATGGAGTTAGGACATGCTATCCCCTTCAGTGGTCACATGGGGATTAGCGCAACAGGACAGCGTACAGCTTGTCATTATTTCTGGCCAGGGATAACGGAAGATATAAAGAGATATGTAAAATCCTGTCCAGAATGCCAGAGAGTAGCTCCAAAGCATTGGACTGCTCCAGCAACTCTAGGGGAAATGCCCATAGTGGGAACACCTTTTGAGAGAGTTGCAGTGGATATTGTGGGACCTCTCACTCGGACCAAGAGGAGGAAGTTACATCCTCACTCTGGTGGACACTTGTTCTATGTGGGGAGAGGCGGTAGCCCTGTCGTCAATCGATTCGAAGCATGTGGCAGAGGCATTACTTACTATATTCACGAGGTTAGGATTCCCGCATCAAATCTTGACTGATAACGGCTCACAGTTCAAGGGGAAACTAACGGAAGAAGTTTTCAGGTTATTCCAAGCCAAGCACTTTCATTGTAGTCTGTATCACCCCCAAGGGAACGGCCAGGTAGAGAGGTTCAATGGGACTCTCATTTCTATCCTGAGAAAGCTGGCCCATGAAATACCTGATACGTGGGACCAATTTTTGCCCGCTGCGTTGTTTGCGTACCGGGAAGTTCCACATAATTCGACCGGAATGGCACCGGCAACCCTGTTATTTGGGAGGCCAATAAAAGGTCCATTGGAAGCCTTGTTAAGGACGTGGACCGATGAGAAGGCAGAAGAGACTGTTACCTCATCATATCAATATGTAAACGAATGACCACTCGTTTAAAAACTAGTTGGAAACTGGCAAATGATAATTTGAGACAAGCCAGGAAAAAGCATGCTGCTTATTATAATAAGAAAGCGAAGGATAGGGAGCTTGCTGTAGGGGAAAAGGTGCTTCTTCTACTACCCGGCAGCAGCAATAAACTTCAAATCGGATGGCAAGGTCCATATACAGTTTTGGAAAAGGTATCCAGAACAAATTATAAGATAGACAAGAAGGGAAAGGAAAAAGTCTATCATGTGAACCTTCTAAAGAAATATCTGGACAGGCAAATCCAGGAAGGAACACACTTAATGGCCTTGTCTATCGCAACCGAAATGAAAAATGACCCTCTCACCTCATTTGAATATCCACTGAAACCCAGTGAAACGTTTGCTCAGGTGAAGATCAGTAATCACCTGACAAAAGGACAGAGGGAGACGATTCAAAAGGTCCTGGAGAAACATACAGACGTGTTAACGGATAAGCCGGGGCACAAAAATTTGTTGGAATATGATATGAAACTACTAGACCCAACAACCCCTCTGTATGAGGCCCTATTCTATTCATTTCGCTAAGGAAAAAGCTTTGAAAGAGGAGATAGATTATTTGTTACAAGAAGGGATTATTTCTCACAGTGAATCTCCTTATAGCTCTAGTGTGGTTTTGTTGCGGAAACCATCTGGGGAACATAGACTGTGCATAGATTACAGGAAACTGAATGCTGTTACAGAAGGTCAGGTGGATCCATTACCTGATACAAATCAACTATTTGCCAGGTTGAACAGGGCAAAATATTTTTCTAAGGTGGATCTTAGCAAAGGCTATTATCAAATTCCAGTAAAGCCTGAGGTTCGACCTTATTTAGCCTTTAGCACCTCGGAAGGCCATTATGAGTTCAACATGTTGCCATTTGGGTTGAAAAATGCCCCGAGTGTGTTTTCTAGGATGATGCGAAAATTGTTGGATCCCCTGAAAAATCCATGCATCTCGAATTTCATGGATGATATCCTCATCGCTACTGAAACATTTGAGGAACACGTTAACTCTTTGAATATGCTGTTTGATAGATTCAGAGAGGCTAACTTGACCGCTAGACCAACCAAATGTTGTATTGGATGTAAAGAGTTGGAATTCTTGGAACATACGGTACATCAGGGTAGCATGACCCCTGACCCCAAGAACCTGGAGAAATTGCAGAGAGCACTGAGGCCACAGACAAAGAAAGATGTGCGATCTTTTGTGTCGTTGTGTGGTTTTTACCAAAAGTACATTAAACATTTTAACTCTATATGTGCTCCTCTGACAGATTTAACTCGTAAGGGACAACCTGATACAATTAATTGGTCAGCACAGTGTGAATTGGCATACCAGGAGTTAAAGGAAAAACTCACAAGCAGGCCGGTATTGAAATTGCCTGACTTGAATCAAGAATTTGTCGTGAGAAGTGACGCAAGCAATGTGGGCTTAGGGGCTACATTGTTGCAAAGGTCCTCTTCACAAGATGGGGAATTGAACCCAGTCGCTTATGCAAGCCGCAAGTTGAACAAAGCGGAAAAAAACTATTCAACAAGTGAAAAGGAATGTTTAGCGTTAATCTGGGCTATAAAAAAATTCCAGATCTATCTGTATGGTAGAACCTTCGTGGTCCAAACAGACCATCAGCCGCTCGTATTTTTGTCACAGGCAAAGCATGAAAATGCTAGGTTATTAAGATGGTCGTTGCTCTTACAGCCTTATTCATTTACGATTGAATATATTCCCGGTTCTCAAAATGTGGGTGCCGACTTTTTGAGTAGACATCCTTATGATGAAACTCAGAAAAACGCGTAGGACTTCATTTGCGCTAAGTTATCTCACAGATTATAACCTGCAATGAATGCATGTTTTAGGAAGGGAGGTGTGTAACGAAATCTGTGAAATAATCGCTAAATTCAGTAAGATTTTACTACTATGATAATAAATAAACCCGCCCGTGTGTGGTTGCCTATCGTCGTCCTCCACGCCAGTAGAGCGCTGAATTTTGTACATTGGTAATGCTTAGAAAATGATCTCGCCGTCAAATCTTACACGCTTTCCTAGTTCGTCCTTGAGAATTAAAAATAACATTTTGCAGGGTCAAGGAGTATTTGTTCCAAGACCGAGAGAGAGAAGAAGGGAGGTGGATGAAGGAGCGACAGAAGAAATGATACCATTGTCACGCGTTTGGGTTTTGAAACGCAAAATTGTAACGAGCGCGCGACAGTATTGGCCTTTAGCAGATTTGAAAAACAAGACGCAAAGCCACATGCCTCGTACTATATTCTCGCAGTTGAAATGTATATACATACACACAGACAGCTCTCATTTATTGCCTAGTAGTGTATTTCTGACGTAACCCAATCAAGTTGTTCTATTTTGAATAAAAATGATAGAGAAGGGGGGAAAGATGGCCGACTTATGGAAAAGTATATAATTGACGACTAACAGTGACAAATATGAAAATCCAAACGACAATGAATATGGCCATAAAAATCATTTATAATGATAGCTTAGAGTCTCCTGAGCAATAATATGTTTTAATATACATAGTAGCCCAATTATTAACGAAGATATTGAAATAATACTATATATCTACAAACGGTAAGACGGACGACTGTTGTTTTTGCTCATTCTATCCATAACATTATTTGGGGACGCAAGTTTAAAAAGAGGCATTAGAGTGATTCAAATCCGATTGGTTGGTATAGGAGTATAGGAAGGAGGTTATTGGTGGGCTCAAAAGCTAAATATATTTTGCAGACTCACTCCTAGTATGTTTGGAGTTTTGTTTTTTTCAAATTTGAATTGAATAGCTAGACCCTCGCTGTGATTGGGCCAGTCTAGTGATATTGGCAAAAAGCTTCCAAGGCTTGTCGCCATTTGATACAAAATTGTTAGTATGCAAGCTGCGTTGAGAACAGCAGTGCTAAGAGTGAAAATAAAAAACCTTGGCAGTCTGGACGAGGGCAAAGCTGAACTTATATATTAATGCTAATGCCAGTCAACGTATGTTTGTGATATTTTCATTGAATTGTGGTAAGAACGAATTTATTAACCTTCTTATTACAAAAATTTGGTGTATGAGATACTGCTTTATTGGGAAGGTTTTACGACGAAGTACAAAGGTCCCCTAGCAGACTTATGCAGGGCCTGTGGTGTTGCTCACACACAATAGAACTGACATGAGTTGTATAACTAAAAATGATTTCCACAGTTACCAGTGGGAAGGCTAACCCACATTATCCTATGGGAGAGGATCATTGTTGAAGTGTCAGAGGCGTTGTAGCCATTAGGGAGAAGAATAGGAGCACTGGTATGAGTTGTTATCTCAGATGAGAATGGTTGAAATGGGTTGGTCAGAGGGATCTGACTCTTTTCTTTTTATTGAATTATACCATGTATTACTTGTGGAATGATATTGTAGATGTGTTATAAAGAATCATAACCTTGTTTCAGGGTTTTTGTTCTGGTACTAAACTAGTGCCAGAACCCTGGCGTATTTATCTCCGTGAGAGAAGTATTTAAATTTTTGCTGGTACACGCTGTCTACCACACTACATCAGGGACTGTGTCAGATTGGTCATTTGAATGAAATTTTTTTGCTGGTACACGCTGTCTACCACGAATCAACCCATGAAATATAGGAGATTGTCAGCATCATAACTACTACCAATAGAAAGATAAGTGCCAGTGTGTCGGCACAAAGAGTTCATCCACTTGTATTAAAACATAATAAATAAAATATATTTGACAGTTGAATAAACATTCCACAAGCGATAGAGAAAAGAGAGGGGATGAGGAAAATACCCCAACCCACCATTAATTACCAGTGTTAACTTAGTCTATAGTAATACTTAAATATAATTAGATTGTAATACTTCTTTATATGGACAGAAGATCCATTGTGGTATTTAATTTTATGTAAATAAAACCATAAATTTCATTTTGTTGTTGGTCCTGACTCAGAAAATTCTGAATCAGGGCAAATAAAATTGTAATATAGACTATTACCAAATATTCAGCCACAGACTTCTATAAGATATATCATAGAGTGTTAGTCTGTTTGTGGTTGTTGTATTGACTCAGTCCTATTTATGTGATAGAATTAAAGTGTATTTGTATTGTTTTGACTTACACTGCATTATATCTTCATTACCCTAGACACTTAGACGTAGTCACATAACTAATAAGTAAAACAAAATAGTGCCAAGTGAGATCATAGGGTGGTAGCAGATAGGTTCCCTGAAAATACTTAACCATCAACTACTAAACTCAGGGGCCTACACAGCTGACCTCACTTGGGAGACAAATAATATTAATTAATAACATCTATAACACCAAATCCACCACAATATTTCTGTGATTGTATCTATACCAAAGCTCTCCAGAGCTTCTATCATTTCAAGTTTTATGTTATCCATGCCTGCTGATTTTCCTTTTTGTATCATATGAATGGCATTCCCTACTTCTGATCTGAGAATGTTTGGGCCTTGTTACCTGTTGATTTTTCCTTTAACACTTATGTCACTGGGCGTTTCTGTTGCTTCTCTAAAAGCTGCCCCAGGTTTCCTATAATACTCCTTTTGCGAGCTGCCCAAGTTGTTAAGTCTTGGTAATTATGAGTGTGTCGTGTGTAGATGGTAAACAACACTAGGGATATGAATAACACGACGCCACTTGTACAGCTCCATGACATTTAATAGAACATTCGCATAAGTCCTGAACATCAATAATCTCGTCACGCATGCATAACATCACACTCAGGCTGACACTGCCTGTGGGAAATAACTTATAACAATACTTTTACGGACTGGCTGACCGTCCACACACTAACAGTAAACACAACACGTTTCTATGTGCGGCATTCAACCCTCGCACGAATCCATTCACCATACAGGTGTAAATCACTTATCCCAAGTGACTATGATTTGGCGGCATGCAACATCGCCATATAAATTCTACTCCAATATAACTTCCAGGCGGACAATACTCAACGCCTTACTCCACTGTAGCTCCAAAGGCGGGACCAACTTGTCGCCTTAATATGTTCTCCACGAACATTAATATGTTCTCCACGAACATTAACCAAAGTTCCTATGATTGGCGGCATGCAACATCGCCATATAAATTCTATTCCAATATAGCTACAAGGCGAACAATACTCATCACCTTACTCCACTGTAGCTCCAAAGGCGGGACCAACTCGTCGCCTTAATATGTTCTCCACGAACATTACCTAAAGTTCCTCCAGAACACTCCTAGGCGGGAAGACGTCGCCTATACAACAATATGTCAGACATAATCACAATATTCATAATCACTATATCATTATCTCAACTGTCACATAATACGAGCACCCAGCTCGATCACAAATCACAGCCTCAAGCACACAGCTTGGCTATCAAAAAAAAACACAGACACCCTCTAGTCACATCCGGGTACTCTCTCAGCCACCCAGACTAGTTCACCAAACACGCTTTCTGCATGCGCACGCCCCAAGTCACCACATACTGACATGAAGCCAGACATAAACTCAATCCCTGAGTTAAACTTAAATATTGACAACCTCAGTGATTCTTACTTCCACTCACTCCATCATCCACCTCAGAAACATGACCCAACAGGCCTTCATTAGAATCTGGTGATGGTTTTTTACCTCTGTTGTCCTCGAATAGTTCTTTTACGTATTCTGCCCATCTGTTTGATATGTCTTTCTCATCAAGTAATATTACACCATTTTTGTTCTTGATACAGCTTCCTCCTTGTGCAAACCGCGACCGATTTGATAATTTCTTTATTTCTTCATGCATATCTCTTGTCATGTGCTTTGCTTCCAAGTCTTCTATTTCCTTGCATTTTGTTTCTATCCACCGTTCTTTTGCTTCTCTACAAATAGTACATATGTCATTGTCTATTGTTTTATATTCTGGAGTGTTTTTTGCTTTCTTTCTTTCTGCCATCTTATTCAAGATGTCATCTGTCATCCAAATTTGATTTTTCTTAGACTCCTTTTTAGGTAAATTTGCATTTGCTGATTGTATGCTTGTTTTTAAGCATTCCCATTTTGCGGTTCCCATATTAACAAATCCAAGAAATTCAGATAAAGTACTGCATTCTATTCTAGTGTCTTTTCAAGATCATTATAAACATAAATGTTGTCAATACAGCTTCTCTCATCCCTAAAACTAGCTTAATTGTCACATGGCGTCACCACAAGTCTTGTTTCATTTGGATGCACATATCATGACAAAACACTTCCCTGGCAGTAATAGTAGTGTTATTCCCCTTCAGTCAGAGTAGTTTGTTGTGTCTGCTTGCATTAACTGGAGTGATTTTTCAATTTTTCCAGTAAATGGAATTTCCATTATTTGTTCAAATTTTGTTGAAAATAGACAGTAGTGTTCCTGCCATGAATTAAGAACCTGCTTTTCACACTTCTGTGAAGATTCAATCTTCTTACAAAGTTTAAAAAAAAAATTGTCCATGCTTTTAAGCTGTCTTCATTTCTTGTAGTCTAACAGGTCCTGTTTCCATTTTAACAAGTTCATTCCCAACTACTGTCTCAAACACAGTTACTGATTCAGACATGCTGAGTGTTTTCATTAAATTCCCTTCTTTCCATGAATTTACTTTTCTTATGTTTCAAAGTATAATTTCTCCCTTATTGGCTTTAATACTTCCATTTTTAAAAATTTTAAAAACACAAGCACGCACGCACACACACACAAACTGGCAGATGACAAAAGAACAGCCAGGCGAATGCAGCTGACATTCAATGGTGTGTGCAAGAGAGACATGAAAGCACTGGACAAAAAAACTAGCACCCTGGGAGGACAAACTGCCGATCACACCAAGTGAAGATGCTCCCTATGGCACCACCTCAGACTGGGCATAAAGAAGCTATTACTACAAGTAGAAGAGAAAAGAACACGCTGGAAGGAACACCAGCCAACAAAAAAAAAGCAGATGATAGCTATCACCTCAAGGGCGCATCACTCCCATAGTTAAGACTGGAGGAGGTTAATATATATATATATATATATATATATATATATATATATATATATATATATATATATATATATATATATATATATATATATATATATATATATATATATATATATATATATATATATACTGTTCAAAAAAAGAAACGCAACATTATTGCAGTGGTAATGGACAACAAATTTCAAACTTGTACCAAAATTTTATTTTACGGAATTAATGTTTCAATCTTGGCATGAAGAAACTTTCAGACTTTAACAATGAAATGATGTTCATTAAATTTGGTTTGGACTTTTATTCTTTGCGACTGAGGCCTCCGTTTCAGTAAGGTGTATGGCCTCATCTGGCCTCTATCAGAGAACAACATCTCCTTGACATGGATCCGATTAGCCGTTGGATCTGTTGTTGTGGGATGGCCGCCCACTCTTCCCGCAGTGCAGCCGTATGAAGCGGTCTTCGGCAGGAGTTGTGACTCTGGGTCTTCCACTGTGCGGCCGGTCTGCCACTGAGCCAGTTTCTTGAAATCGCCTCTAAAGGCAACTAATGGTGCTTCTAACCACATTAAATTGTCTGGCCACTACACTTTGTGACTGTCCAGTCTGTAAACGTCCAATTATGATGAGTCGTTGTTCTGTAGTGAGATGAGTCATACTTGCGCATTGAATTTTCAACTGAATTTATTCGAGGAGCGTCAATCTTTTATAGGCATTCAATAATATGGTCAGAGAGTTTTGTGTTCAGTAAGTTTCACTGGATTCTCATGAACCTGTCACGAGTTATTGTCAAAAATGTTGTTTTGACCTTGACCTCCTTCATGACCTCATGAATCATGAGGTGAGTACAATTCAGGTAACCACGAGAAGTTAATGACAAGTGGACACAGTTGATAGGTTGACTGATGTCCAATCAGCGAATATCTTTTATAAAAGTAACACCAAAAAAGTTGCGTTTCTTTTTTTGAACAGTATATATATATGTATGTATATATATATATATGTATACACTGCTTAGACAGCGCAGACTTCGCTGGCTTGGCCATGTTCACCGCATGGAAGATGGTCGCATCCCAAAAGATATCTTCTACGGACTATTAGCAGATGGCAAGAGAACAGTTGGGCGACCACAGCTGAGGTTCAAAGATGTGTGCAAGAGGGCACTGGACATGGATACAGCAACATGGGAGGATGAAGCTGCCGATCGCACTAAGTGGCGATGCTGTTTACGGCGCCACCTCAGAGTGGGCGAAGAGAGGCTCACACAACAAGCAGAGGAGGGGAGAAAACGTCGAAAGGAGCACCAGGAAAATAAGCAGCTGAGGGCTGTCACCTCAGGGGCGCATTCCCATAGTCAGTTATGACTGAAGGGGCTATTTTATTTATGTGTGTGTGTGTGTGTGTGCGCGTACGTGCGTGCGTGCGTGTGTGTATATGTATATATATATATATATATATATATATATATATATATATATATATATATATATATATATATATATATATATATATATATATATATATATATATATATATATATATATATATATATATATACTACTGGACAAAAGTTAAGGGCCACCATTCATTTTAGACAAGGTTTATATAATTGATTGGCAAACTGTAAAGACAAGTGAAAATGTCATTAAAACTGAGCTCAGAGAAATGTGTATACATTTCTGTGTGCACTAGGTTAATTTTTTTTAAATGTCCAAAAACTGGGTCACTTTATCCCGCACGTGAAAATTGCCATTGTTGCTGCAAAAACTCTTGGTTTTTGCAACACGTCCCACTAGTTCAAAAGGTGAAAAAGTGAGTTGAATTTCTTTTTGTTAGTAAGTCACACATTATTAAAAAAACTTGACTGATCTTTTCCACGGATGAATCAACTTTATTTTGTAATAAATTGTTTACACCTGGTTGCATTTATTTGGTCCATAGTGGAATTTTCTTGGTGGCCCTTAACTTTTGTCCAGTAGTAAGTATATATATTAAGTTTCTTTAAATTTATGTATTTGTATCACACAGTAATTAATACCTATAACAATTAAGAATAAGTACATATATTGAACAAGTAAATTCATATATCTGTCAACCTATATGGTTAAGCTATGTTTTTTTTATAATTTTTGTTATGTATTACAAATATTTCCGAACATTTTTAAATGATATATTAAATTTTTTGTAGTTTTTGCTTTTTATTCAGTACCTGTCAACCTCCTGAGACAAAAACCTGTACACCGGACCAGTAAAAACCTTACAAACACCCCAAAAACCTTACAAAAATATATTAAAAGGCGATACAGTTTAAAAAAAACAAATGATATATACTAATTAATTTAACATTTGAAATAGTGTGATATAAAACAAACTAATAAAGCCTCATGCTGTTCTTTATATGTATTAGAAATACTGCAAGTGATAATCATTTAAAATGGGTGTTATATCCCTTAAAGTTATCACAGATTTCATAACATGGTGATGTTTGTGTTAGTTTTGTAAAATGCACCAGGCAATCAATAATTTTATAACAGAAGTCAGATTATAACAGTGGTGATGATGATGATGATATATATATATGTACAGACATGATATAATAGATACAACATGGCATATAGAAGAATCATTAGAATTTACATAAAGTGTTGAAGATGTCTCAAGTAGTTCTATGTGGGTGTTTTTACATCGAATCTTTGTGTTACACATACATAACAATTTTTAAGCTTTCTAAAAGACATTGGCATATAATGATATGATATAACCTGCCAAAAATGAGTATTATTGAAATTTACAAAATGTGCGTGGAATACCATTCAAGAAGAGCAATATGGGTGTTTTTACATGGGGGTTTTATCAGAATTTTTGTTTGCCATAAAAAGCTTTGACAGCTAGTGGAGTGAGATATTAAATATAGCATCAAATACAAGTCGTTTGGTATAGTAGACAGAGCACAATTGAGATTAGACTGTGTGGAAAACATCTCCAGCAATTTACAATGGGTGTTTTTTACATCAAAGTTTCCATATTCTGTAAGAACCTATAATTGCACTAATGCTGACATATTTACATAAAACTTTGGCTTCAAATTTCCGCAACCCTAGCGACATTAATCCACTCACACACTTTGCATGCACATGATCATCGACGTAGTCAATTCAACAGGAACAGCATACAGCATCAAATAATGTAAATCATATGCCTTTTAGGATATCGTAATCAGCTGTACATGTAGTCAGGTAGTAAACTTCCCCTTTCCATAAGAGCTAGTAGATATCAACTAGGAGATTAAATCTAGTCTCCTATATTCGACCTCAACAAGACAGGCATGTCTTTTGAGCGTCATATTATCGTCCTCTATGTTCCTTAAACAGCAAAGGTATCAAACCTAGATCCATCAATAGAGTTCAGGAAGCAAATAGTCCTTAGGACAGGCATCAATCGATGCGTGACAATATAAGTGGATCGTGAGCTGAGCAAACTCGTCATATCATAGACTCTATAATGAGGCAGGCTGGGCAAAAGTCAACATCACAAGATGGCGATAAAGTTACTCAGCAAAAAATATTCAGTTACCTGTTCATCAGGAATTAAATCACATAAATCACATATGCCTCCAGGCATTTGAAATAACATAGAGATATATCATCTCAAAAAAAGAAGGAACAACAATGATGAGGACTCCTTCCTGAATAATCTAAGCGAAGACGTTAGCACACCGCTACGTCTCGCCTTACCAGCATTTTCGCTCAGACTGACCTGGGCGGAAATCATTCAAACACTGCCACAAACAAAGACATGCGCAGAACACCCGAATCGAACACAACTCAGCTAAGAATGTTCTACGATGTTCGACTAAAGATTCGAACCTTAAAAGGAAATGACATCGCAAGTTACCAACTGTTTCTAGGAAAACGCTCCATACATGGTTATGACTTAAAATCGCTCACACACAAACTATCAACAACCCTAGCTATCAAGATAAGACAACTTCCTGACGATGCTATCAAGATTAGACGACTGTAGAAATAAAAGTGACTACAATTCCATGAGTTACTTCCCATGCATTAAAAAATTGAATATAGTCAAAATGCATAGTCAGAATATATAGTCAGAATAAGTTGCGACAAGTTTAGCGCAACTGTAACCTCGATCTCACAGCAAATGAAAGTATTTTATCACTTAATTTAACATTAGATAGAAAACTAGATGACAATGAATGGTTTACACATTTCATTTCGCGCACTATTTTCCCTTGTGACGATTTACTTTTTAGTTCACTTAGAATTAGGTTAAGTTTATGTGATTTAAATCCAGAATAAAAAGCGTTTGCTGACTTGTATGTTAGACTCACATCTTCATCTACGTCTAAATGTACAATGTAATGGCCACTGTCATCCACTTTCACACTCACTCCTTCACGCGCGCATTCTTCATTCAGTTCTACCCAAAATGATCTTGGCCAATTCACCTTCGATCTTTTAACTAAAGGGTTTGTTTCATTTAGCTCGTAACTTGCAAAGTTATTCCTATCTTCGTCTACTTGGTCTATTTTACGCTTTTTCACATGT
Source organism: Oreohelix idahoensis (assembly GCA_024509875.1). Classification (NCBI taxonomy): domain Eukaryota; kingdom Metazoa; phylum Mollusca; class Gastropoda; order Stylommatophora; family Oreohelicidae; genus Oreohelix; species Oreohelix idahoensis. The sequence continues at coordinate 880,694 of JAMPIV010023129.1, forward strand.
TTATCTAACGAGTTTATTGCTGCAGTTTTTACAAACTATCATCACAATTTAGCATACTGATAAGGAATGAAATATGTCGAGAGTGGTATAATACGAAGGGGTTTGGTATGCTAAGGCCACCCTTCGATTTGGGACAAAAGAAATTTGCTACTTGTGGATGATTCATTTAGCGCAAGCCATGTTCTAACGTGTTGTACAATTTCATCTTCAATTTCTTTATATACAAACATACAGACATACAAATCAGAATCTTTATTCTCCAGAAAATACATTGATATGTACTGACATGATATAATAAAATACAACATGGCATATAGGAGAATCATTAGAATTTACATAAAGTAAATTTACATAAATTCATACAGCATTAATGACACACACACACACACACACGCACGCATGCACACACGCGCGAATGCACACACACACACACACACACACACAATGTAATAAAAATGAAGACAAAATACTACCACATTTCAAAGTAAAAATATCCTAGTAGTTGTAAATTGATGTGTTCTGAGAATGCACTGCCATACCATTATTCCAATGAAAAAACGATCATTATTATGCGAGTTTTAAATTAAGGAATCCATCCCTTGCATAAAATATTGTGTCTACTACGACGACTTCTGACCCTATCTACGAACTTTCGTTTTTCTGAATTCTTTTTTTAGGCTGTACCAAACAGATGGCCCGCTGTCCTTCATTTCAACCAAATTTAGAGATGCAGTAAAATAATGGAAAGGGCCGGGGATGTAAAGGGTTAGGTTTAGGAATCATAAACCTAACCCTATACCCTAACTATAATTCTGAAACTAACAACGTATTTCAATAGCATCGTGGAACTCGTGATACTGTGCTTTATTTCCACCAAAAAGTACACATTTATCACCAGTTCGCTCAAGGAAAAATAAAAGGAAAATAGAATTTAGAGCATTTTCACGCATAATAACGTACACAAACACCGTGACCGTGCTAATATAATAATAAAAAATGAATTGATTCATCTTAACAAAACAAAACAAACGCAGTAATAACATACAATAATCGCACACATGCCCCCACGTAATCAACTTTGCTGACTAATTTAACCAATTTACTGTATGGATTTACTCTAGAAACAGAAAAGTTTACGCAAACAAACTGTTTTTTTCTAGTTACCAGAATATTATGACATTAATTTATTGGAAATATTTAAATGGTCAAAATATAACTGGAAAGATTAAGAGAATGATTTTAAAAATGCAACGAAGCAAAGCAAACAGCTAACAGCAACAAAAAATGTAAACAAATTATGAACAGAATATCAAATATAGGAAGAATAAACATACAGTAGAACTCCATTTATCCGAACCCCAATTATCCGAACATCCAATTATCCGAACACTTTTTCCAGAAGAAAAAAAATCAATCGCCACCAGTCACGTTAGACTACATTTCTGAATCTTTTCATGTGGCAAGCTTCAAATGTGTGCGAACAATTTGTAGAGGATGGAATGGGCTAATGGTCGGTCGCTTACGTACAGGAAGTCAGTTAGATCATAAAGTCAGTTAATATCTGGTTTACCAATCCAGTGTACGTGTGCGTTCTAGGCAGAACACTGGCTAAACAGACAGTTCAACTTAAAATAATTGTGTCTGCTACTACAGCAGAATAATTTTGGTGTACAAGTATTTCTCTGTGCGATATGGCATCTTCCAGTAGGCCTAAAGCATATAAAAGGAACCGCAATGTTTTGTCAATTGAAACGAACACAGAAATTATCAAGAGACTAGGAAAAGGTGAAACTGTGTCTTCACTTGCGAGGATTTTCAATGTTGGGAAAGCTACCGTCTCTGACATCAAAAGTAAAAAGGATAAAATTATAAGTTTTGCATCGAAATTGGAGAGTGAAAATGGGTCGAAGAAACGTGAAACCATGAGAAATGCGAAATATTTGAAATTGGAAGAGGCTTTGTATATATATGGTGTCTGCAAAGAAGAAGCAAATCGGAACCTATCTCTGGCTCTCTATAGTGTGAAAAGGCACTTCAGTTCAACAATCAACTTGACGGTCCTCCTGACTTTAAATCTCGTCGTGGCATACGAGAACTGGAGATTCAAGGGGAATCTTTATCTAGCAATGCAACTGCAGCTGAAAATTTTAAAGAAACATACTTGGCTTTTTTGGAAGAAGAAGGTTATTCACTCGATGATGAGTATAATGCCGATGAGACTGGCTTATAATGGAAATCATTGCCTCAAAAATCACTTGCATCTCAGCGCGAAGCAGCTGCCCCTGGGTTTAAAAAGTGCAAAGAGAGAGTAACATATTTGGTAGCCGCGAATGCCAATGGAAGTCATCGTTTACCGGTGCTAATGATCGGCAAAGCCAAAAAACCACGTTGTTTAAAAAATGTGACATGTCTCCCATTGTGCTACAAAGCACAGAAGAGTGCTTGGATGAATAGTGAAATATTTCTTGATTGGTATACAAATCAGTTCATCCCAAATGTGAAGAGGTTGAGAGAACAAGAAAAGAAAACTGGAAAAGTAATTCTTCTACTGGACAATGCACCATCTCATCCAGAGACGGATACATTGAATGCAGTTGATGCAAATTTTAAAGTAATTTTTCTGCCTCCCAATGTAACAGCACTGATTCAACCAATGAATCAGGGTGTTATAGCAAAGCTTAAAAAGATGTACAAGAAGGAAGTCCTGCGTCGTTTATTGTTGGCTGAAGATGAAGAAAGTGTGGTGGCGTTTTCCAAAAAGCTTAATCTCAAAGACTGCTGCTATATGTTAGCTGATGCTTGGACCACCCTGTCACAAGATAATCTCAACAAGGCTTGGAATAGATTGCTTGGGAAAAAAGGAGGAAATGAAACTACTGCAGTGGACACAAATGATGATTGTATAAATGAAGTTGTGGAACTGTTTCAATGCCCGGATTTTCGGACTGTGACAAAGATGATGCCCACATGTGGCTAGAAGATGATAATGATTCTGGTTTTCAGTTTTTGAATGACGAAGAAATGTTGTCTTTTGTGCAAAAAGAAAACCAAATACATGTAGTGACCGATGACGAAGACTCCTCAGAAGTACATGATGTACTTGTAGATTATGAAGAAAACCCAAAACGTCGACCAAGTCCTGAAGAGGCCTTTATAGCACTAGAATCAGCGATGGCTTGGTACGAGCAAGAAGATGACAGCTGTTCTACACAGCTTCTGCTGTTGAAGAGAATGCGGGACTTAGGAACCAAAAGGAGACTATCCAGTTTGGTGCAAAAGAGGATTCCTCATTATTTTAAATAGTGGGCTACATCTGTGCAAGTACATGTATACGTAAGTTGCGCCTGTTTTGAATCGTTTGTAATGTTATTTTGAAAACATTTCTCTTTCTTAAATAAAAAAAAAATTAATACACTGCAGTGTAATGACAGATTTTGGTGATACAGTAATCTAATACAGTGTGGGTATTATTATTACAGTACAAGTAAATATGTTTTATAGTGTATTTTCCTTGTGATGGTTAATTATTTTTAGAAATATGTGTACATGTACTCGATACATTATGTAATCCAATTATCCGAACATTTGATTATCCGAACGATGCTCGGTCCCATGGGGTTCGGATAAATGGAGTTCTACTGTACTACCAAAAATTTACAAAATTATTATTTAAAAGTTGGTAGACCAGTGGATAATAAGATCACCAATTTATTAAAAAATAAAGCAGCAAATCTCATCCGCTGGAATAAAGTATTGTATGGATTTACTCTAGAAACAGAAAAGTTTAAGCAAACAAATTTTTTTTTCTAGTTATGTACACAGTACATTATGACATTAATTTATTGGAAATATATTCATGGGCAAGATATAACTGGACAGATTAAGACAGCGATTAAAATGCAACAAAGCAAAACAACAGCAATATTTAACCAAGTAAGTACTTTGTTGTTTTTTTTTATGGCATCTAGGTGTTGTGGCAAGCATGTTTGATAACAGGTAACTTTAAAAATACGTCATTTCACGCTGAAAACCACAAATTATTGGGTATAAAAGGATTTGATTGGTTGCTGGGAGAGACCTCGTTTTAAAAACAGATGCCGAGAATCCCGGAAATTTAAAAAAAAAAAAAAATTGGTTAAAAAAAAATACCTGGCTAGAAAATATTTTCTGATTTAAAATAAAAAAACTTGGGTTGGAAAATATAATTTTACATTTTTTTTAATTAAAAATTTTTTTTAGATTTTTTGGGGGCAGAAAATCCGTACAACGAGTCTGTACGGCCGTACACTGCTTAAAGTATAAAAAAACGTACATTGTACGATAAAAACGTACAAGTTGAAGATGATGCATGAAAATGGTGTACATGTGGAACTAAGTAAATACGTTATATGCAGCCTAAAATATAAGCAAAACTGCTGCTATGTGCAAATTTTGAGCTGAAGTTCATTCATATAGTGAGAAAAAATGACTACCAAATCTTTCGAATATATATATATATATACATACATTTGCAGGGATCCTGTTAAAATAACACTAATATAGAGCATTAAGACCTACAAGCTGAGAGAGCCAGAAGTGAAGACCAGATATCAGGGGCTTATTGCTACAGCAGTGAGAAACACAGAACAACAACTTGATGACCTGGAAACACTCTGGCTGAAATTCAAGGATATCATACAGACAGCTGCAGCAGAAGCATGTGGTGAAGTTTGACTTGGGAACAAGAGAAAGAGGACACCTTGGTGGACAGATGAGGTTAAAGAGAAAATGAGAGAGAAGAAAAAGGCATGGAAACAATACTTAGGAGCTAAAAACACAGCAGGAAAAACAGAGAAATATAGAGAATATATGATACTCAGAACAGAAGCAAAGAACAAGGTGCTAGCAACAAAACAGAAGTCCTGGGAAGAATTTGGAGAAAAGCTAGAAAACGATGCGCAAGAACACCAGAAATTGTTCTATAAGACCCTAAAGAATGTGAGGACGGAAAAACAGTGCCCTCTTAAATTTATAAAGGACAAGCAAGGCAAATTGCTTACTGCCCCAAAAGAAGTAATGGAAAGATGGAAAGAATATTTTTCAGAACTCCGGGATGGTGAGCAAGGTCAAGCATCAGAAATGATAACCACTGGCACAGAAGAGGAAACCAATGGTGATGAAGATGACATAAAGATGGAAGAACTGAAGGCAGCACTGGAGAAAATCAAGATGGGCAAAGCAGCAGGACATGATGGCATAACACCAGAAATGGTTAAGTACCTGGGAGCAGCAAGCGACTGTGACAGCCCTGATCGATCACTTTATTCTCATCGGGGGATCTCACTATTTGGGTTCAAGCAACGATCAAACGTGGATTTCCCTCACTGGCTAATTAAGCATGCACAGTTAAACACGTGGAAGCCAGGTCTCTCTATTGCCAACTGTCCGATTCTTAGTTTAGCCACGCCTCCTGTCTTTGTTTTCAAGCACTATTAATACAAATATTCTTATCTCTAGTGACTTTCCTTTAAAAGGGGGAAGGGCAAAAAGGGGTCTGCCAGCTGTCACATTACGTCATCACGTCAGCGCCGTGTCCCTGGAACACGGGAGGGCGAGGCAACGGGATTTGTAGCTCCCTAAGAGAGATCGGATCGTTAATTGCAAATAGAGGGGTGTTAACCACTGTTTACCGACTGCATCCCTTTGATCGCGCCCAAGGGACGAAATTTACTCACCGAGTGAATGGACCTTAAAGGCGCCCGCCGCTAGCGAAGCGGCCATCATGTCGGCGAAAAAGCGTAAAAATAGGCTTTGATTCACGAAACGAACAGAAAAATTCCCCAAATTGGACGAGAGGTGTTATTTTTCGCATTAAGGAACAAGAGTCCAGCGTTTTAGTATATATGCCTATCTCTCCGAATTCAGTTTGTCAGTTTGCTATCAGGACTTCTTGAATGGTCTAGCGCGCATTTTGGAGTCTTATTTATCTGGATTTCCTATAGAAATACGTGGAGATTTATTTCAGTTTTCTGATTTGCGGTAATAATAGTATATTAGCCACTAAGTGATTTAATGGTTTAAGTTTCATTTTATTTCACTGGGATTTTTGTGTTAATTGAAACGTAGTAAATAAACATGTAGCAAAATTCTCCAGCGGTAAAGGTAAATTTAATTACCCGCTATGTCCTCAGTGAGAGATGCTTCAAATAATTTATAAGCCGCTAGGCGATTGATAATTGATGTAACGCAATTTAATTCTATTCATACGTGTGTAATTTTCTAAACGACTAGCCGTCATATCTCGTGTTTAACCGTTAAGATAAACTAGACACTCGCGGGTTTTTATTTAATATATATAATTAAATACCGGAGTGGTTAAAATAGCCTTACCTAAAAATTAATGCGTGTCAGGATATGACTTATTTTATGATTACATGTTTATCTATTTTCTACATATAGGCTGGTCATACCTTGCGTCCTAGTGTTTCTTATGGTCTTACTGACTTTGGTTCTTACACCAGCCAGCGATTATTGTGGTAAAAAAAATCTTCATGTTGTGACCCCTATGTGGTCCACCTCTCCATCCATGAGAGTAGTATAACAAAGAACTTTAACAATAAGCCATTTTTTATAGTATAACTGGAGAAGAACATTGCCAAAAGCCATTCCATAAATATTACTGATCTGCTGTGGCAGAATTTATATCACTATTTTTTACACATGACAGTAAACGTTTTCCTACTGGATTAACCACCTAAAGAAAACTCACTGGTCATACTCTGCCATCACTTCATTGAACAGCAGAGGAGTATCATTTTCCTAAAGTTCTTTTTTTCATCACGCCATAGAGTGTCTTAGCTACCAGCGGCGAGACCCTACCGGACCAATATATCTATATATACTGAAGCACATTAAAAACGCACCACCATTATATATACTGATGCCGAGAAGCTGGAATAAAAAAGTGTGGGAATGGATTTTCCTCGTGTTTGTCATGAGGTAGAGAGCGAATGGCTGCTGGAATGGAAAGTGCATGATTCAACCCATGGATTTGTGTACAGACTACATGAAAACAATGAAAGTTACACGTGCAACACGATTCCCAACAGCTATGACCCTGAAAATGTGTACGCGTTGTGGCAGTTTACTTGGTATAAAAAGGCCGTTGAGACAAAACACCCAGTACATGTGCTTGAAATGCCACGACTATCTGAAAACGACCGCCAACGAGCCATTGGTATGTTGGAGACCGGAATGAGCTCGCAGGCCATTGCCAGAAGGATGAATTGCCACCACAGCACTATTGTACGTCTCAATGAACGTTACGGAACCACTGGCAGTGCCCGGGATAGACTTCGGAGTGGCCAACCACGAGTTACTACCCCTGCGCAAGATCGTCATATTGTGCTGAGTCACCTAAGGAATCGTTCTCTCCCGGCAAGTCAAACAGCAAGAGCAATAATGGGTAGACGTGGGCAAGTCTCTCGAATGACAGTCATACGATGACTCAGAGATACAGGCCTTACTGCAAGACAACCTTATGTTGGGCCAAACTTAACTCACAGACATCGTCAGCAGCGCCTGCAATGGGCAGAGCAACATGTCAGATGGACTAGACTGCAGTGGAATGCTGTCCTATTCACAGACGAGAGCAGATTCAACATATCCTTTGCTGATGGACGTATGCGGATTTGGCGACGATGTGGACAGCGCTTTGCAGATTGCTGTGTTCGTCAGCACAACTGATTTGGAGGTGGCAGTATTCACATTTGGGGAGGATTCAGTTTTCACCATCGCTTGCCTCTTCACGTCTTCCGTGGAAATGTTAATGCTGTGACATATCGAGATGAGGTTCTGGATGCATTGGTTGCTACTGCGTTCACAAATTATCCAGACTTGCAGCTTCTCCAGTAGGATAACGCACGTGCGCACACCGCATGCATTACGCAGCAATATCTACAGCAGCAGAACATTGTGACGATTGATTGGCCTGCCCTATCACCAGACATGTCCCCTATAGAACATCTGTGGGACGAGCTTGGATGCAGAGTCTACAGGCAAGGTTCTCCAGCTAATCTGCAACAGCTCAAAGCTGCTCTTACACGTGAATGGGACTTGATTCCCCGGAATTTCCTTCATAGACTTGTGTGTTCCATGCGGAGCCGCTGCCAAGCTTGTTTGCAAGCACACGGTGGACATACCAGATACTGAGGATAGTGTGAATGCATTTTTTTTATTGGTTGCATTTTTGGTTTTCTCCCTTGCCTGCACAGAATGCAATGAATTTCATAACAATCAAATGTACAAATTAATGACCAGCATGGATTCATAGGAAAGTGAATAAAGATTCCAAATACGTAAACTTGTAAACACTTATATTTACATTTCACACTCTGTTCCTGGATTATACAGGTGGTGCATTTTTAATGTGCTTCAGTATATATATATATATATATTTTCAATTCTGAGGACAATGCCACCCCATAAAACCCTTACCCCAAACACTAACTGCAGTGAAAAGAGGAATATCCTGGAACAAAAAAGTAACGCCTCGATTTCAGCGACTACGGAAAAATAGCCGACAGCAAACCCTGTCAGTCTGGGGCTGAAATAGACAAAGCAAAAGACTCTGATTGTTTTAGTACTTGCTAGAGTTTTTTTTTTATTCCATGGAATGCCTGATTCAACGATTAGTAAGTGCAGATGAAAGTGGGCCACTGTATGCGTGCATTGAATGAACGAAATTAGATAACCTTCATTTTATTTTTTCTTGCTAACATCAGTATACTTAATTTCTTTTTTCTGTGTTTTTTTCTTTCCCTCCCTAATCTGCTTAGCCACGGGATAGATTAAATAATTAAGAACCTGTTCCTATACCTCTTACTGATTATTGCATATCCCATTGTTAAAAGTGAATCTCTCTGTGGGTTAATTACCTCTGATAGTAATTTTCTTTGGGTTGTTTTCCTTTACAAGAGGGGAGGGCCTATTGAGATACTATTTTTTTTCCCCACCTTGTCTTTATAAATGTAACATGATTAATGTTGTGCTTTTTGTTTAGTGATAATAAACCTAATAACCCTTTACTTACCGTGTTGGTTAACCCCATTGTCCCATTATATGTTATACGTAGTTTGTATTCACGTTTGTGCATTTGTGTCACCAAATTGGTGTGTACATGAGTGTAGGGTAACTTGCAAAAATTGTTTAGCATAGAGTAAGTGCGCCTGCAGTTAAATTAATGTCGTAAGATAGGCTGGATTAGAGCAACTACTCGATTCAGAGACTGTCCTTCCTCTTACCCTATCACCCTCGTGAAACCGCAATCTATTTCTTACCCCTTATTCTCACAGAGTTATCACTATCACCTCTGCTCGGACGGGACCATAAATTTCTCAGACCTATCTCATCAAAAATTACGACAGCGACCTATTACTCCTAAGGGTCCTACAGGCAGCGTGGTGCAACAAGACCATGCCAAAGGATTGGGAGATTGCCATCATAACACAGCTTTTCAAAACGGGTGACAACCGACAATGTGGAAACCATAGAGGCATATCCCTTCTCAGTGTCCCTGGTTAAATCTACTCTAGAATCCTGGAGCAGAGACTCAAACGCCTAACTGAGCTAAAAATAGATGAGGTCCAGTGTGGCTTCCGAGCAAATCGAAGTACTCTAGACCTAATCTTCACACTCAGACAGTTGAGTGAAAAGGCTCTTGAGTATAAGAGTGAGATCCATCTTTGCTTCCTAGATCTGGAAAAGGCATTTGACAAGGTCCCCTGGAACAAACTCTGGGACTTTGGCAAGGAAGAACATCCCATCACCTCTGATTCATGCTATACAGAGCTTCTACAAGTCTTGCAGAAATTATGTGAGTACGACAAACCATAAGTCAGAAGAATTCAGGACCACCACTGGTGTAAGACAAGGTGATATCCTGTCACCTTATCTTTTCATACTCCTCATGGACAATGTCATCAAGGCATGTAAGGGAGAGGACAGGAAAGTATTCAGTGGGGTACTGGAAGATGAGACAGGTCTGTATTTCAGAGCTGGCATTTGCTGATGATGTTGCCCTGATTGTTAAATCAGAGGCACATCTTCAATCCAACCTGCAAGTCTAGAAGGAAGAGCTGGAGAAGAGAGGGATGATCATTAGCAGCTCGAAAACAAAAACCATTGTGATACCATGAGAGGAAAGAAGACATCAGATTAAGCTGGGAGAACAGGTCCTGGAGCAGGTCGACCACTTTAAATACCTTGGACCTGTCAGACCGAAAGGGAGGCATCAAAGAAAAGTTGGCTACCTGAAGAGCAGCAGCTGGGAGACTTTTTCAAGCCATAAATCGAGGATTCCTCAGCAAAAGAGAAGTTGGTAAGAAGACAAAAATGGCTGTATACCGCTCCACCTATGTCCCAGTCTTGACGTATGGATGCGAGTCATGGGCAATGACTACAACCCACAAAAGCCAGATCTAAACCTCAGAAATAAGGTATCTGAGGAAGGTGGTTGAAGTAACAAGAGACATGGTCCGCAACCAGACGATACGTCAAGGCCTAAAAACCCAACCCTTGCAGACCCAAGTAGAACAGTCCCAACTGAGATGGTTTGGCCATGTCTGCAGAATGCGAGAAGATCGGCTACCATGGCAAGCATGGGAAACTAAGAGCCAGGGATCCAGACCTCCAGGACGACCCAAAGTCCACTGGGAGGACAACATTAGACAATCTTTGAAGGACCGAGGACTAGAAATGGAACCAAGCCAGGAGGAAGACAGTGGACAGAATAGTATGGCGCTCTCTCTTACAAACCTCAACACCTCACGGTAGAAGAGGAACGACTAAGTAAGTAAGTAAAATAATACTAATATAGAATAATAATAATTAAAATATTAACGAGGTAATAATGAAATAAAATCGGTAAAGTAATTATTAATTAATGTTGCAGTTAACACTGTACAGCATTTAATAATGAATATGTGAATTTACTCCTACTTTTATCCACATTATCTTGAAGATTCTTCTTTAGCAATGTCATTATAACAATTTTCATTCGCCTTTTCTCTTAGTTTTAATTTCACTTCCACGCAGGACTGATAATGCATAGAGGCATACCTGGAGCCATCCTTATATGACCACCAGCACAATGCTATATCAAATAGATGTGGAAATGAACCTGTCTGTGAGGCTAATTACACCCTCATTGACTCTTAAAATCATCCACACACTTCCAGGGATTCCCCCTGTGGTGAAACATGTTGAGAACCCAGCATTGCACACTAAGCTTGGAGGAGTCAATTGAGCCCCAGACTGAACTCTGGCTTTTTACCTGGTTGGCTGTATGCAGGAGGATCTTACTATGGGCCCATGATGGGCAGGGGGAGCTGAGACGTGGCTCTGTGTAGGACGTGACAATTCCTTGGGAGAGCCCAAAACCAGAGCACAGCTATGCATATTTGGATGGTGGGGAATGCACAGTATGCCAAACGCTTCTTCCTCCTAGCTTAGGACCAGATGTGATGATCATTTAAATGCAAGCCAAGCTGGAGCAACTGAAGCTCATGACAGGAAAAGCCTAGATCTATTCAGCCTTGTGAGGTTTAACAGCTGGCCATCTAACCTAGTGTGAAGGCACAATCCGTTGGTTGCATCCCCGAATGCACATCTCATGAGCAAGGCAAAGAAGATCCTGAAGAGGGTCGGAGCCAGGGCACAGTCTTGTTCGATGCCACTGCATATGTCAAAGGGCTGTGATGTGCAGCCAACATATTGAACTGTTCCCTTCATGCCTTCATGGAATGACATAATTTCCAGAAATTTAGTGGTGCAGCCTATTTTCAGGAGGATTTTGAAGAGTCCATCCCTGCTAACCAGGTCGATTGCCTTTGTGAGGTTGATAAAAGTGACATTTTATGGGTTTTTTTCTGCTCTCTTGATTTAAATAAAGTCCAACTTCAAATTACTGTGTTTTGAATTAAGTGCAATTCACTGTATATATAACACACATATATGAAAACAAATTGCAAAACCATACAAATTAATTTAAGTCAACTTATGTTAAATACAACATGAAGATCAGCAAATCAAAAACAGAAACTATGAAAATCAGTAGATCATCAGTCCCACTTAACATACAAAGTAATGTTTATTTAAGTTCCAGAGTTCAAATGCCTAGGAGGCATTTCACAGAAAAAAGAAGTCTTGACAGAGAAACTGATGTCAAAAGGTCATAAGGCCAGTGGGGTTGACTTACTGTCACCACTACTCAGATATTTTAATATCAGTATGGAAACTAAACAACAATTTATAAGTAGAATATGCTTACTAACTATTCTTCCTCCTAACTTAGGACCAGATGTGATGATCATTTAAATGCAAGCCAAGCTGGAGCAACTGTGACCAGTGTCAAACGTGGTTCTTGACCAGAACACAAGCGAGTAAAATCATATCATGCAAGATGAAATGCTAAGAAGAACTATTAATGTTACCAGTAGAGACAGAATGAGAAAAGATGACATCAGAAAAATTGTGGGAATTTATATTGTGATATTATAAATTTTGTATGATTACTTACTTTTTACATACTACACACTTGCCTTGTCATAACTGTAATTTACATGTATACTTAGCTTAGCACTGGTGAAAAGTTATGTTTAGTGGTCAAAATGTCAACATATGTATTTCATCTCAGAGTGAAAAAAATAATGAACATTCAAAAGCCTTATTCAATTCAGGCAGATCTAGCAAGACTATTTATATGTGAGGAAATGTAGCAAAATCTGCATTGTTTCATTTTCAGATACCTTGATACTATCATTAACAAGGTCTTTCAAAGACAAATACTGATTAAAAAAATATTAAAACAGGAAAATTTTGTGAAAAGTCATGAATGTCTGAAAACTGTGTATCTAAGTTGCAGAATTCAGAGATAATTGGCTTTAATAATTGGTGTCACATTGATATTATCTAAGTATATCTAAATATTCTTAATTTCATAGCACTGAATCTGAAGTTTCATCAAATATAAATATCTTGAAGCTGACATTTTGCAACAAGAGTGAGTGAGTGAGTGAGTGAGTGAGTGAGTGAGTGAGTGAGTGAGTGAGTGAGTGAGTGAGTGAGTGGTGGTGGTGAGTGAGTGTGTGTGAGAGAGAGAGAGAGAGAGAGAGAGAGAGAGAGAGAGAGAGAGAGAGAGAGAGAGAGAGAGAGAGAGAGAGAGAGAGAGAGAGAGAGAGAGAGAGAGAGAGAGAGAGAGAGAGAGAGAGAGAGAGAGGGAGAGAGAGAGAGAGAGAGAGAGAGAGAGAGAGAGAGAGAGAGAGAGAGAGAGAGAGAGAACCAGAAATACTGAAATGTCAAAGATTTTGCCAGAATTTGCCACATATGAGTCAGATACTGTACTCACAAACTGTAGGACACTCTGAAGAGTCTTGGTCAAACCATTTATGACCAGAGAAAATTTATACTTGCTGACATTCACCAGACTTTCTTTGTTCTGTTTAACATTCTGCATGAACTGAGTTGTGTGCAGGCCAGTTTTAATGGGCAACTGTTGAAATACATTGATAAAACTCAGTATCAGATTTGTATTATCAGCTTGGCAGATACTAATAACAAATAAGTTATCAAAATATATAATAATAATAATAATAGCCCCTTCAGTCATAACTGACTATGGGAATGCGCCCCTGAGGTGGCAGCCCTCAGCTGCTTATTTTCCTGGTGCTCCTTTCGACGTTTTCTCCTCACCTCTGCTTCTTGTGTGAGCCTCTCTTCGCCCAATCTGAGGTGATGCCGTAAATAGCATCGCCACTTAGTGCGATCGGCAGCTTCATCCTCCCATGTTGCTGGATCCATGTCCAGTGCCCTCATATCTCTTTTGCACACATCTTTGAACCTCAGCTGTGGTCGCCCAACTGTTCTCTTGCCATCTGCTAATTGTCCGTAGAAGATATCTTTTGGGATGCGACCATCTTCCATGCGGCGAACATGGCCAAGCCAGCGAAGTCTGCGCTGTCTAAGCAGCGTATACATACTTTGAAGGCCAGCACGTAACAACACCTCGACATTTGTCACTTTATCTTTCCATGAGATGCCGAGGATGCGGCGTAGACACCGCAAATGGAAGGTATTGAGCCTTCTTTCTTGCTTAGCATAGGTCGTCCAGGTCTCGCTGCCATATAGAAGTGTGCTGGTGACGCAGGCATTATATACCGCAGCTTTGGTCTTCATTGTGAGTTTAGAGTTTCCCCAAACACGCGATGTGAGGCGGGCAAAGGTAGCTGCAGCTTTGCCAATGCGGCTATCGATTTCTGTATCCAGTGAGAGTTTGTCATTGATGGTAGACCCTAGGTATGTGAAGTGGTGCACCACTGCCAATTCATAGTTAACAATAGTGATAACTGGTGCAGCACCCACACTGACTCAGCACATTCGTTTTCTTTAGACTTATTGTGAGGCCAAAGTCCTTGCATGCTTTAGTGAAGCGATTCATCAAGCTCTGAAGCTCCTGTTGGCTTTGAGTGACGACTGCAGCATCATCAGCGAACAACAAGTCTCTTATAGTGACCCTTCTGATTTTTGTTTTTGCCTTCAGCCTTGAAAGATTAACCAGACGGCCATCTGACCTAGTGTGAAGGCATATTCCTTCAGTTGCATCTCTGAATGCATGTTTCAAGAGTAAGGCAAAGAAGATTCCAAAGAGGGTCGGAGCCAGAACACAGCCTTGTTTAACGCCACTTCGTATATCAAAGGGCTGTGACGTGCTTCCAGCATATTGGACTGTTCCCTTCATGTCGTCATGGAATGACTTTATCATTTCCAGCATTTTAGAAGGGCAGCCTATTTTCAGGAGGATTTTAAAGAGTCCATCCCTACTAACCAAGTCGAATGCTTTTGTGAGGTCTATAAAGGCGATATATAATGGTCTTTTCTGCTCTCTTGATTTTTCCTGAAGCTGGCGGAGAGAGATCATGTCTGTTGTTGATCTGCCAGCTCGGAATCCACACTGTGCCTCTGGATATATGCGCTCAGCTAACTTGTGTAGTCGCATTAAGATGACTTTGGCAAAAACCTTACCAACAATACTAAGAAGAGAGATGCCTCTGTAGTTATTGCAATCACTTCTGTCTCCTTTATTTTTATACAGTGTTACAATCTTGGCATCTCGCATGTCTTGAGGAATAGTTGTCTCTTCCCAGCACTGGCACAGCATCCTATGCAGGGGATGTAATAGCGTGCTCTTACAGCATTTGATTAAATCAGGAGGAATCCCATCACTGCCTGGTGCTTTGCCAGAGGCCAAGCTATCAATGGCCTTACTGAGTTCCTCTAATGTTGGTTCGGCATCCAGCTCCTCCATAGTTGGCAGACTATTGACAGCATCAAGGGCTGCAGGCGTAACGGTATTGTCTCTAGCGTAAAGCTCAGAGCAGTGCTCGACCCACCTCTCCATCTGCTTACCCTTATCGGTTAGCTTCTCTCCGCTGATGGTTTTTAGCGGTGCCGTCTTACTTTTATGGGGGCCAAGTGCTTTCTTTATACCGTCATACATTTGTCTAATGTTGCCTGTTTGCGCTGCGATCTGGATGCTCTCACTGAGCTGGAGCCAATAGTCATTTGCACAGCGTCGAGCAGTTTGTTGAACTTTGCTTCTCGTAGCCCTCAGGATCTGTAGGGTTCTGGCACTCGGTGAACGTTTGTATTCATTCATAGCACTGCGCTTAGCTTCAATAACAAGTGCCATCACATCTGATGAAGTGTCAAACCAGTCATTTGACTTTGCTGTTTTCTTACCAAAGGTGGCAAGTGCAGTACTTTGAATGGTGTTCCGTAGATGCTCCCAGTTCTCTGTAATAGTATCACCATGCTGAGGGCTACTGAGCACTTTCTTGAAGGTCGCAGTGAATTGAGCGATCATGAAAGGGTCTGACATCTTGCTGGTATCAATGCGTGGTTTCCCTTCATGTCTGACACGATAGAGTTTTCTTGGTTGTGCTCTGATTTTGCAGCAAACCAAGGAGTGATCTGTGTCACAGTCTGCACTATGGTACGAGCGCGTGGAGAGCACAGATCTGAGGAGTGGCCTTCTGACGAGAATCAGGTCAAGTTGGTGCCAGTGCTTGGATCGTGGGTGTCTCCATGACACCTTATGCTGGGGTTTTGTCTGAAAGTAGGTGTTGGTCACGCAGAGGTCATGGTGGACGCACAACTCTAAGAGCCGTTGTCCATTTTCATTCATCTTGCCAATACCAAACCTGCCCAGACATGAAACATTATCGGCACCGACTCTAGCGTTAAAGTCACCAAGGAGAACAAGCTGTTCTTGCCTAGGTATGCTTTTGATTACTGCTGCTAGATTCTCGTAGAACTCATCTTTAGCTTCTGAGGCAGAGTACAGAGTAGGAGCATACACACTGACAAGGGTGATGGGACCTGTGCTAGTTTGCAGGCGGAGCGTTAACAGGCGTTCTGATCCATTCTCGCCTGGTTCAACCATGTTAGTTAGCGATTTTTTGACCGCAAAACCTACTCCGTGTTCTCTAGCTTTATCAAGATCTTTCCCTTGCCAATAAAATGTGTGGTCCTTCTCGCTCACCATTCCAGAGCCCGCCAGGCGCGTTTCCTGAAGTGCAGCTATATCCACCTGAAGTCGTTTAAGCTCATCATTAATTATGGCTGTCTTCCTTACATCGTTTACATCCTGTAGGTTTTCGGATAGTCCAGTCAACATAGTCCGGACGTTCCAGCATCCCAATCTGAGAGTTTGCTTATTTCTATTTTTTCGATAATTGCTTGGTGCAAAATTTTCTGTCCACAGTTCGGGTTTGACCCTAATCCCCATGCACCCAATGGGGAAAGCAGACAGTGGCGGGACAACACCTTATTGACTGGGGGCTGCCCAGCTTGAAGCGGGCGGTAGCTGTCCAGTGAGATCCTAGAACCTCCTCCCACTGTCAAAATATATACAAAATATGAAACAGTTTTCCAGAATTTTAGACTGTTACAGAAGTCACAAATATTTCTAGATGAACATATCTAAATCCAAAGCTCATAAATTCCTAAGTCATTGTTTGGTTGAAAAAAAATTAATTTGCTTTCAGCTAACAGATGTAAATGTGAATGCTAATGTTAGAGTTGCTTTGGTTGCTCCATAGCTTCATAACCATTGCAAGATAGCTAGATATTTTTAGTCTAGTGAAAATGAAACAGTATCAAATTTCCAATGACAAGAAGTAACTGAAATTAAATTAACTGTTTCATTACTGCAGTGAAAAGAAGTGAATTCCATAACTGTATCAATTTTTGAAACAATGTTCATAAATAAATGTAGTTGTGATAAGCACAAAGCTCAGTTAATTATTCTCCTTTTCACTCTGTGAATACGTTACATTATAATAAAGCAAAAACGATATATAAATAAGTCACCCGCCAAAACATGGCGGGAAATAATTATGTTGTGCTTTTTCTGCTGCATGTCATCATGATGGCAATAATTCTCTTGTGGTCATATATTTGGATGCAATGGTTATGAAGCTATGGAGCAACGTGTCAATAATGACATGGGGAAAAATGAAAAAAGTCATCTATTCTTGACTGTGCAAATGACTGGGAGATGGCAGTAGATCTAACTGGGCGAGGGACATCTCCGGAAAGTATCAGTCCTAGATGCTTATGGACATAAGAGAGTCCAGGATTTACTTCTTATGATGAGATCTATTACATATCAAGAAGGTCTCGCAATGCTTTGATATTTGTAAAAACAATGCAGGAGTGGACTGCAAGACAATGTGCAGTCATTAAGAAAATTTTTAAACTGAAGAAAGTAAAGAGAGGTTCAAGAGCATTGTGGCGAGATGGTAAATTTAGATGAGTGATACGTGAGTGATATATCAAGTAGTACTTGACATAAAGAATAGTATCCCAGACTCATAAAAGAGAACTGGTAAGGGGATGGCACAGGATGAAGTCGACTGTTAAGCTCATCGTCCAGATATTATAGAAGTAGCGAACAGGTGACTAAGTTGCCCTCCTTCAGGACACTCATCAAGTCTTGCTAGTTGTCCATGATATTCGTAACATTCTTCTGTAAAACCATGTCTGTGTTGCCTCCAGGGATCATCTTGTTTTTATTGACTGAACATGGTTAAAAGATTCACTTCCAAACGACAGGATTACCCCCAAGCAACAATGAAGAACTCTCTTCCTTATTTCCACTGTCAAAGATTTGACAACTGCGCAACGCAAGATACTTTTCATTTTCTGAATTCAGTTTTTGCTTGGGCTATTCTTTTCTTCATTTCTGACAACGGACGTAAGCTGAATTGCCGATATGTTAAATCTCTGTAAATCAAGAACTTTTTTTTTTATAAAGAAAAACATCTCGTTCAATCTCTGACGGGTTACTATTAGGATATATAGTGTCTACAATTTTATAAATGTTCAATTGCCTAAATTAACTTTTCCCATTATCGTCCTGCCCAATTAGTTTAAATGAGTAAATGAATATTTCAAAACTATGGGTGTGTGTATGTTTCTCTTTGTCTTTGTTATGGTGAAAATGTGTGTGTGTGACGATAGTATTTAATGTACTCATAACATGACATTAGTAATATATACTGAAGCACATTAAAAACGCACCACCTGTATAATCCAGGAACAGAGTGTGAAATGTAAATATAAGTGTGTACAAGTTTACATATTTGGAATCTTTATTCATTTTCCTATGAATCCATGCTGGTCATTAATTTGTACATTTGATTGTTATGAAATTCATTGCATTCTGTGCAGGCAAGGGAGAAAACCAAAAATACAAAAAAATGCACGTGCGTTATCCTGCTGGAGAAGCTGCAAGTGTGGATAAATTGTGAATGCAGGAGCAACCAGTGCATCCAGAACCTCATCTCGATATGTCACAGCATTAACATTTCCACGGAAGACGTGAAGAGGCAAGCGATGGTGAAAACTGAATCCTCCCCAAATGTGAATACTGCCACCTCGAAATCGGTTGACACAGCAATCTGCAAAGCACTCTTCACACCGTCGCCAAATCCGCATACGTCCATCTGCAAAGGATATGTTGAATCTGTTCTCGTCTGTGAATAGGACAGCATTCCACTGCAGTCTAGTCCATCTGATATGTTGCTCTGCCCATTGCAGGCGCTGCTGACGATGTCTGTGAGTCAAGTTTGGCCCAACATAAGGTCGTCTTGCAGTAAGGCCTGTATCTCTGAGTCGTCGTACGACTGTCATTCGAGAGACTTGCCCATGTCTACCCACTATTGCTCTTGCTGTTTGACTTGCCGGGAGAGTAAAATTCCTTAGGTGACCCAGCACAATATGACGATCTTGCGCAGGGGTAGTAACTCGTGGTTGGCCACTCCGAAGTCTATCCCGGGCACTGCCAGTGGTTCCGTAACGTTCATTGAGACGTACAATAGTGCTGTGGTGGCAATTCATCCTTCTGGCAATGGCCCGCGAGCTCATTCCGGTCTCCAACATACCAATGGCTCGTTGGCGGTCGTTTTCAGATAGTCGTGGCATTTCAAGCACATGTACTGGGTGTTTTGTCTCAACGGCCTTTTTATACCGAGTATACTGCCACAACGCGTACACGTTTTCAGGGTCATAGCTGTTGGGAATCGTGTTGCACGTGTAACTTTCATTGTTTTCATATAGTCTGTACACAAACCCGTGGGTTGAATCTTGCACTTTCCATTCCAGCAGTCATTCGCTCTCTACCTCATGGCAAACACGGGGAAAATCCATTCCCACACTTTTTTTTGCCAGCTTCTCGGCATCAGTATATATAATAGTGGTGCGTTTTTAATGTGCTTCAGTATATATTACTAGAACCTCACTAGACCTTTACATTCTGACCAAACCAATGCTGCAGGAGCCTGTGACTGCTTGGTCCAGGCTTCCTGCATGGGGACCAGGTGCATTGGTGCTCTAAGCTCCATAAGGAGCGCAAAGGAAAATGATGATAACATTTTTAACCATTTGTTGGAGGAATGTAAAAAAGGTACCTTGGAATAGCCTAGTAGTGTAAAAGAAATAGCGGCCAATCAGAATCGCGCTTTTTTGGGGGGGCAAGAGAGCAGACACTAACGGCGTGGCCTAGAAATGACAATGGCGGCCATGGAGCGGATTCATTTGTGATAGCAGGACATCAATTCAGTGGAAGTGTGTTGAAACTGTAGAACGTGAAGACATTTTACATATTTCTTTTGTTCGAGGAGGAAACGGAGTATGTGCAGATATAATTGAAAGGAAGGTTAGCAGTATTTGCTGAAATAATTACAAGTTATTGGGTCCAGAAGTTAGTTATTAAGGCTTTTGAACACTTTCAATAAGCATAGCTAAATGAAAGCTGGACATAACTTGGAAAAAGATACATGGAATGAAAGCTACTGTGTCGTAGGCTTTTGCACGCCACATGTGAGTGAGAATGAAAATTATTGTAGTGCTAGCAAGTGCGACACTATTCTATTGTCGCTATGCATAGTTCGCATGTGACGACTCAATGTCTGACCTAGAAACTTGAGCATTTGTTTACAGTCTGTAGACTGACCAGTCGTGTCTGACAGTGTTCCTTGTTGGAACTAATTTCGGATAGTGTTTAGGGACCAAAAGATGCAGCAATAGAGAATGCAGTCAGCGACCCATAGCTTGACTGCTTGCATCAGGGTCAGCGAACCAGAGCTGACCAAGACCGTACTCCACCTCCACGTGGTGGTCCTGGAAACAGTCTGCAGCAGTGCAGTCTGGCTGAGTGAGTACGGATCGAAGAGGGAAGGCAAACCCGGTCCCAAAAAATGCTGTGATGAAGTCGGATGTGTTGACCGAAAGGTGCAGATACAAGGGGATTGACATAAGTCTTGGGCCTGACCATGAAGGACATGTCACAGAGAGCTGAAGTTTTGTATAGTGTTCATTCCTTTTCAATATAGCCACCGTCTGAATTGACACACTTCTGCCATCTCTGCTTGACCTTGAAAAGACCTTGGGAGTAGAACACCCTATTTTTCAAACTAAACCAGTCATCACATGCCAGTATAACCTCTTCAACGCTGTCAAAATGATTTCCTTTTAGCTGTTTTTTAAGATTTGGGAATAGAAAAAAGTCTGATGGAGCCAAATCTGGATAATATGGTGGGTGTGGAAGAATTTCAATATTCAAATCGTTGGCTGCTAGCTGCACAAGCCGTGCTTTGTGAGAGGGCGCGTTGTCTTGAAGCAAAGGAAGATTTTGAGTGTGTGTTATCCCTCGTTTCCTGGTCACAACCTTTCTTAGTTTGGTGAGAAGATCTGCATAGTACTGTCCATTAACTGTGTTGCCACGACGCAGATAATCTTTCAAAAGGACACCTTTGCCGTCCCAAAAAACAGTCAGCATCACTTTTCCTGCAGATTTCTGCGCTCTTGGCTTGACAGGTGTTGGGGAGCCCGGGGTTTTCCATTGCATGCTGGCAATTTTGGATTCGGGGTCATAATGGTGTACCCAAGTCTCATCTACTGTCACCATGGTCTCCAACAAATTTTTTGACTGACACTTTTTGAGCAACTGTCGACAGCAATTTACCCTCGTTTACTTCTGTTCACGTGTCAACAGTCGCGGAACCCAGCGTGCACACACTTTTCTCATGTTCAGTCTGTTGTATAAAATTCTATAAACTGTTCTTTCATTTAGTTTTACTCTACTAGCTATCTCTACAATTGTCATTTTTCGATCCTGGTCAATGATTTTCTTCACTCTTGTTGCATTTTAACCGTTGCACTCTGAGGCTGGTTTACGAGATCTTGGCAGATCAGCAAAATTTGAGCGGCCGCACTTAAACTGTTGACACCAGTTTTTTTTACCGAAGTATATGAAGGACAAGACTCACGAAACACTGGTTCCATCTCCCTGTGTATTTCTGTAGGTGTTTTTCCCTGAAACATCAGAAATTTTATCACAGCTCTGGCCTCCTTCTTTTCCATTGTTTTGTCAAATCTTTGCAGCAGCAGATCCGGTCAATAGGGTACATTGCACCGTGCACCGTAGCGGGAAAACCCATTGAAGAAACAAACGCGTACTTCACACATTCAGTGCAAATATAATGAACTTTAAATGTGCCAAGTTTCATCTTCCTCCTGTGACTCCTTCATGGTCAGGCCCAAGACTTATGTCAATCCCCTTGTATCACAGCAACGCAACCACCGTCCTTTTCAGGGCGAACAAGGAAGGAAGGAAGGAAGGATAGTGTTTATACCCAGTAAGGGAATTCATGAGTGTACTGGAAGTACTGTAGTATCCAGATGTATTTGAGAATGATGCTTTGAAAATACTGGAATATGTTTTACTTCCATGTTTGCAAATAAATGTCATCATGTTCAGCAAGGAGTTTTTACTGTTGGCTTGGTTAGAAGCCATTTCCTACGTTGATGTTCGAAACCCATAAACCGCTAGATAATGAACCATATTGACAGAAACACAGATACTAATGAAATTGACAACACCACAGATATGGGGGCTCGTCCGATGGATTTTTATGAGGTTTTTTTTTATGTAAGTCGGTACAATTTTTGAAAATGAATGGATCGTCGATTTGGTGAATGCTGAAATGAACAGTTGCTCAAGAACTTTATCTACATGTAGTTTATAAACGTGAATGGCAGAGGATGCATATTAATGTGCAAGGTCATGCTCGAGACATGGACTGTTTGAAGATGAATTTTTCTGAAATTTTTGCCTACCCAGTAGATTCGCTTTATGAACGCTTACTTCAAGAACTGAGTTGCCTAATGATGAGAGATTTATCAATCAATTTCTCCACGAAATGATGTTTGGAAGAACGTACGACACTCCACATTTTTGCTGCCAATATTGATCGGATTGTCGACACTGACCGTTAAGACAACCGCAAGGTCACTCCAACGGACATATTCGATTGTCACTGAACTGATCCAACTGACACTTTCCTCATAAAGAATTAACTTGTCATGGATGTTGAAAAGCCGACTCTTGTGCTGAGGACAATGTTTTACTTGCATTTCTGTGCAATCAGTTCAACACATCATGGACTTTGTCTGTCGTCGTCAGAAATTATTCTGGATCAACTGTTTCGGTAGATTATATCAGAGACACTTTTAACATTTTACATACGTGCACAACAGATATCTGTGCCTGCACACACGTTTTGAGCTCTGTTGGATATTTTGCAGACTACTCCGATGTTTCGTTTTGGCAAGGTCATGTCAGATTTTGCAGATTTCTACACACTGCATCAGCATTAGAGGTTTACACTGTCGTGTATTATCAGGTCGATCCTGCATTTTCTAGATGCATCTGAACTGTAGCAGGAAGTGTCAGCTCGGGATTTTTTTTCAGATAAGTTATCTGTTGTATAGTGTCGTGGTGGCAAGTCCATAGATTATCTGGCATATATTAATGTTATGTATGTCTTATATTTGTTGTGTAGATTCTCTGTGGGCGGCTGGAGGGAGTCCTGATGTTTTTCATCTTCTGATGAAATCATTAGGTGCTGTTCTGTAGGTATTGTATATAATATTCTCTTTCGGAGGGCTGGCATTTTTTGTTGTGTGATATTTGAGCTCTGGTTGAGTTTATTATATTCTTAATTGATTAGTTGTGCTGTCGCGTATCATACTGTCTTGTATCTCATGGTATTTCCTCTTTATTTCAGTACAGTTATGTTTGTACCATGTTGGTCTACCCTTGCTCTCCTTTTACTATTTACATCATATCTGTTTTGATTATATTGCATCGGGTTTTTCCTCTTTTCGTAGTGGAAGCACTTGTTTTATTTTATTGCGGTTTTTTTTCTACATTATACACTTTCCGTAAGTTCTTTCATTTGTTTCCACTAATGTCTTGTAGCTCTCAGTCTGTGACAGTATTCGGTTAACCATTCATGCATTACTTATTTTCTTGTATTGTATAGAGGATAACAATATTTGGTATACGGTTGAGGACACTACTACACTGTGATATTTTGGAGTAAGTATCGTATATAAATATACGATTCCAGATATCTTATTATCACACATTACGACTAAGTAAAGTCACCAGGAGTACGATTAAGTATTGTATATTACATATTACAAAGGTTTGATTTACCTTACGACTAAGTTTATTCCATTATCTTAAAACTGAATATAATATTATTAGTATATTACACCTATATTTTGTCACATGATGGCTGACTTGGTGAAATTTAGGTCAGGATTCGTACAAACTGGAAAGGATCTTGGCTTGACCGGCGATGCTCTTATTGCATATGCCACAACTGAAGTAGATAAACATATGGATAGGGAAAGGTTGGAAGCTGAGAAAGAGAGAGAAATTGCAAAAGAGAAGGAAGAGAGAATTGCAAAAGAGAAAGATGAGAGAGAAGAGAGAATTCGTTTGGCAGAAATTGCAAATGAAAAGGAAGAGAGAGAAGAGAGAATTCGTTTAGCAGAAAATTCCGCAAAATAGGCAAAATTTGAGAGAGAAAAGGTTTTTGAACTAGAGAAGATACGCCTGAAACAACAGGTTACCAATGTAGTTCGGGGTAGTGGGTCATCTAAGATCCCAAATTTCAATCTAAAACTACCTCCTTTAATGGATGACATAGGTTTCTTCCTTCAGAGGTTTGAATCACGTGTCTCTACTTTAAGCAGCTGAGGGCTGCCACCTCAGGGGCGCATTCCCATAGTCAGTTATGACTGAAGGGGCTATTATTATTATTATTACTTTAAATATAGATAAGAAATGGTGGCCTGAGTATTTTAATGGATTATTGACCAAAGATGTGTTGAAAATCTTCTTTGACATCGAAGAAAGTAAAAGATGTGATTATGAGATGGTGAAGGCTGTATTCCTGTGAAAATATTGTTTAGATGAGGAAGAGTATCGCCAAAAATTTTAATCAATTTTACCCACTGATGGTAAAGATTTTGAAGACTTCGTTTCTTCTGTTAAAATCGGCCTCTCAAGATGGATCGATCTTTCTAATATTCCTAAATCTTAGGAAAGTCTGATGGACCTCATATTAAGAGATAAAATTCTCTCATCCTGCAATGCTGAAATTGTCCCATTCCTGCAAGAGCGTAAACCTACACGTGTGAGTGAATTGGAAAGATTAGGACAACAATTCATGGTAGCGCATGCCTCTGAGCAAGGCTAAAGTA
Source organism: Oreohelix idahoensis (assembly GCA_024509875.1). NCBI lineage: Eukaryota > Metazoa > Mollusca > Gastropoda > Stylommatophora > Oreohelicidae > Oreohelix > Oreohelix idahoensis. The sequence continues at coordinate 905,849 of JAMPIV010023129.1, forward strand.
ATGAACACAATTCCAGCTTGTGCTGCTAATCACGCATATGCTAGGACATTTGACAGGTCTCGTACTCGTAGTGTGGATAGAAGATACATTGGGGACACACATAATTCATTTCGTGGTCGCTACAATTTTCGCAATAATCGTTCTCCCTCACATTTTGAGGAGAGGCGAAACTTCAATTACAATAACAAACGTCATTGGCGTCGCAACAGAAATGATGCAGATGATCATTCTAACAACAACCACAATCCATCTACACCGTCACATGGCGGCCGCGATTGCAGGGGTCCTAGGGGTCATTCTCCTAACCATGTCTCGGATCGAAGGAGATCACAAGTCTCTAGAAGCAATAGCAGAGTAAGCTCACAGGCTAATGTATGTCACATTGATGACAACAGGGTTGCCTCTCAACATCTGGTAATCCCAAGGGTTGTGTCAACTTATCTTCACATGATAATAACATGAAATTGTCTTTTAGGGGAAAGTATAACTTTTCTCACCTTCGTCATCGTTCTCCAGCCAATACTTCTTATCGAAAGTACATTGGCTTTTCTGAGGATGGTGAATGGCGGCAACACGCCATGGATAGCAAAGTTTAATGTGCCGATTTATGGGATTTCCAATTAGATGAAAGATTTCTCTGAACAACCGGACCATAATGTTATGTGGTATAGGAGTACAGATAAAATTAATAGGGGTAACACACACCTAACGGATAATGGTACGAGTTCTTCACTGTTAACGTTAAAGGTCCCGCTGAAACTATTGTATAGTTAGGTATGACATGTCCCAATACTACATGCTCTCATCAGAGCTATACTAATAGTATTACTCATTCAGTCCTATGCAACATGTATTCACGAGACTGATGTCAGTTTTGTCAGTTCAGTTAGATTTGCGCATAATCATGTGTATCATTTCATTCTATTCGAGATTCTTTTGGCGATGATAGAGCACACACCTGCACCATGCTGATGCGAAATTTACCACATCGCACAAACTGGCGCGCGCTGGGAAAATTTTTTCAACAAGCAGCTAATGGTAAATTGGTACATATTTTTCCAGTTGACAAGTCTTCATATCTAAGCGCATTTATTTATTTCGACAACAATCATGATGCACACGAAGCTGTGAGACTCAGAAAGGGGTCTTGTTTTGGCACCATCGCCTTCATGTTAGATTGGTGCACACTTTAGCACCATGCAGAACATAGCTGCGCTTCTGGTTGCATCCTTCCGGATATCAACATCATATCGTCAGATGTTGGTTCTGGTAAGTTCATTTTTATTACTTTTTCTTCTTTGTACTTTCTTTGTCATTCTTTTCGTTACAGCTTTCATATTGGTCTAAACTTCGAAACCTTTTACGGCTTTTGTCACTCCTCGAGGTCTGTTCCACTACATTGTTATGTGCTTCGGGTTGATGAATGCTCCAGCGACGTTTGTACGCATGATGCGTCGCATCTTTGGAAACCGACATGATATTATTTCTTACACTGTTGATATTTGCCTCTTCCATGACACATGGGAAGAGCATGTTTCTGGATTGCTTTCCTTGCTTCAGACTCTCGGAGTACATAATCTCATGGCTAGACCTTCTAAAATACAAATTGGATTCCGTGAAATTTCTTTCTTGGGTCATAGGATAGGTAGACATATGCTACAACCTGAAGATTTGAATGTCAAGAGGATTTTGGATCTTGCTATCCCAACTACTAAGAAGCAAGTTCGAAGTTTAGTAGGTCTTGTTAACTTTTATCACAAGGTTATACCTCATTTTTCCTCTCTGTCATCTGTCCTCTCGTCATTGACGAGGAAAGGTATGCCCGGTACGGTAAAATGGAATGAGGCTTGCGGTCAAGCACTATGCAATATAAAAAAATGTTTCTCCAAAAGTCCTATGCTTCGGCTCCGGACTCAACACTGCCCTTCCTCCTCAGGACAGATGCATCTTTTCATGGTATTGGAGGATGTCTTATGCAGATGTTCAAGGGCGTCTTTCATCCTATCATTTACCTCAGCTGCAAACTGTCAGAGGCCGAATCAAAGTACCCCATCTTGGAAAGGGAACTCTTGGCTATGGTATGGTGTTTTAAGAAGCTGGAAAAATATCTGGTACGTACGCATATTTATTTGCAGACCGATTAGATGGCTCTCACCTATTTAAAAACAGTCAAGTCAATAAATGCCCGTCTAACGAGATACGCAATGGAATTATAATGTTTCAACTATGATATAATCCATATTCACGGAAAAGAGAATGTCATAGCTGTTGTTCTTTCCAGGGTCTCATATTGACATTTCATATGCTTGTCAGGACATTATTTGTTCATACAGAACCTGTGTGATTAACGGGTTTGTGGAACAGTGAACTGACTTCTTATGCACGGGAGGAACATTATATTAACAGTAATATACCATGACATTTAGTCACAAACAGTGGCAGGGATATTCTGGATCTTTAATACTATTCATAGATTCAATACTTCTTACCTGCTTTTAGTTTTTTTTTTTTTTTAAATTCATTTGTACCTTTCATTTCATTCACATATCATTATTACAGGTTATTATTTGCATCACTGGATATCAGATAGATATTAGTAATATTATTATTATCATTTCTTGGGTCATGTCGTGTGGTGAGTCACTGGGGCAACTACGACAGTAGTTTTTGCCAGGAATAGTCTATGAGATATTAGATATAAGGTCTCTAGAAATTGGCTCGTTAAGAAAGAAAAAAAGACCTATTCGAGATAGGGACAAGAAGACAGGAATGCGAATGCTTTCCACTAGACAGTGTTTTCTAATAAATTATGGAAAGAGTTCTGTTTCCCCACAACCTTAGCTTCTGCCCTTAGATCCCGTAAAGAAAAAGCTCCCAACCTCATCTGAGTAGAGAAAGGTTCCTATAGGTGAATATGTAACACCGACAGCACGAGTGATACATTAACAAACTCTTGATAATGATCAACTGATCGTTGGGTTTATTAATGAAATATCCACACATATAGGGTTAGTAATGGTTAGAACGTGATGATGGTGAAAGACGATTCACACAAAACACACAGATGAGATAATAAAATTACAGTTAATTAAGTAATAGTTAATTAAGGATGAACTGGTGTAGAGTGAAATGATGATGTGATATGATACGTGTTACCAAAATGGTGAGTACTCTACACAGTCCATGTGTCTCTAAATGCTTCTCCTAGATATGAGGATTCACATGTATGCATAAAATGTCCCAAGTTGTTATACGTTATGTCGAATGGGGTATCTCTAAGTCGAGGACGTTCTGATGAATACTGTTGTCGTACGGAGAACGCTGACGAGATATTTATGTATATTCCTTCACTGTTTGAGTATATCTCTGTAGTGTGGATCAACAGTTAATAGTTGTCATATGAACAAAAGGTCTGTGGTCTAATCTCCCGACGGTACTGGTCAGACTGGATATCTTCACGAAATGTTAGTGATATGTAGACTCATAATCTTGCGTATGTAGTCGTGATTCATATACTTTCGAGTCTGCTTCATAAAATGCGCTTAAGAGTGTGTTGCACGTGGTATAAATATGCGATTCCTCTTTTGAGCTCTTTTGCTTTACTTCAGATAATAATGATCTTTCGAGTGATTAGAGTTTATGATGACTCTGTATTGAACTTGTGATAACGATGTATTGAACTTGTGATAACTCTGTATTGAACTTGTGAGCAAGCAGTATATGGTGACGAAAAATGCTGCGTCCACCTTATGACTTGTGGGTGAGACAATATTCCTTTTAAATTGAGGAATGAAAGATGTCCTATGGCGAATTCTGCTAGCCAAATGTCCGTTTTTGATAACTTATTTCTGGTTAGACGTCAGACACGTTGCGTGTAGACTCAGACTTCTGATGAACTGAAGACACACAAAAGTCTTCGTAAGTTTTTCACATTTAACATCACTGGTTGACTTTCATTTAAACTACTGCTCATTATTCATCTCCCTCTCTCTGAGTTCAATTCTAATGATGTTAAATATCTTGTGCATGAGAGTGTGTGCATATGGGAGACTGTGATGATGATAAAGGTGAAATATGAACTATTAATTACCTTCTATCATCCTATCATCTTCTATGAAAATCTTCTGATTTTATTAATCAGTTATGCCAAGAATTATTTGAAACTTTATCTTCCGCACATTTTAGCTGTGAGGTTAAAATAAACAAAATTAAGAAAATGTATTAATAAGTATAAGATCTACTAACCTTCTTTTCCCTTCGCAAAATCCTTTAAGAACACAATTAATCACGGAACTGAATTATCATCCACTCTGAATAAACACGTGTATTAGACTATGCGTTTTTGGGTTTGATCTCTTCCTCACAAGGTAAAAACCTGGACTGCCTCACTCTAGTAGATTATGCGGTATTATATATTTCTGGAAGTCACCCTGCCCAAGCTGGGCGTCCAATGTGGTCAACCCATGCTTGTCTGAACCGCGGCCACGTTTTCCCCTGGCCAATCTGGGCGTCCAATGTGGTGTCACAGAAATTACAGTTTGATTAGGATGACCATATGTGTTTTTACCAGATTTATCACGATACAATGTGGGCTTCAAATGATAATGTCAGGCATGTGGACTCAATCAAAGGACTTTATTTCCCCCGATGAAAGAACAAATGTGGTTCTCTAGATACCGGTCGCGAGTAATCACAACAATGAAATAGCAAATGTGGATCGCAAATATGAGATGAGAGAGCAAATGTCGGAGAAAATACAGTATGAAGAATGTAGGAAAAGATGGAGCAATAAGGCCTTTGCGCTCGTTTATCACAATAGCCCCTCCTCAAGTGTGATGTCAATCGTACTCAGGAGAGCTTAGACTTCTTGCTCGGGATTCTTTAATCCTTTTCCTCATCTTCGTTTTTCTCTCCGGTTTCCACCCTTTCCTCTACTTGTCCGTGCTCTTCGTCCTGCCTCATAGGATGACGGCTTAAAAAAATCCGCTCCTACGTTATGTTTTCCTTGGATATAGTCCACTTGGAACGTGTAAGGTTGTAGAACAAGCGACCACCTCATCAGTCTAGCATTCAAATTCTTTGAATTGGCGAGGAAGGTCAGAGGTTGGTGATCACTCTGGATTGTAAATTTCCTTCCGTACAGGTATGCTTGAAATTTTTGTATTCCCCAGACGAGGGACAAACATTCCTTTTCGATTGTGGAATAGTTTTGTTCTGCTCGGTTTAACTTCCGACTCGCATATGCGACCGGAAATAGATTTGGGGGGCTTCTGTCATCTGGCTGTAGTAATGTAGCCCCGATTCCAATGTTACTGGCATCTGTGCACAAGATGAATTTTCTAGTTAAATCCGGAAGCCGTAAAATAGGTTTTGTGGTGAGTTTCTCTTTTAAGAGTGCATATGCATGTTCACATTCTGCTGACCATGTCACTTTATCTGGGTTTCCTTTCTTGGTTAGCGACGTAAGCGGCGCACAGAGGCTATTAAAATCCTTTATATATATCTCTGGTAGAATCCACAGAGAGATACAAATGACCGGACATCCCTTTTAGTGGACGGTCTCGGTGCATTTCTCAGCTTCTCAACGTTTTGAGTCTCGGGAAACATGGTCCCATGGGATATAGTATGTCCTAGGAATTCTAGCTGTTCACACCCAATTTGACATTTGGTTGGGCGGGCGGTTAGTCCCGCTTCTCTGAGTCTGTTAAACAGCAAGGATAGCGCTGATATATGTTCTTCAAACGATTCAGTAGCTACTAGGATATCATCCATAAAATTGCTGATGGCGGGATGATTCAAAGGATCCAATAACTTTCGCATCATCCTTGTGAAGACACTAGGAGCATTGTTCAGTCCAAATGGCATCACATTAAATTCGAAGTGTCCATCTGGAGTACTGAAGGCTAACAGATTCCTCACCTCAGCTTTTACCGGTATTTGATAGTACCCTTTACTGAGGTCGATCTTTGAAAAATAGCGAGCCCTGCTCAGCTTAGTAAATAGCTGGTTCTGGTCCGGTAACGGTTCTGGCTGGAACTGTGTTAACGCATTCAGCTGTCGGTAGTCGATGCACAGGCGGTGTTCTCCACTGGGTTTGCGTAACAGCACCACTCCCGCACTGTAAGGGGACTCCGACTTCGAAATTATGCCTTCCTTAAGTAAGTAATCAATTTCTTGCTTTAACCTTTAGCACGCTGCGGGCGACATGTGTCGCCAAAAAAAACATTGTTCTGACAGCTGGAGGCACCGTGTGTCGCCTTACGGATTTCATCGTTTCTAGCATGAGGACTTGTGTACACGTGATTTCAGCCCCGGATGTTAAGTTCTAATGTTATTTTCAAGAGAGCTAGCTTCCGTTTCCGATCTTAAAAAAGCGATGGGTGTATCAGCATTTATTTTTTGTAAATTTTTTAAATCGAAATGAATCGGCATCAACATGCAGCCATTTTGCTCTAATTTTATTGGATTCTGACGCCATGCGGTGGGGATAAGATTTTTGTCTTTATAAGCGCTGATATCGTTTCTCAGAATATGTTTGATGGCTGAGATGGAAACGAAAGTAAAATGGCCTTTCAAGTATGTATAATGTTAGGGGTTAGGACTAGGAATATCGGAAAGATTTAGAATTTCGGCCGAATGTCACAGCTGACGAGAGCGTTTGTTGCTTTGCTACTGATGATGGGTGTAATGAAAAGATCGTCATTTGATTTGTATTGGTCTATTGGTCAAATGACTTTCATTGAGATGCAAGGGATATGGACCCTTCGTTTGCTGGTTATTTTTTTAAAATTTTTTTTTAATTTTAAAATTAAAAAAAAATATTTTTTTATTATTTTAAATTTTTTTTTTCGTTTTTTTTCATCTTTCCTTTCCTCTCTTCCTATCACATCTAATATGTACACAAACAAATTTTATATCATCAGATTCACCATTCATTTATTTATATAAATTCCAAAAATGATAGCAATTGACCAAGAAACACAAAAACTATAGACATTAAGGGTCACCCACTATAGAAACGGGACGCTGTGAAAAAGAATGCAGCTGCAGGCGAAAATTTTCGCCAAAGAATGCAGCGTGCTAAAGGTTAATGCCGTCGCCTTGGCATACGGAATCGGATAGGTTCTCATTCGGACGGCGTAGGATCCGTGACTTCCATGTCAAACTCCATCAGGTTTGTCCGGCCCGGTTTGTCTGTCAGAGAGTCGGCGTGGTTTTCCATCAATCTCCTCACACTTTCTTGCTGGGCTTCCGTTAGGGTGGAGCTTATTTTCACATCTAAATGTGATTCCTCCTGTTTCACCGGGTACTCTACGGATGATAATGGCTCTTCTTCCATTTGCATAGCAATGGCCATAGTCATGAGGTGCGCTGGTTCGGCAGGGGCTCGCTCGTAAAACTTCTTAAGCAGATTTAAGTGATAAATTTTCTGCTTTCCGTTCACGGCAATTTTATAGTTGGTGCGAGAAATCTTTTCCGCCACTTTGTAGGGTCCCCTCCAGCAAATCTGCAATTTATTACTGCTACTTGGCAGAAGAAGTAGCACCTTCTCTCCTACTGCTAGTTCTCGGTCCTTCGCATTGCGATTGTAATATTTGGCATGTTTCCGCCTAGCCTCCCGTACTTTCGCTGTGGCTAATTCCCAGCCAGTCTTCAGGCGTTGTTTCAAGTCTGTGACGTACTGGAAGGCTGATGTGACAGTGTCGTCTGCCTTGGCATCTGTCCATGTTCTTAGTAATGCTTCTAATGGACCTTTAATAGGTCTTCCGAAGAGTAATGTGGCCGGAGGAACTCCAGTTGACGCATGCGGTACTTCCCTATAAGCAAATAATGCGGCAGGAAGATACTGATCCCAAGTTTCTGGCTTCTCCTGTGCCAACTTCCGCTCTACTTGCCCGTTACTTTGGGGGTGATAGGGCGAAGTATGGATATGCCTAGTCTTGAATATTCTAAGCACCTCCTCTGTCAACTTGCCTCTAAATTGTGACCCGTTGTCTGTGAGAATTTCATGCGGGAAGCCCAATCTAGTAAAGATATTCAGTAAAGCATCAGCTACATGCACTGAGTCGCATGCTGGCATGGCTATGGCTTCGCCCCACATGGAACAGGTGTCCACTAAGGTAAGGATATGGGAGTTCCTCTTCTTAGTTCTCAGCAGAGGTCCAATTATATCCACGGCCACTCTTTCAAATGGGGTGCCCAAGATTGGCATCTCCCCAAGGGTCGCGGGTGCCGTCCAGTGTTTTGGTGCAACTTTCTGGCACTGAGGACAAGACTTGACGAAACGTTCAATGTCGCCGGTGATCCCTGGCCAATAATAGTGGCAGGCAATCCTTTGAGTCGTGGCGCTCATTCCCATGTGTCCACTAAATGGGATAGAGTGGCCCATCTCAAGCACCTGGTTCCTATAGGTTGCAGGAACTACTAATTGGTTGTGTTCCTGGCCTTCATTTCCAGCTCGGCGATACATCAATCCATTTTTCATAAAGAAGTCTCCCTTGGTAGGTGGGTTGTGTGTTCTAGGTAATTTTTTAAAACAGGGCGCCAGTGTGGAATCTTCCATTTGGGCCCTCTTCAATTCCTCGGGGAGGATATTGGTAGGAGGTTCCTGCTCTGCGTCTTTTCTTGACTGTCCTCTAGTCTGTACGGCCACCATGACTAGTGGTTGAGTAGGTTCTCCAAGGAACACATATCTACATCCCAAGATTAAAGAGTAGATTGGTTCTTCCATGATAGCTGCACGAATCTCTCCTGTCACATAACGAGATTCCACTCTGATAAGTGCAATTGGCAGTGTCATGGGTGCAACATCCTTCGTCGGACCTTGGATGTCGACACTCTCTTCTGTTATCTGGTCAGGGGTGACAAGAGATGCCCTGACCACCGCATCGAAAGCAAGTCCTGTGTCATAAAGGCACTCCACAGATTGTCCGTTTACGAGGACTAATTCGATGACGGGAGGATGAGGAACGTTTCCGGTCCTCTGCTCCTTCTGGGGTGACGATTTTGTCTGCAGACAGGCAGCATGTTGGGGAGGAGGTCTGCGCTTGCACTCATTAGTGTTGTGATTGTTCAAGCGACAGTACTTGCACCATTTATCTCCCTGTCTCTGGTGTGGCGCAGCATTTTTCTTGTTTTGCTCTTTGTAGTTATCTTGTTTTGCGTGCTGTTTATGCGAGATGTGTGGTCATTTGCTTTGTTGGTCTGGTTGGGAGCGAGCAGGTTGCTTTGGCGCCTGATCCGAAAACTTCTTTCTGGCTCCTTGAGACTCCATGAGAGCATTTTGGAATCGCTCTGCCAGTGTAAGAATATTTTCTAACCGGTCAGCGCCGTTTTCAGTGAGAAATCTACGCATTTCCACAGACATAGATTCTTTCAGTTGCTCTATCACAATCAGCTCTTTCAACCCGTCATAGTTCTCGGCAAAGTTTCCCAGTGTACACCACTTCACTAGGTAGTCTTCAATACGGGCTGCAAACTGTGAGAAAGTCTCTCCTGCATCCTTCCTAGAACCTCGAAATTTTTTCCGGTAAGCCTCTGAATGAAGCTCGTACCTCACCAAGAGAGCTTTTTTCAATGCCTGGTAGTCATCTTGCTCTCCGGCCGGAAGTTTATTAAAAACTTCGTAGGCGGCTCCTCTTAGGCCCTGGGAAAGTTTCAAGTTCCACTTCCGTTCTTCAAGTCCAAACCCTGTTGCAAAGCGTTCAAAGCGGTCTAAAAAGGCGTCCATGGTATCATTCCTTTCTGAAAAAGGTTCCAGCGGAAAGTTCATGGCATTGGGTGGCGCAGGTTGCGAAGTAGGCACACCATCTGAGCGGGGTGAGTACCCTCCATCACAGTTGGAAGCCGCTGCACTTTTTGCCAGCTCTATTTGATTGGTCTGTCCCTGGATTTCCAGTTGCTTCATCATAAGTGCATGCTCTGCTGCGGCTTTCTCTTTTCGCTCCGCTGCTTCTGCTGCTTCTTTCCGCTCCGCTGCTTCTGCTGCGGCTTTCTCTTTCCGCTCCGCTGCTTCTGCTGCGGCCTTCTCCATTGTAAGTTTCTGCATTTCCATCTCTCTTTCATGGAGTTTATCAGTTTCCTCGCTTACATATTTCATCAGGTCTTTTCCACTTAACCCGAATTCACGCCCTGCCTCCATCAAACTATTTCTAATTTTCGCAGCATCTGCCATGATATGCAGTACGGGTTTGCGAAGGGAAAAATTGGCAGTGACCTCCAAACAAATTTAATAGACTCGCACAAGTAATTATCTCTTTAAAACCAGCTAGGTTTAAATTAGTAATCAAGTTCAAATAGTTCTTAAAAATCACTCACTCAGCGTATTCTGAAAAATTAATTAACAGATTATCTCGAAGTTTCTATGAAAAATTTACTAAATATTTATGATAACAGTTTCTCCAGCAGTTACTGAAAAAAAAAAAAATTTTCAGTTCCCTACAGTATCCTCTGTTCTCAAAAAGTGTTTACTCTGTCCGTTTGATACTCAATTTAAAAAGTATCACTCGTGCTTTAGAGATATAAATTATCCCCCCTATGAAATAGACAAATTATAGTAAGTGTCAGTCTAGGAGATAATCCCTCGAAATGCCAACAAATTTTGCAATTATCGCAATTGTAAAGCAGGGATGAAAATGTGATTTATCACACTTCTAAGTCCGAGTTCACTAATCCCAAGACGAGCCCCCAATTGTCGTGTGGTGAGTCACTGGGGCAACTACGACAGTAGTTTTTGCCAGGAATAGTCTATGAGATATTAGATATAAGGTCTCTAGAAATTGGCTCGTTAAGAAAGAAAAAAAAGACCTATTCGAGATAGGGACAAGAAGACAGGAATGCGAATGCTTTCCACTAGACAGTGTTTTCTAATAAATTATGGAAAGAGTTCTGTTTCCCCACGACCTTAGCTTCTGCCCTTAGATCCCGTAAAGAAAAAGCCCCCAACCTCATCTGAGTAGAGAAAGGTTCCTATAGGTGAATATGTAACACCGACAGCACGAGTGATACATTAACAAACTCTTGATAATGATCAACTGATCGTTGGGTTTATTAATGAAATATCCACACATATAGGGTTAGTAATGGTTAGAACGTGATGATGGTGAAAGACGATTCACACAAAACACACAGATGAGATAATAAAATTACAGTTAATTAAGTAATAGTTAATTAAGGATGAACTGGTGTAGAGTGAAATGATGATGTGATATGATACGTGTTACCAAAATGGTGAGTACTCTACACAGTCCATGTGTCTCTAAATGCTTCTCCTAGATATGAGGATTCACATGTATGCATAAAATGTCCCAAGTTGTTATACGTTATGTCGAATGGGGTATCTCTAAGTCGAGGACGTTCTGATGAATACTGTTGTCGTACGGAGAACGCTGACGAGATATTTATGTATATTCCTTCACTGTTTGAGTATATCTCTGTAGTGTGGATCAACAGTTAATAGTTGTCATATGAACAAAAGGTCTGTGGTCTAATCTCCCGACGGTACTGGTCAGACTGGATATCTTCACGAAATGTTAGTGATATGTAGACTCATAATCTTGCGTATGTAGTCGTGATTCATATACTTTCGAGTCTGCTTCATAAAATGCGCTTAAGAGTGTGTTGCACGTGGTATAAATATGCGATTCCTCTTTTGAGCTCTTTTGCTTGACTTCAGATAATAATGATCTTTCGAGTGATTAGAGTTTATGATGACTCTGTATTGAACTTGTGATAACGATGTATTGAACTTGTGATAACTCTGTATTGAACTTGTGAGCAAGCAGTATATGGTGACGAAAAATGCTGCGTCCACCTTATGACTTGTGGGTGAGACAATATTCCTTTTAAATTGAGGAATGAAAGATGTCCTATGGCGAATTCTGCTAGCCAAATGTCCGTTTTTGATAACTTATTTCTGGTTAGACGTCAGACACGTTGCGTGTAGACTCAGACTTCTGATGAACTGAAGACACACAAAAGTCTTCGTAAGTTTTTCACATTTAACATCACTGGCTGACTTTCATTTAAACTACTGCTCATTATTCATCTCCCTCTCTCTGAGTTCAATTCTAATGATGTTAAATATCTTGTGCATGAGAGTGTGTGCATATGGGAGACTGTGATGATGATAAAGGTGAAATATGAACTATTAATTACCTTCTATCATCCTATCATCTTCTATGAAAATCTTCTGATTTTATTAATCAGTTATGCCAAGAATTATTTGAAACTTTATCTTCCGCACATTTTAGCTGTGAGGTTAAAATAAACAAAATTAAGAAAATGTATTAATAAGTATAAGATCTACTAACCTTCTTTTCCCTTCGCAAAATCCTTTAAGAACACAATTAATCACGGAACTGAATTATCATCCACTCTGAATAAACATGTGTATTAGGCTATGCGTTTTTGGGTTTGATCTCTTCCTCACAAGGTAAAAACCTGGACTGCCTCACTCTAGTAGATTATGCGGTATTATATATTTCTGGAAGTCACCCTGCCCAAGCTGGGCGTCCAATGTGGTCAACCCACGCTTGTCTGAACCGCGGCCACGTTTTCCCCTGGCCAATCTGGGCGTCCAATGTGGTGTCACAGAAATTACAGTTTGATTAGGATGACCATATGTGTTTTTACCAGATTTATCACGATACAATGTGGGCTTCAAATGATAATGTCAGGCATGTGGACTCAATCAAAGGACTTTATTTCCCCCGATGAAAGAACAAATGTGGTTCTCTAGATACCGGTCGCGAGTAATCACAACAATGAAATAGCAAATGTGGATCGCAAATATGAGATGAGAGAGCAAATGTCGGAGAAAATACAGTATGAAGAATGTAGGAAAAGATGGAGCAATAAGACCTTTGCGCTCGTTTATCACAGGTCACAATAGCGTAGTAATGTAAGGTGACTTAGTTTGATAAGTTGAAAAAAACATGCATTCATATTTTGAGTAATTGTCTAGTTAGTGGCCTCCTCTCCTCTGAAAACTTACAGTTTTCAGTTGGAAGGGCAGGGGTAATGTGCCGTAAGCTTTTGCACGCCACATGTGAGTGAGAATGAAGATGATTGTAGTGCTAGCAAGTGCGGCACTATTCTACTGTCGCTCACGGCTGTTTGTACCCTATACCAGAGCGCTCTTTTGGTTTCGGTGACCGGAATTCTGACACCGGGTAATAAATTTCCTTTACACCGTAAACGCCTACTGCTAGTTTTGGCGCGGAAAATCAGCTGATGTGTGTGTAAAATCAGTAATTATATAGATCATTACACACTCGTTCTGGATAAACACAGCGCTAAAATTCTTTTGTGTACTATAACTTTGTTCTGTGTTCTATTTTTGATAGCATTTTTATTTGTTTGAAATTATATTTGACAGAGTTACAGACTTTTGAAAACAGCGTCATCATTTGAGGAAATTCATAACAGAAGTAATCTTTTTATTAATGTAATATCTAAAAATCGGCCCATTCGTATGAGTTTATAATTATAAAGACTTCTCGAAGGGAAGCTAAAGATTATTTCTACATACTTTTTTTTTTGGTTTCATATCTTGAGAATGTGTGGTAGTCAGTTTTGTGAGTTTGGCATTACAAGAACAAGCATATTGTACCAGATTTTATAACATTTAAATCACTGTAAACGCATTCCTGATACTTGCAAATCTTAAATAAGGTTGTAAAAAAAATAACTTTTTGTAAAGCACCATCTGTTTTTGCATTTTCATTCATTTATAATGATATTTAGTTACGTATATAAGCGTCAGAAAACATGTAAAGCTATAGATAGATTACTTCCACATATTTTGATCTATCTTTCAAGTCTTGATAACCTTGTATTTATAATATGAATGTCTTTTTTTTATTGTGTGTGAGATAAGGACTGTTCCATTAGTGTTCTTTGGTAGACAATCCTGTGCACACGACGGCTGCCAAAGAATTCTAAGTAACTGTTTGTATATCTTCTTTCATTCACAGATCAAAGTTACAATGCAGGTAGTAAATTTAGAGAAACCAAATTCTAAATCTAATACCATCCTTTTATCAATGGCTAGAGTCAGAGATACATATGATAATTTAGAAATATTTATGAATGGCATGAAAGCTCAGATAGAGTCACTAAAAGATTTAGAGTGGGATGGTAAAAAAGTTGTTTTCTTATTCGGGGATTATGACTTTTTGATGAAAGTGTTTGGTTTGTCTGGAGCTCAAGGAACATGCCCATGTCTGTGGTGTCTCCAGCAAAACAAGGAAATAAAGACACACAGAGAGCATACAACTTGCAAACCAAGAAGTTTGGCCATGTTGAAAAGAGATTACAATAGATATATGAAATGTGGGAAAGGGAATAAAAGGCAAGTGGCACATTTTCATAATTGTTTACACAAACCAATGTTAGAGAATGAAATTGAAAATGTAGCTCCTCCTTACCTTCATATTTTATTAGGCATTGTTTTGAAACACCACAGACTTCTAGAACAGGTAGCCGATACAATAGACGCACAGATATTTGAGAATCCGCAAGAGATACATGCAACCATTAGTACTATTAAGAACTTGAAGAGATTTGGTTGGAACTGGAAACAGGCAGAAGAATTAGAAGCTAAAATTGAATTTTTTCAGGCAGGTATTCTTCTTCTTCTTTCGTTCGCTTGAAATATATTGTCTATATCTGCAATGTTGTTTCTTGTATAAACTTCACTGTCTTTTGTAGTTCATACAGAGGTCCGTATAGTTTTGCTTCCAGTGTTGTTTCTCTGGGCCAGTGGGTTTGCCTCAATATATCATATTCGGGGCAATCTTGAAATACGTGCTCCGCAGTCTGGGGTGCCTGTCCACATGTACACATGGCTGAATTGCCAATCTTGAATTTTGTATACATGTGGCTGCGGAGGCGGTTGTGTCCTGTTCTGAGGCGCAGAATGACAATTTGTTCTGATCTGTTCATAGCTTGGTAGTCATCCTGTGTTGGTGTTGGTGGCTTTCTGATTGATTTGATCATCTTTTTCTTCTGATGGTACGTAACTGGTACATCCGGTTGCTCATCTGCAGCACCTTCTTTAGCCAGTCCGTCTGCTCTCTCGTTTCCTGGTATTCCACAATGAGACGGTATCCACTGCATGGCGACCCTGCGCTGGTTGCACAGTTCAGAAAGTAGGGCTTGTATACCTGGCAATTTTCTGGACTGAAGTGCTTGGCGTGCTGATCTTGCATTTGTCAGGAATACCACAGGCTGTGGACCGAGATTGGTGTTTAACAGTTTCTCAGTTGCCATCTTGATTGCCTGGACTTCTGCATCATAATTGTTACAGAATTTCCCCGTTGGTACTCTGACCGTATACCTAGTGTTGTTTGGGTATTCTATGTACACTCCTGCTCCTCCATTGTTTACTGCATTCTGTGCTGACCCATCCGTGTATACTCGGACCCAGAGGTCCTGTGGGTATTCATCATCCAGGAAACTGAGAGTGAGTGTCCTACGTTGCACGCTGTTCTGTTCATCCCTATCGAATATTCCTTTCACTTTTGTCTGGATGTGTACTGATAGTCCAGGCTCCTCTCTCCAAGGGGTTGTTCTGGCACAGACTTTAGGAGGCTGTTAACTTCAGGCAGGTCTAGGTTTGTCTACGAAATCGTTTGGCCTGGTGGATAAAGCTGCTTCTTTTCAGTCGCCCCATTGCTAGGTTTTGGAATCTGTCTTTCATTGGATGGCTCGGCATACAGAGGAACTTTTCTGCCTGTGTTAGCACTTTCGTGTCTCTGCGTTCTCTCAGTGCTTGTATCCTCCCCATTTTCTCCATCTCCACTATAGGCGTTGATTTCATTGCCCCCGTGATAACCCTAAGCGCCTGGTTTTGCACCTTATCTAGCTCTTGTAATGTGGTGTTTGATGCTGGACACCACGCAGCTGACCCATATTCCAGGTGTGGTCGTATGCCCTGCTGGTAAACTTTACTAAGTATTTTCCCGCTGGCTCCCCATGTGGTTCCACTTAGTTTTCTCAGGATGGCTAACTTCCTCCTGGCCTTTGTTGCTGCCTTGTTGATGTGCTGCTTCCATGTCAGCCTATCATCGAATGTAACTCAGGAGCTCTTCGTTTATCTTGATGATACCAGCTTTTTGTTTGGGAGAGAGGGTGAAGAGTGTAGTGCTGCACTTATCTGTGTTGATGCTGACACACCATCTATTTGCCCATGAGGTTAAGGCATCTATAGCTCTTTGTAGCAGTTTGGTGGCCACTGTTGCATGCTCATCTAAGCACCATATTACCAGGTCATCAGCGTACATTGCCACTTTCATTCCACGTGGTAGTTCAGCAACCAGGTCGTTGATGTAGACTAGGAAAAGTGTGGGGGACAGAACCCCTCCCTGAGGGATGCCATGACGCAGTAGAATTTTCTTACTCTTGAGGCTATCTAGTTGTACTCGGGCTCTTCGGTTATGCAAGTATGCTTTCACCCATTTGTACATCCTACCATTCACTATACAGTTCCTCAGTTTCTTCAGAAGCCTTTCTTTCCAAACCTTGTCAAATGCTTTCCTTAGATCTATCCATGCTGCTAGTACCAGTTTCTTATCTTGGAACGCATCCTCAATCTCTTGGGAAAGGTAAATTGCCTGATATTCGATAGAAAAACACTGCCTAAAGCCCGCCTGCTGTGGTACAAGAAGGTTTTCACTTTCAAGGTACCACTGTAGCCTGAGGTTGATAATACGTTCCATTGTTTTGCAGAGGCAGCTTGTAAGGCTGATTGGTCTGTAGCTGGAGGCAGCGGAACTGTCTTTTCCTGGTTTTAGGAGTGGTATCATGATTGCTTCCTTCCAGGTCTGTGGAACTCTGCCTGAGTTCCAACAGATATTGAAGATCTGCAGCAGCTTTGTTTTTGCTGCGGTTCCCAAGTTCTTAATCATTTCATTGGACACTCCATCAACTCCTGGCGACTTTCTCATTTTCAATTTGGATATTGCAAGCTCCAGTTCTCTGAATGTGATTGGTGCCTCCGTAACTTCAGGTATGGTTCCATCTCGTCCTGCGTATTGTTGTTTCTCACGAGTCTCCTGTTGCTTCTCTGGGCTAACTTTGATGTTGTTGTCTTTAGCAAAGGAGTCTGCAAAGTGATCAGCTGCCTGTTTTCCCATGAGGATGTTTCCATCTTTGTACAGAGCAATCCTTGAGTTTCTCCCTGTACCTTCATCGTTAAGTTGTTTTACCAGCTTCCACAGTTTCCTTGTATCTCTTTCGAAGTTCAAGGACTCTGTTTTCTCCTTCCAGCTTCTTCGCCTGGCCTGCAACTTGGCCCTTTGAAATTTGGCCTTAGCTTGCTGGTAGTTATTGTGGTGTTCTTGGCATGGACTGGTCTCTGCCTGCTTTCGAGATGTTTCCACGTCGTTGTGCAGCTGCTCTAGTTCACTATTCCAATATGGTTTGTAGTGCTTATGAGCCCCTCTAGGTATTGTTTCACGAGCAGCCTGTAATATGCATCTGCTGAATTCATCGACTAGCTTATTGATGTCTTTGTCTACAGTCAGATCTCGAGCCAGTATACTAGTACGATGCTGGTACATTGTCCAGTCTGCCTTCTTGTAGTTCCACCTAGAGAGAGTGCTGCTCTCCTTGACAAGCTAATTTTCCACAATTAGGAAGACTGGCCGGTGGTCGCTGCCTCCAAGTTGTTTCCCTACAACGCGTGTGGTGTTCCACTCCAGGCCGGGTGAGTGGAATGCCAGGTCTGGTGTAGAGGTGGTGTGCCATGATCTTGAGTAGAAGGGGTCGATTGGCTGGTTAATCAGGATAAGCCCATTGTCATCCTGCCAGTTTTCAAGCTCCTCACCTCTCCTGTCCATGTGATCATAGCCCCAGCTCTGTGAGTGGCTGTTGAAGTCTCCGCATACA
The DNA here is from genome assembly GCA_024509875.1 of Oreohelix idahoensis. NCBI lineage: Eukaryota > Metazoa > Mollusca > Gastropoda > Stylommatophora > Oreohelicidae > Oreohelix > Oreohelix idahoensis. The sequence continues at coordinate 923,741 of JAMPIV010023129.1, forward strand.
ATCAGTCTTTCTTTTGCTGGGATTGTATCTAGTGCCAGTGGGCGGTCGCTCGGACAGTAGTAGTTGAGCAGGTGGAATTCTGAACTTTCTGTCCTGAGATGAAGCATCTGGTATTCCGCCCCCTCCATATATGTTTCAAGCTGACATGCACTGATGTTATTCCTCACGAGTGTCAGTATTCCACCCTTTCGCCTGTCTATTCGGTAAGATCAGTAGCACTGGTAGCCTCTGATTTTGAAGGCTATGTCCTTGTTGAGGTGGGTTTCTTGCAAGCAACATACATTTACTTGCTCTTCATTCAAGATATTTTCAAGCTCTAATTTTTTGCTGTAGCCGTCTTTTTTACTATTGACGCCTTCAGCATTCCAGTGCATTATTTTAAATGGTCTTTTCTTTGCTTGGCCAGTAGCTCTATTCTCATGCCTCCTGGCTCCACGGGGCAATTGAGAAGGACCCCCAGTAGTAGGGGTTGGGCCCTTCCGAGGCAGAGGGCCCGGCACTGCACCTGCCTGGATGTCCATCACAGGGCGAGTGCCATAACGTTTTGCAGATATATGCATATTTCCATTGCGCGTATGCGTGGCATCCTGATTGCTGTGGTGCGCCTCTTGGCTGGTTGCCTCCGTCTTCAGCACCTTGACTTGCTAGGGCAGACTGTGGTCTTGCTCGAGTGTAGGAGGGCCTGGCCAGTCTTGGTTTTTCAGCCGCTGATGGCTGTACTTGAGCCCCATCTCCACGTCAAGGAGCTGGCCTCGATGGGGTGGCAGGTATTGAACTTTGTGAGGATAAGGAGGAGACAGATAGTTTTAAAGTTAAACTTGAAAATGCACGATGCGCTGGCCAAACTTCAGATCTGTGTGCTAGGTCTGGTTTGCTCACACTTGGACAAGGTACTAGCCAAACACAAAATCATACCACAGGCTTATTATAGCAGAGCATTCATAGGGAATCACTGCCACAGATATCTCACACAAAAAGTTTATAAAGATCTTACAAGAGCAATCATTACACAAACACTGAAAATTACAGACAAACAAGATATAACTGACATAGCTTTTATTGCCCAAGAACAATTCAACTCACTGAACGAAGCATTTGAGAAAGTACACAACAAAATATCACACAGTAAACCAATTAGTAAAGAATCAATATCATCAATAACAGCATCAATAGAGACATATATGTCTTTGTTCAGAAAGCTATTCCCCAGTAAGACAAGTCCTAAACAGCACATATTAGAAAAACATTGCGCAGACTGGATCAGAACTCATGGCTTTGGAATGGGCATGCATGGAGAGCTAGGAGGAGAATTTGTACATTCCACTATTTCCAAAATTGAAAGACGTGCCAGCGGTATTAAAAATATAACTTCACAATTAAAATTTATAATGGAAACTCATTTGTTACAAATTTCTCCATCTGTGAATGTACAGATTCCTCCTATAAAAAAAAAGGAAGTGTGAATGATAATTGAGCGAAATTTTGGGGCTAGAGCAAATTATGGCAGTTGTTGCGTGAGAGTGACAGAATTAACAGTGTGGAAATCATTTAATAGGTGTATGTTTTATTTATTAAATTGAACATTTCGTTTTACTCATGACCATACTCATTTTTACATGACCATCGTGATGTATGATTGAGATAATTGTTAGCTCTCATGTTTTGGGGACAATTGGGTGTGTTATTTTAAGGTAATAAATGTGGACTTGCAATTTAATGTTTCAATAATTAATGTTTGACGCATGAATCCAAAACAAAACTATGATATCCATTTTCTGCAGGTTTTCTACTTTTGATTTCTGTAATTTGTTATGCATGTTGATTGTGATCGTTGTAGTGTAAATTGCATAAGAAACAAACCATAACAAAATATTTAAAAAATGTAAAGTTTACACTATTTCAGACTATTATATCTTCTGTTCTAATTGTGATAAAATGTTTGTTCTTGTTCTAAAATTTACTCTAACATTTCTAGTCTAACTTAACGCAAAATTAAAGCCGGTATTTATAATAATAAAGTAGCCTAAAAGCATTAATTAAGCCCTATCAAAAGTAAACACCGCCACATTTTTTTCCCGTTAGGAAGTTGACCACGTGACCTCTGTCACGATAGCTATAAATAGCGCGGTCAGGAAAAAACTAAAGTGTCGCTCGCAAACAGCCGTGCGCTATGCGTAGTTTGCATGTGACGCCTCATTGTTTGACCTAGTAACTTGAGCATTTGTTAACAGTCGTATAGACTGACCAGTCGTGTCTGACAGTGTTCCTTGTTGGAACTAATTTCGGATAGTGTTTATACCCTGTAAGGGAATTCATGAGTGTACTGGAAGTACTGTAGTATCCAGATGTATTTGAGAATGATGCTATGAAGACACTGGAATACGTTTTACTTCAATGTTAGCACATAAATGTTGTCATGTTCAGCAAGGAGTTATGGTCAAAGTATTTACTGTTGGCTTGGTTAGAAGCTAGTTCCTAATTTGATGTTCGAAACCCGTAAACCGGGAACCGCTAGACAACGAACCTTATTGACAGAAACACAGATACTAATGAAATTGACCACACCACAGCTACATACCAGCCAATTAATAGGAAATAAAGATTGGAAAGATTGATGGTGTAGTAGAGGAGAAAGATGAAAAACAGTGGTGAACAGCAACATATAGGCCAAAATGCTTCAGCTGAGCCATAAATATTTTACTGCCAAGTTCTAGTGATGTCACAAGCTTTCTGATACGTAAGCAGACGGCCTATATATAGGAGCGCTAAATTTGAAATTGGTACACATGATTCCAGTTTGTGCATGACAGACAGAAGGAAAGAGAAAGTCATGACTTTGTTCACTATTAGTGCAACTGTGGCATGCTACCTAACCAAGTCGATTGTCCATTGTGTATATTCTGAAGCCTACAGGGTTCATGTCATAAGATAAGATCAAACTAGATCTTCATAGAGGGACTCTGAAGTGGGAACTCCTAGTGCTATCCTGCCTATTTGTCACGGATCGCTGCAGTGGGACCACTTATGGTCGCTGTTATCTCTATTGTTTGAGAAGATCAGTGAAGAGTTTCATCATCGTGTGCAACCCTATAAACTCTGGACTGGGACATTGCAGTCTATCAGCCCACAAGACTTTTCAGTTAAGTTAAACACCACATGAACTCATGTTATAATTTAAAAGCGAGTTGTCAATAAACAGACTTTATAGAATCACTGAACAGTTTGCAGGAAATCTGTTATTCCAGTACAGTTGAACAGTGTAAAAATATAATTGTGAACTGTGGATTTTTCTGTAATATATCTCTTTTATAATCTCAATCTTATTCATTCTAAGACAGAAAGAAAAGAAAATTAACTATAAATAAACTGATTATATAATTGTACCTTGGGACTTTGTAAATTCCTTTTTGTTCAATTGTTTGAATTTTAACTGGAATTACATTATTGTTAAAGCATAGAGTAGTCTGAACGAAAGGGCACTCTAGGTTCTTGATCTGTTACATCCCTATTTGGACAAGAGTACTTTACAGCCTGACTATAACCTGTGCCAACCCTACACCAGTGCTCTTTTCTGAGACTGGGGTAGTTCTTGTAGTCCAGAATTCTTATCTGGCACTATCACCTGGGTATCATCTAGATACACCTATTATTTCCATCTTGTCACACCATTATACATTAATTTTTGTTCTTGTTAAGAATTGTTTGACTATACTGGCAGTTCCCTAGATATGTCTATTCTTAACACCTGCTCTCTAGTTCTGGGTGAATTGCATGCCTGTAAAACATCTTATACTGGTATTCTCTGTCGTCCATACCCCTTACATTTCAGTATGAACTGCACTCTATTACTGTCTTTTTGTAGACATTCTGCACAATAAAGTTCTTTTATTCTGAAACAGCTCGTTCCCAGGTGTAGTCTGAAAAGTTTCTTCTTGCTGAGAATTTTTAATTTCCTAGGTACTGACATAAGAGGTGAGATATATATCAACCTCATATGTGTAGACAAAGTTGTACATACTTTACAAACCACTAGGAACACTGTCCCAGGTCCTGATGAAGTATGATACCACCTCGAAAAACAAACTGATGAGACAGGCATTATTGCAAACGTGGTGAGGGATTTCAACACCAGCATCTAGAATGCTGAGGTGCAGGAAGACTTGCTCCATAGTTATATATAACCACTTACTAAACCTGGCAAAGACTCCACACTACTCAGCAGACACTGAATTTTCACATTACAGAATGTCAATGACATTACTTGAAATGATAGTAGTGAGACAAGTAATGACCCATTTTGAAAATGTACACATACTTCCTATTACTTCTTCTTCTTCTTCCGTCCTTAGCCACCGACCGTCAAAGCAGTCAGTGGCCATTACGCCTAGTGGCGTCTTAGGGCAACAGCAGATAGATTTTCTTTGCCATTGTTTCCCATCACGCACTTCCTATTACCCTTGTTATCTATTGCTCATGAAAGTAACATGGGATAGTGCTGGAACATTTGCATTTGATGAGAATGCGGGATTCCAAGGTAAGTGAGAATCAGTTGTTGAGACACTTGACCTGGATGATGTATGCAATAATGTGAACTTTGCAACCTTAATGGCCTGTGATGTAAACCCTTGACTACCAAGGTGAATAGCAGTTGCCTTAATGGAGAGATCAGCTGCATTACGCTTGGGAACATGAATATCAGAACCAATGCACAAATGCCTGGGACTACTCCAGGGTTCTCCACAATCACCAGTGCTGTTTAACATCTGCACAGCAAAACTAGTCAAAACTCAACCAATATTAACTTTAGTAGATGACACACTCATTTACAGGACTGGCTCAGACAGGCAGGAAATGACAAAAAACATACATGAGATGCTACAGGCACTTTCTAAATCATGCGAGGAATCCAGCTCAAATGTCAGTCCCAACAAGGCCAGTGTGATGTGTTGCTCCTTGAACAACTCCACAGTAAAAGCAGACTCCATAGCATTACTCTCAGCAAACAGAACCTTGAAAGGCACGACAGGCATAAATATCTTGGAGTAATGTTCGATCGTGATCTATCATACAAGTACTATGTTGAGCTAATCATACTGAAGAGCCAGAATGGTCTGACAGCACTGAAAACAATTGCCCCTGCACACCTGGATGTCAGTAATCAAATATTACTGATGGATGGGATTACTCGCACTGTCAAATGCACAATGTGAATGACTGGAACACATTCAAATAGAAGAAATGTATATAGTCTTAGGCTGTAAGAGAGATACTTCTATTTTGATAATGAGAAACATGCTTGAATTGCTGTCATTAAATCCAAGTATGCGATGAACCAGGCAAAAGCCTATATACAGATAAGTACAGACAAAAGGCACCCACTGCGGGGGAACATAGAAGACATCAAGGGAGTGAGAATAAAGAGGCTGATGAATGGTGACCATATATTGAGGTCTCAAACCTTCAGAACTGGTGTGGATTACTGTCCTTGTCATGCAATTGTAAGTGGCAATGACAGTATTGACAAACTAGCCTTCAGAGCACACATAGTAGGGACAGTGGATATGGATAAGGGAGAGATACTAAGAACAATTAATGATCGCCAATTAGTGAATGACACTGCAATCGATGAATCAACAAGGCTGAGACTGCTAATTGGAAGAAAATGCATGACTGGCAGGGATGGATGTGTGAGAGGGTGCATCAGGCATGTATACAATGAGCAACCTATAGGAACAATCAGCATTCATACCCTTCTATATCTGCTGAGGGAGACTGGGCACCTATGGGTTTGACTGGTGAGTAGGGGCCTAATGGTGTCGATTCTGAACAAAAGTAACAAAAACTGACAAATACAAATGTTCCTTTCTTTAACTTTCTGTGTGCAGTCTGAGTTAGAAAATAAAAAACTCGAAGTCGATCCTAGTCACTAGGCATTCTATTCTACAGAACCATGCCGTGTCTGCTCCGTGGCCGAACGCATAGCCTCATTCCTTGCTGGCGAGACGGCGTTGCAACTTGACAAGAGTAATCGCGGATTTTCATCTCTGCAGTGCACCTGCAGTTTCTCTCCTGCGATCTTAATATCTGTCTTTTATACTGCTGTATGATTTCATCTATGTGTATTCGCAGCAAAATATACAAATTAGTAAATATATGTAAATTACATTGATTGTAATTGCTTAGGCCTAGTTTCTTTTTTCCGCTGTCCTCATGCAGCCTATTTTATATGTAGGCCTACACCTTGATATCCTTAAAAACAATATCACTGCTCAATGTGGTTGAGATATACAAAAAGTGTACTTGCCTGTGCATCAAACCTTGCAATAAGAGAATTTACCCATTCTCCTGGCTTCTGTGTTGCCATTGTCTGTGAAGTCTAATCGTTGAGAATCGCCATATTTCTTATTTTCATATATTTTGCGCATGCGCTTTTGACAAGGACCTGCTTATATACTAAACCTATGTATATTCAGCTAAAAAGCAGTCTTTTCAAAAAGCGCAGTTGCCGCTGCATATGCTGGAAAAGCTGAATGAGTCTTGCCCAACATAATTTTGGTCATATAATTTAGTCTTAGTTCCTTTCTCCCGAGTTCCAAAGGGAGGACTTCTCCAGAGCACCCCATGTTGATCTGATTGCAACGCAATCGTAGGCCCTACATAATGCTTTGTGCTGAATTCTATCTAATTTAATCTTGTGACTGTGTGCTGCAGTCATATTCTATGCTTCCATAATCAATTTTGCCTCAAATGAAAGATTTATAGAACATGATCATTGTATTAGTACTTGCACCCCATCCATGACCTTTCAAATATCTTAGCATGTTAGTCCTCTACAAGAATCTACCAGTCTATCTATGCGTTTGTTCCAGTTTAGTTGTTAGTCGAACAAATGAGAATCCCAATGTTAGATTATTAGCAGGCATACCCGACAGGTAGGAAATGCATGGAGGAACTAGTACACTTGGATGCGCTAAATGCATCAATTAATAACATACAAGCCGGTGTAGGAGGCACCAAGGACGTACCCGACAACACACACTGTACAGTGTTTCGTACCGTCAGGAAGGGAACACTGACAAGTGATTCTTGCCTAGGTAGCAGACATTTAACTCAAACCTACATACCGCTCATAAAAGGCCAGCATGTAAGAGTGAGATATGGTCGAGCGAACGCAAACAACAACAACACATTTCACAATGCGGGCAGATGACGTTATAAATTATTTGACTTTTTATATTAAGGTAAAAAATAGTTTTTAATGCTCTTTTGGTAACATCATCATCAGTTGCCATCTCCAAAACGAAGGTTGGCTGTAATGGATCTCCAACGTCTTCTGTCTTTTCTCTTGGTGGTGCACTCTGATAGACTCTTTCCTGTCCATCTCTTGGTGTTATCTTCCCACTTATAGCGATGTCTTCCCCTTGCACGTTTGCCTTCAACTCTCCCTTCTGTTATGGTCTTCTGCAAGGTGTTATGCCTTTTTATGTGGCCAAAGTATTTTAGCTGCCGAACTTTGACCTCCCTCATTAGTTCTCTTTTCATACCTAGATTTTCTAGGACCTCCTTATTTGTTTTCATCTCTTTCCATGAGATACGCCCCATTCTTCTATATATCCACATTTCAAGAGCCTCAATTCTTTCTTCCAAATATTTATTCATCGTCCATGTTTCTGCACCATACAGAAATGCAGAATATATATAACACTTTATGATTCTCAGTTTTAATTTGTGAGATAGCTGTTTGGATGTCAGTATATGTTTCATGTTGTTGAATGTAGCCTCGGCCATTCCTATTCTCTTCTTGATTTCTGTTTCACATCTGCCATCTTCTGTTATTATATGACCAAGATATACGTAGCTCTTGACTTGTTCCAGGATTTTCCCATTTACGCTTATCTTTAATGTGGGTTTATCGTCTGTTTTGCTAATTATCATAGTTTTTGTTTTTTCAATATTAATGTCGAGTTCATATTCATGACTTATACTGTTCACTTGCTTCACTAGTTCTTGTAACTCCTGTTCGCTTTCAGCTAACAACACGGTATCATCTGCATATCTAAGGTTGTTTATTGACCTTCCACTGATGTTCAGTCCTGGTATTTCCTGTATCTGTTTGAAAATTTTTTCGGTGTATAAATTAAATAGGCAGGGGGACAGCAGACAACCTTGTCTGACACCTCTTTTTATGTCTATGTATGATGAATAATTCCTTCCCGATCTTACTGTGACAGTTTGCTCCCAATAAAGGTCACTGAGTATTCTTATATCTTTTCCATCAATACCTATGTCTTCGAGGCATTCAATTATTTTCTCATGATGGACTCTGTCAAAAGCCTTCTTATAATCAATGAAGCACATATACATACTTTTTTGGACCTCTGTATATTTTTCTGCTAATATTCTTAGGCAAAATATTGCCTCTCTTGTTCCACTGTTCCGTCTAAAACCAAACTGTTCTTCTTAGATTTCGCTGTCTACTTTACTTTTTATTCTTTCCTGAATGATTTTGAGCAGTATCTTAATTGCATGATTCATCAGGCTGATTGTTCTGAAGTCTGAACATTCTGTTGCATTTGGTTTTTTGGGCAATGTTATGAAAACTGATGTCTTCATGTCGTGTGGTATATATCCTGTATTGTATATATCGTTGCATATTTCTGTGATTGTATCTATACCAAAGCTCTCCAGAGCTTCTATCATTTCAATTTTTATGTTATCCATGCCTGCTGATTTTCCTTTTTGTATCATATGAATGGCATTCTCTACTTCTGATCTGAGAATGTTTGGGCCTTCATTAGAATCTGGTGATGGTTTTTTACCTCTGTTGTCTTCGAATAGTTCTTTTACGTATTCTTTTGGTAATAGTAGTTACTAAATAAGCAATATACATATGTTTAACAGATTTTTAACTGACGCATACTGATTTTCGTTGGTTAGATCTATATGTCGAAGGAATGTCATCTATCCAGTTTTACTTTATTAATTTTCTTTATTTATACACTGCCAAGTAGAAAAATAAACGCAATTATCATGTATTATGGCCTTGGTTTTCCTGGCACATCCATTTCTCAATACATACAATACAGCATTAATTATATTTATGTACGGGTTTCCGATTTTTTTTACCTTTAAAATGTTACGTCCTTCCTACCCATGTTGAGTGCTTCCTACCTAGCAGGTAAAGTTCACTGTACAGTGTCCGCACCGTCACGTAGGAGGAACTGTACAGTATTCCCTACCGTACAGTGATTCCTACCTGCTACACCGATGGTACCACCCTGGGAACAAAATACCAGATCCAGACTACCACCTGGCAGGCATAATTAATAAAACATCTGATATGGCTACTATCAAGAACAAAGCCAGGAAATATATTCAACAAATATCAAAGGACAGTGTGGTTTGGTATATGTTTAAGGACTATCTTCATTGCACACGGATAAATCCATCAGTGCTCCGCTCTCCTCCCTTAGATTGCACAAGGAGGATCTCAGCACAGTGCACGAACTCCGTAGCACGGTGAGAATCCCAATGTGTATATATGGGAATCATACATTCTTTAAATATTTTTGGGTAGGTTTGTAATTTTTAAATTTTGCCAGGGCAGCGGCCTTGTGGCCTACTGTTTACGAGTTCCAACTGTCGTGGAATTTTTAACGTGCACACGGGACCTCCTATTTTTTCGCCCTTATGCGAGAAGGCTAGGTATCCGATCTCACTACCCAGGAGACCAGGGGGGAGTATGACGTCATTAGGACCAGTTGGGTGTGAGGGAGCTGTCCGCCCCGGGTGACAGCCTGGAGGGGAGGTGCCATCGGACACTATTATGATAGTACTTACAAGTAATGTTAAAAATATACTTGCAAGTATACTTATCTCTTTATGTGAGGAGGGGGGGGGGTGGAAAAAATAGGATCCGCCCCGGGTGCCGAATACTTTAAGTTCGCCCCTGATTAGGACCTCTGGTTTTTTTTTTTTAAAGGACAGTATTACAGTGTACACATATGGATCTAAAGGAGATGATAATAAATTGGGGATAAGAATTTATGTTCTCATGTGGCAACTAGTGAAAGGATATAGTATAGCAGATAATACATCTGTTTTTTACGGCAGGGATGGTTGCAATTCTGAAAGCTCTGTAAATCTTCTCTAGCAACCCTCCTCATAAATTGACAGTATTAACAGACTCACGTTCTGCTGTTCAGGCTATAAGAAGCTTACGAGAATGCAGTAGACCTGATATCTTTTCTTTGATACTTAGCCGCAGGCTGTCAAAGCAGTCAGTGGCCATCACGCCTGGTGGCGTCTTATAGGGCAGCAACAAATCGCTTCCTCTTTGTTCGGTCGGCGGCCATCCTTCGTACAGTGCCCCAACTCTGTTTCATTCTTTGCATCTCAGCTTCCACAGTTCTCCGCCAAGTTGTTTTTGGTCGGCCTCTCTTTCACTTTCCTTCGAGGGTCCATAGCATAGCGGTTCTTGTAATGGCATCAGGGTCCCTTCTGAGGACGTGGCCAACCCAACTCCAGCGTCTGCCAGCTATGTGCATGTCCTCTTGGTTACTCCAAATAAGTAGTTCTTGGTTGGTGATGGTATTCAGCCAAAAGATTCGGTGAACTTTCCTTAGGCACATTGTGTGGAAAGAGGACAGTTTCGACATTATTTTCTCTGTTGCTCTCCAACATTCCGCATCATAGAGAAGCACAGAAAGTACACATCTCTCATATAATCTGTCACGAAGTGGTTTTAATTTTATAGAGTGTGCCTGAATGAAAGCAAGACCCTAGTATGAGAAAGTCTGAGAAAATAGAATTTAGATGGAAAATGACATGCCTGTGGACAGACGCGACTATTGGCTCAAGGGATAGAACCAGGATTTGAATCTCCCCTTGCCGCTTCGTGACTTTAGACTGGCTATAGTCTCGCCCTCCTCGGACTTCCTTTAAATACAAGGAGATAAGGTGTATAAATACGACCACAAACACCACTATACAGACAACATAGAGTAAGTATAGTAAAGAATAGAAACTGATCCAGTAAATAATATATATATATATATCTATATATATATATATATATATATATATATATATATATATATATATATATATATATATATATATATATATATTTATTTATTTATTTATTTACATACAAGGAAAAAAAAAATGGCATCATACGTCATCAAGTCAGTCGATAGCGTGCACTGTTGCACGGCCTGAAAAACAAGTAACGATTAAATAGCAAGACCCTCAACAACAAAAACCTCAATCACATTCACTCTTCCTGTCACCCTGCTGAGGAACAATAAAAATGGTTAGTGCTTTAAAGTACTTTGATCTTGTGGGGCTGTCAACTTTAGCCTCCACTCTCTAACATTAATAAGCTTTCTATTGTCTCAGTCCTGGTGACTCTTCCTCAACGAACGGCTACACAGCTTTCTACTAGTTAGGCGATAGGCGCCTATAACTACACCACAAGAAATGCTAAAATAATAGACTTGGTTTTACGAACGCAGACTCAGTGTCTATCCGTCCAATGGATACTGAACAGACCCTACTGGTCCTGTCTATTTTCTCCCTCCTTCTCTATCTTTCTCTCTTGATCTCAGTGTCTCTCTAACACTCGAGGGCTGATGATGCGGCGTCTCCGTTACTCTCTTCTCTCGATTTCTATCAGGACCTAGGTATGGTAACCCTGTCACCTGTTCCTGAATTTGGTGATGATGATGCTGTTCATGTATCAAGCCTGAGGTGCTTGATAAACTGTCGACAAAACTTCTCTGCTGCTGAATAGCTTCCCTCTTTTAACCCGCTCCGGAGTTAAAGGAAAAAACACAGCCTTGATTTCAGGCTGTACAAAAATGAAACCAGTCTCCCGGCGACCTGCTGTTGCTAGAGACTATACTAGCGATGCTCTCGGCTGTATGATAAATAAACCACGGTCCAGCTGAAGCATAGGGACTTCACTGCCGGAGACCATAGGGTAATTTTCTTTTGCTCCTGACGATACTCGAGTACTCTGACCCTGAGATATGTCTTGTGCCGTGGATAATTTTATTTGACAAAATTATGCTCCCCACTGTTTCGCCGAGACTCGCTGAAATTAAAAGAAACAGCGTCTAATGTACACCCTTCTCTAAAATCGCTTATCTCTAACATATACGATACATAAAATAATTATATACACGTGTCTCTTCAATCTCACTCCTTCTCCCCTTTCTCTCGTTCTTCACAACAATACATAATAATATCCCACGTGGCACTAAAATCACACTCCTTCTCTCGTTCTTCACACAATACATAAAATACCACTATCCCACGTGGCCTCTTCATCCCCCCTCCTTCTACTTAAATCTGCCAGGTAAAATAAACAAAACCTCCCGACACCGTCTGACACGTTACATGGCCGTTACGCATGGCCGATCACGTGTCCCAACCTTTACAACTAGGGAATTCCTTTGTCCTAAATTCCGTGGTCTCCTTTTAACATTAACACAGGTTTCCTGGCTTACTCCAATTTAAGGTAAACCTCGCTGTAGGAATGATTTATTTCCCCAAGCCGTATAATTCACTTACAACGTAAATCTGAACCCTCCGACAATATTTCTCACATTTTTAAGGCTCAGAAAAATTAACGAACATACCAGGGATTTCCCCATAAAATTACATTAGAAAATATACAGGAATAATTGGTGGTTTTACATAACATTCTACAAATCTGGGCACACGTGTTTCTCACAACTTCACACTCTCCGATCTACTGCCAAAAAAAATCCTAAAAAGACTTATGCACACTTTTTACGTTTACATCGTTCTACAAAGATAATAATTAATGGCGCTACCGTTTAAACTTTAAGTTAATGTCTCCCACTGACTTAACTTACGGGCCGAGATTTCTCAAAAACCCCACTAATAAGTAAAACGATTAATAAAATAGGTACATACCAAATTATCGCGGTTTTTCCCGCAATGGAGACGATAATTGCGAAGTCTTGCGGCTGACACTTATTTTTCATAGAGAACGAATCCCCGTTTTCTGTCTCATTATATACAAGAGAAAACACCCACGCGAATTCCTCCCACGTCTATCCTAAGTTTTCACTCGGACCAATGGGAGCGCTAGGAAAAATCAATACTGGCCACCTACGCAAATTCCACGTGTAGGAAAATTGCGTCACATTACGTGATGGCCTCGTGCTACTGACGCGTCATACAGGAGTGCCCGAAAATAGCGATTTTTCGGAAACAATGAAATTTACGGGAATCGCGAAAAATCAGAAGAAAGTAAAACTGGCCGAGTGAAAAGTAAACCTACCAACATAAAACGAACCCATTTAAATTACCTCCTCAAAATTACCAAACACGATATATTCACATGAGAAGAACCAAGGCAAACCCCATATAATTACAAAAGAGAAGAGAAATGGTGAAACTCAAAACAGAACCACAGAATCGGGCCGGAAATACAAAATAGACGACAGAATCGGGCCGGATGAAAGACAGAATTACAGTGTAACATCACATAATCTTAATTTGGCGTTTGCGCTGTACTGGGAAGACTTCCAGATGTTGTTGAGACTAGCAAAGGCTGTTCTCGCTTTATTCATTCTGTTGTTGATGTCCTTGCTTGTTCCGCCGTCTGGTGTTACTATGCATCCTAAGTATGTGATTGTGCCTGTCTGTTCTAGCTTCTGGTTCCTTATTATTATTGGCTCAGGATTGCTCACATTGAGTGTCATTACCTCTGTCTTCTTCAGACTGATGTTCAGACCCACATGCTAGCTATACTTATTCAGTCTATCGGGCTTTTCTTGGATGTGTTGATGTGAATGTGCGAGTAGTGCAATGTCATCTGCATATTCCAAGTCTTCCAGTGTAGAAAATATTGTCCATCTAATTCCTCTTGGACTGCCATGTGTTGTCTGGCGCATCACCCAGTCTATGACTGTCAAAAATGAAGTTGTTGATAAAGGGCATTCCTGTCGTACTCCTGTCTTCACCTCGAAAGTTAGGTTGCTCAACCCACCACTGCATGTAAAGTTAGAATAGAGGCTTTTTATAATGGAAACAATGCAGATAGGAATTCCATAAGCCCTCAGTATTTTCCATAGGCTGTCCCTGTGTATGCTGTCAACAGCCTTTTCAAAATCAACAAAGTTAATGTATAGCTGTCTCTGTCATTATGAGCACTTCTCTATAAAGTTCCTGAGGATGAATATATGATCTGCATATCTTCTGTTCTTTCTTAATTCCGCTTATTCTTTCCTCAGTTTATATTCCACTGCTTTTGAAATTCTGTGGATAATTATCCTGCCTAGTATTTTACTGGGAACTGAGAGGAGAGTAATTCCTCTCCAGTTGTTGTAGTCTGCAAGATCGCCCTTCTTGGGCAATTTGACAATTATTCCTTTACTCCACTCCGTTGGTGTTGTCTCTGTTTTCCAGACTTGTGCAAATAGTGGTTCTAATAGTTCTGCTACTAGTTCAGGGTCTACTTTGAATAACTCAGCATTTAAATTGTCGTGACCAGGCGCTTTTCCATTCTTTAACCCTTTGATATCTGTGATGATTTCTTCTCTTCGTGGAATGTCTCTGTTTACGTCTAAGTCACTTTCAGCCCCAGGAACATTCAGCTGTATCTCTGGTGGTTCCTTATTCAGTGTTTCTCTGAAGTGCTCTGCCCATCTTGTTTCCTGCCCCTATGCTGTGGTAATGAGATTTCCTTGCTTGTCTCTTACTAACGTATATTGTTTGCACCTGGTTTTCCGCTGATTGTTTTAGTTATTTTATAAACTGTACTTTGTTCATTTCTCAGTGCCGCCTCTTCTGCCTGTCTTGCAAAGGAAAGGACGGATCCCGTTACACGCCCATTGAGGCATATTGGGAATATGGTGTTAGGCCCATATTTTCTTGACCATCGGCACACTAGGCGTGATGTGGTCAGCATCACGCCGGCCGCCTTAACCTTCCCAGAGTTGCTCTGGTACCCAGTTCATGAGGCTGGGTCGAACCTGGAGCCGTTTGCGGTCTAAAAAAATCCCATCTCAACTGGGGATCGAACCATGGACCACCGAGCTAGGAAGCCAGTGCACTAACCACTGCGCTACAGCAAGGTCATCCAGAATTCCTTTAGTTGGCGCGGGTTTGACGTTTTACTTCTTTGTCCAGCTGACTGTACTGTTCTCAATATATTTCCTTTAACATGAGTGTGACGTATAATGGAAATATAGCTTACAGTAATCTGACAGCCGTTGCTTTCCCATTTAGTGTCTACCATTTGCTAAGCCAAACCACGCAATTTTCTGTTTGTATGACTCACCTTTGAATCCACGCCCTTTTTCTGGGAACATAACAACAGAGTTGTTTACCAACTTTTCGCAACCTGCCAGTCTTAACAGGGGAGTGAATCACGTTTGCTTATTTGTGTTTCTCACGCGAGCCGATCTGCCAATTATCGGTCATTAGACAGATGCACGTGGAAATAACGGACGTGTGAAGAGATTGTGGTAAAGTGGGATGATATAAATATTTATAGGGGACTTAGTGTACTGACTGAGATCAGCTGTGAAGGTATCTGTATCTAATAAGTGTGGTGTATTACAGATGACCTTACTTTGCTACCACATTTATACCTCAGTCAGACTTATTCTGGAATATTGTGATGACTACGTTGAATGTCTAGGGTTATGATAGTGATGAAGTGTATGTTCACAACAGCCAACAGACAGATAAACAATTTAATTTAATCCACAATACTTTACAACACTGTGACACTCACATACATAGAACACTCTATAAGACTATCTTAATAAGTCAAGTGTAACTTTTAAAAATATGTATTAATTCCTGTCAATAATAGATATCCTGATTCAACTACAAAGTGAACCAGGAATCATAATCAAATGTAATCACAAGTTGTATGTACACAATTTATAGATAGGATCTTTGTATTGACATATATTATTATTACAATATGTGTGTAAGTAGTGATGTAGTACTATGAGGTAATACTGGCTATTCAAGCTATGTTGTTGTTTGTCATCATGACTTCAAGTGTTTGTTTCTGGTGGAAATAATATTGGAAAGGTTCACAGTTTCTTTTTATTTGAAACAAATAAATGTCCCTCTTGATTTAAGGTAAAGTCACTTTTAGAGGGGGGTATACACAAGATTGAGCTGCTCTGGCCAACGTAATTTTAACTTCTGTGTGGGCGGCAGGAAACAGTCTCCTATGCTCGCTTGCTTCACAGTTTTCTTGAGGAACAACACTGGTCGATATCTTGACCAAGGAGTATGCTATCAGCCTCTGGATTCAGCAAAACTCAGACCATGTGCTGCTTTAATACGTTAGTACCACGGTCCCTGAAACAAGAAGGTTGTACCTCCTACTTCAGAACTAATTTATAATCTATTTCCACACTGAAGCACAATACATAACAAACACCGAGTTCAGCGCTGTAGACCAACTGCTAGCTTCTCATGTATCAATATACACCAGTATTCCTCTCCCTAATGGTTACAACGCCTCTGCAATTCCAGCATTATTTCCTTCTATTCAATAAGATAGGTGTCATAGTACTATTTGGCAATCCCATGCAGTTATACTCCTCTCCGACAAGTTTTGTTCATGGGGGAGCAATATCTAGGCTTTGCCTCATGTTTGTTACTGAACCACACACATACAGACATAAATTTATCAATTCACATTCAATTTTCATCAAAAAGATTTCAAATATGTCTAGCTTACCACAATTCGCGGAAATATTAAACAAATACGTTGACTGGCGATGAGTTATGGCACAATTCCGATCTGCCTCTGTCCCAGGCTTTTATTAGAAAAATATGAGCTGGATCTCAACGCACTTGCTTTTACAAATTAGATTTTCAAAAAGTGGCACTGAACTGACGCTCCTAATTGACTATATTAAATGGTCTAGCCAATGAGACCATGTTTACAAAAGCTTTTGAAAAAAAGTACCCTTCCAATCGTCTCCATTCACAACCAAAAATAGTATCTGCAATCGACTAATCATGTTTAGCCTTACATATTATTCTAGCCAATCAAATCGGATTTAACGTGGTGGCCTAATTTCCTCTAAAGCAGTGTCCAAACACGCCATTATGAGCAAATATGATCCTGTGTTGTCAGACAACACCACTATAATATTTTGGCTATAATTTGTTAATTATTAGACTATTTGCTTAACATCTAACATATTCTTTGTCAGCAAGACCTAAGGCACCCAAATATATAAGTTTAATGGAGCCAAGTGGCTGCGTTCAAAATATGTATTTTCTTCTAGGATAGTCGTGCTGTTACCACCTCCTCACTTCCATACTATGGGGTGTCTTCTGTACTGTCAGACTAATGTCAGGAGCTTAGACATAAATCAGTAGAATGTCATGTTTCCTAATAAGCATTAAACATGTTTTCAAAACCTAACCGTGTATTGGTAGTGTTTTTTTTAATTACTGTTTTATTTGAAAAAAATTAGTGCTTCATGCCTTTCGCGTTCACTTTTTCATCGCGAGACGAACGTGGTAGTATTGAATGCGTTCCTCCGTACATCTCTCTCTCTCTCTTCTAAGCTCGTCTGTCTTTTCTTTTACTTAGTGCATAAAATGACCTTAATGGAATATTAAATCTAGGTCATTACGCAGTGTGTCTATCTCAAGGTTTTCTAAGAAACACAGTACCAGTTTTCTTTTTAGAAACGCGTGTATTTTATACAGTAGGCTTTACTATCAAACGTGAAAGCGTTACAATTATGCAGACGAAGTAGAAAAAGGGGATTTCTTAATAGCTAGTATGACGTTCTATAACACAGGCATACGCTATTGTGACCGCACTGTTCTTCTTTTACCATTCTTCTTTCCTTGTATTGAATTAATTCGTTAGGCTTTACATTTCCTTTTTAATTTATATATGTGGATTTAGAATGTTTCACGACAAATTCTCCCCACTTAAAACAGACGTTATATGTCAGTCTATAATTCTATATACACATAGAGAAATTTAATATTATTCCTGGTGCTTACGGTGATTTTCATCACACGGATGACGGCTTAGAAAATCCGCTCCCAGGTTAGTTTTTCCAGAAATATACTCTATGCTGAACTGGAATGGCTGCAAAAGTAAGGACCATCTGAGTAACCTCGAATTTTCATGCCTAGCCTGCGCTAGAAACGACAAGGGTTTGTGATCCGTTTGCAACTTAAATGCCTTCCCATACAGATAAATATTGAATTTCTTGATTGCCCATATTACTGCAAGACATTCTTTTTCGCTAGTTGAGTAATTGGTTTCAGCTTTATTCAACTTTCTGCTAGCATATGCCACTGGGGTTAATTCCCCATTCAGTGCATCTGATTTTTGTAATAGGGTCGCGCCTAACCCGATATTACTTGCATCCGTTCTCACAATGAATTCTTGACTTAAGTCAGGTAATTTCAAAATAGGTTTGTTTGTGAGCTTTTCCTTCAATTCCTGGTATGCCAATTCACACTGTGCTGTCCAGGTAATTAGATCTGGATTTCCTTTGCGTGTCAAATCAGTTAATGGTGCACATGTGGAATTAAAGTTGTTGATATACTTTTGGTAGAAACCACATAATGAGACAAAGGATCTCACGTCTTTCTTGGTTTGTGGCATCGGGGCTTTCTTTAGTTTCTCTAAATTCTTTGGGTCAGGGGTCATGTTTCCCTGATGGACTGTGTGTCCTAAGAATTCTAATTCTTTACATCCAACGCAACATTTGGTTGGACGGGCTGTTAAATTCGCTTCTCTAAGTCGATTAAACAGCATGTTCAGAGAGTCAATGTGTTCCTCAAATGTTTCTGTTGCTATAAGGATATCATCTATGAAATTTGTGATGCATGGATTATTCAGAGGATCCAACAATTTTCTCATCATTCTAGAGAAGACACTAGGCGCATTCTTCAATGCAAATGGCAATCTGTTAAACTCATAGTGTCCCTCTGAGGTACTAAAAGCTAGGTACGGTCTAACCTCAGGCTTTACTGGAATCTGATAGTATCCTTTACTCAGATCCACTTTTGAGAAATATTTAGCTTTATTTAGCCTGGCAAACAACTGATTTGTATCCGGCAATGGATCCACCTGACCTTCTGTGATAGCATTCAGTCTCCTGTAATCTATACAGAGTCTATGTTCTCCAGAGGGTTTCCTTAAGAGTACCACACTGGAACTATACGAAGATTCACTGTGTGAAATTATTCCCTCCTTCAACAAATAGTCTATCTCTTCCTTCAAGGCTTTCTCCTTAGCAAAAGGAATCGAATAGGCTTTCATACAGACAGGTGTGGGGTCTATCAGCTTCATATCATATTCCAATAAGTTTGTATAAGCCGGTCGGTCCGTTAACACCTCTGTATGATCATCTAGAACCTGTTGCACTCTCTCCTTCTGATTTTTCGTTAAATGTGTACTGATTTTCACCTGTGCCGCTGTCTCACAGGGATGTAATGGATATTCAAATGATGAAAGTGGTTCCTTTTTCATCTCCATTGCAATGGACAAGGTCAACAAGTGTGTCTCTTCCTGATTTTCTCTTTCCAAATATTTCTTCAGGAGATTCACATGATAGATTTTTTCTTTCCCCTTCTTATCTATCTTATAATTGGTTCTAGACACCTTCTCTAGAACTGTATATGGACCTTGCCATCCAATTTGCAACTTATTCTGACTACCGGGTAGAAGAAGCAGTACCTTCTCTCCCACAGCCAAATCTCTGTCTTTAGCTTTCCTGTTGTAATAGGCAGCATGTTTTTTCCTGGCTTGTCTCAAATTTTCATTGGCAAGTTTCCAGCCAGTTTTTAAACGAGTGGTCAGCTCATTCACATATTGGTATGAGGATGTAATATTTTCCTCTGCCTTTTCATCAGTCCACGTTCTTAACAGAGCTTCGAGTGGACCTTTTATTGGCCTTCCAAATAATAATGTTGCCGGGGCCATACCGGTTGAACTATGGGGTACCTCCCGATAAGCAAAGAGGGTGGCGTGAAGGTACTGGTCCCATGTATCTGGTTTTTCGTGTGCCAACTTTCTCAGGATCGACATCAACGTGCCATTAAATCTTCCCACTTGGCCGTTCCCTTGGGGATAGTACACACTACAATGGAAGTGTTTGGCCTGGAAGATCCTGAAAACTTCTTCTGTTAGTTTCCCCTTGAACTGAGAGCCGTTATCAGTCAAGATTTGATTGGGAAAGCCTAACCTTGTGAAAATTGTGAGTAATGCCTCTGGCACATGTTTAGAGTCAATGGATGACAGGGCTACCGCCTCTCCCCACATAGAACAAGTGTCCACCAGAGTCAGAATGTAGCTGTTCCTCCTCTTGGTTCGAGTGAGAGGTCTCACAAGGTCCACGGCAACTCTCTCAAAGGGTGTTCCCACTATGGGCATTTCCCCCAGAGTTGCTGGTGCAGTCCAATGCTTAGGTGCTACTCGTTGGCACTCTGGACAGGATTTTACATATCGTTTGATATCTTCAGTTATCCCTGGCCAGAAATCCCCATATGACCACTGAAGGGAATCGCATGCCCTAGTTCCAACACTTTAGTCCTATATGAAGTGGGAAGGACCAGCTGTCCGTGACCATTGGATTCAGATCCAGCCTTCCTATAAATCAGCTTGTTCTTCATATAAAATTCTCTCTTGCCTGGAGGTGTATGGCATTTGGGCAACTTCTTGAAACACGGCTTGAGTGTCTTGTCCTCCGCCTGTGCCTTCCTCATCTCATCTGGATGAGTATTTATTGGATTTTCCTCCTCCTTTTTGGACTGTGATCTGGTCTGCACCGTTGCCAATATCACAGGTCTCTTGGGATTCCCCAAGAAGACATATCTACACCCCAATATCAGAGGGTAGATTGGCTCATTTATCACTGCTGCTTTTATGATTCCTTCCACATATCGCGTTTTCACATTTATCCGGGCGACGGGAAGTGTCATGGTCGCTACATCCTTGGTTGCAGTTTGAATCTCCACTGTTTCTGTGGTGTATTGATCTGCCTGCACCAGGTGAGAACTCACAACGGAATCATAATCTAGACCTGTATCATATAAGCACCTTATGGTGACTCCATTACAGATGACATCTTCACACACTGGGGGGTGGTACGGTTCCTGTAGTTCCGCAGGTTTGACCTTTTTTCCCTTCTTTCTAGATGTCATAGCAGCACCATGAGGAGGTTTCCTTCTACAATGGTCAGTATCATGATTGTCCATCTGACAATTCTTACACCACCTCCTTTTTTGGTTGAAAGATTTTCTTTCATCAAATTTCCTTTCATCGAATTGTGGGGTTTTATTTTTATTGTCATACCGTGGCCTATCAAACTGGTGCTTACCTTTGTTCTGATCTCTAGGATCAAATTTATTAAAGTTCTGTGGTGCCTTAAAATTATCTGCCTGTTACTTTTTATTACTTGTTACCTCTGCTTGAGCTGCCTGATACCTTTCAGCGACATTTAGTAACTCACCCAGCCTCTCTGCACCTTGTTCCATGAGAAACTTTCTCAGGTCTGGAGCCATGGACTCTCTTAGTTGTTCTATAAGGATCATTTCCTTAAGATCTTGGGTTTTCCCCAGAGAAGTCCATTTCTCCAAGTATGTCTCTAACCGTGCAGAGAACTGGTGATATGTTTCACCTGACAGTAGTTTAGCATTCCTAAATTTTTTCCTATAAAATTCACCATTCTTTTCATATCTTAACAAAAGAGCCTGCTTTAGCATGTCATAATTTTCTTGATCATCTCTGCTCATTTTGGCGAAAACATCATAAGTCGTACCACGAAGCCCTTGGGATAACTTTAAGCTCCACCTTTCTCTCTCTAACCCATACGTGGTAGCTAATAGTTCATACCTATTTAGATAGCTCTCGATATCATCTTCCCTCTCAACAAAATGATCTAAATGGAAGTTCATAGCTGAGGTTGAGGCTCCCTGAATAGCAGAGGCATCAGAGGTAAAGGGACTGGCACCATTTTCAGGAGCATGGCCTTGAAATTCCAACTCCCTTAGTCGTAACTCGTGCTCCCTTTGTAATCTCTTATCTTCTGCTTCCCTCTGTGCATCCTGCCTTCTTTCTTCTGCTTCCCTTTCTGCAGCTAATCTTTTGTCTTCCCTTTCGGCGGTCAGTCTTTTTTCTTCTGCCTCCAATTGGAACTTCTTAGCCTCAGCCTTCAATTGTAACTTCTTAGCCTCAGCCTCTAATGCCCTAGCCTCTTTGTCAGCCTCAATCTGCAACCTCTTAATTTCTTTTTCAGCCTCTAACTTTCTTTCAGCTTCTTTTTCTAATCTTTTTTCTTCGCGTTCAATAAATTTGTCACATTCAGTAGTGACATAAGCAATCATAACTTGCCCGTCCATTCCTAACTCTTTTGCAGCCTGCATAGCAGCAGATCGAAATTTTGCCAGGTCGGCCATTGTCTAACAGGCAAATTTATACAATGTCTAACCTAAACAAGTCAATCTTTACTAATTATCTAAGGACAACCACAAGCACTGAGAGCTCAACCTTATTCATTTCCACCCAAGGATACCTTTTTAATTTTTATTATTTCCAGAAGTGAATTACTCCCAATATACAAGGGGATTGACATAAGTCTTGGGCCTGACCATGAAGGAGTCACAGGAGGAAGATGAAACTTGGCACATTTAAAGTTCATTATATTTGCCCTGAATGTGTGAAGTACGTGTTTGTTTCTTCAATGGGTTTTCCCGCTACGGTGCACAGCGCAATGTACCCTATTGACCGGATCTGCTGCTCCAAAGATTTGACAAAACAATGGAAAAGAAAGAGGCTAGAGCTGTGGTAAAATTTCTGATGTTTCAGGAAAAAACACCTACAGAAATACACAGGGAGATGGAACCAGTGTTTCGTGATTCTTGTCCTTCAAATACTTTGGTAAAAAACGGGTGTCAACAGTTTAAGTGCGGCCGCTCAAATGTTGCTGATCTGCCAAGATCTGGTAGACCATCCTCAGAGTGCAACTATGAAAATGCAACAAGAGTGAAGAAAATCATTGACCAGGATAGAAAAATGACAATTGTGGAGATAGCTAGTAGAGTAAAACTAAATGAAAGAACAGTTTATAGAATTTTACACAACAGACTGAACATGAGAAAAGTGTGTGCACGCTGGGTTCAGCGACTGTTGACACGTGAACAGAAGCAAACAAGGGTAAATTGCTGTCAACAGTTGCTCAAAAAGTGTCAGTCAAAAAATTTGTTGGAGACCATGGTGACAGTAGATGAGACTTGGGTACACCATTATGACCCCGAATCCAAAATTGCCAGCATGCAATGGAAAACCCCGGGCTCCCCTATACCTGTCAAGCCAAGAGCGCAGAAATCTGCAGGAAAAGTGATGCTGACTGTTTTTTGGGACAGCAAAGGTGTCCTTTTGAAAGATTATCTGCCTCGTGGCAACACAGTTAATGGACAGTACTATGCAGATCTTTTCACCAAACTAAGAAAGGTTGTGACCAGGAAACGAGGAATAACGCGCACTCAAAATCTTCCTTTGCTTCAAGACAACGCGCCCTCTCACAAAGCACGGCTTGTGCAGCTAGCAGCCAATGATTTGAATATTGAAATTCTTCCACACCCACCATATTCTCCAGATTTGGCTCCATCAGCCTTTTTTCTATTCCCAAATTTTAAAAAACAACTAAAAGGAAATCATTTTGACAGCGATGAAGAGGTTATACTGGCATGTGATGACTGGTTTAGTTTGAAAAATAGGGTGTTCTACTCCCAAGGTCTTTTCAAGGTCAAGCAGAGATGGCAGAAGTGTGTCAATTCAGACGGTGGCTATATTGAAAAGGAATAAACACTATACAAAATTTCAGCTCTCTGTGACATGTCCATCATGGTCAGGCCCAAGACTTATGTCAATCCCCTTGTATATGCTAGGGGAAGGTTCAATATCCCGGGAGCGAGACCCCAATATATGTGGTAAAGTGGGATGATATAAATATTTATAGGGGACTTAGTGTACTGACTGAGATCAGCTGTGAAGGTATCTGTATCTAATAAGTGTGGTGTATTACAGATGACCTTATTTTGCTACCACATTTATACCTCAGTCAGACTTATTCTGGAATATTGTGATGACTACGTTGAATGTCTAGGGTTATGATAGTGATGAAGTGTATGTTCACAACAGCCAACAGACAGATAAACAATTTAATTTAATCCACAATACTTTACAACACTGTGACACTCACATACATAGAACACTCTATAAGACTATCTTAATAAGTCAAGTGTAACTTTTAAAAATATGTATTAATTCCTGTCAATAATAGATATCCTGATTCAACTACAAAGTGAACCAGGAATCATAATCAAATGTAATCACAAGTTGTATGTACACAATTTATAGATAGGATCTTTGTATTGACATATATTATTATTACAATATGTGTGTAAGTAGTGATGTAGTACTATGAGGTAATACTGGCTATTCAAGCTATGTTGTTGTTTGTCATCATGACTTTAAGTGTTTGTTTCTGGTGGAAATAATATTGGAAAGGTTCACAGTTTCTTTTTATTTGAAACAAATAAATGTCCCTCTTGATTTAAGGTAAAGTCTTTTTTAGAGGGGGGTATACACAAGATTGAGCTGCTCTGGCCAACGTAATCTTAACTTCTGTGTGAGCGGCAGGAAACAGTCTCCTAGGCTCGCTTGCTTCACAGTTTTCTTGAGGAACAACACTGGTCGATATCTTGACCAAGGAGTATGCTATCAGCCTCTGGATTCAGCAAAACTCAGACCATGTGCTGCTTTAATACGTTAGTACCTACTGTCCCTGAAACAAGAAGGTTGTACCTCCTACTTCAGAACTAATTTATAATCTATTTCCACACTGAAGCACAATACATAACAAACACCGAGTTCAGCGCTGTAGACCAACTGCTAGCTTCTCGTGTATCAATATACACCAGTATTCCTCTCCCTAATGGTTACAACGCCTCTGCAATTCCAGCATTATTTCCTTCTATTCAATAAGATAGGTGTCACAGTACTATTTGGCAATCCCATGCAGTTATACTCCTCTCCGACAAGTTTTGTTCATGGGGGAGCAATATCTAGGCTTTGCCTCATGTTTGTTACTGAACCACACACATACAGACATAAATTTATCAATTCACATTCAATTTTCATCAAAAAGATTTCAAATATGTCTAGCTTACCACAATTCACGGAAATATTAAACAAATACGTTGACTGGCGATGAGTTATGGCACAATTCCGATCTGCCTCTGTCCCAGGCTTTTATTAGAAAAATATGAGCTGGATCTCAACGCACTTGCTTTTACAAATTGGATTTTCAAAAAGTGGCACTGAACTGACGCTCCTAATTGACTATATTAAATGGTCTAGCCAATGAGACCATGTTTACAAAAGCTTTTGAAAAAAAGTACCCTTCCTATCGTCTCCATTAACAACCAAAAATAGTATCTGCAATCGACTAATCATGTTTAGCCTTACATATTATTCTAGCCAATCAAATCGGATTTAACGTGGTGGCCTAATTTCCTCTAAAGCAGTGTCTAAACACGCCATTATGAGCAAATATGATCCTGTGTTGTCAGACAACACCACTATAATATTTTGGCTATAATTTGTTAATTATTAGACTATTTGCTTAACACCTAACATATTCTTTGTCAGCAAGACCTAAGGCACCCAAATATATAAGTTTAATTGAGCCAAGTGGCTGCGTTCAAAATATGTATTTTCTTCTAGGATAGTCGTGCTGTTACCACCTCCTCACTTCCATACTATGGGGTGTCTTCTGTACTGTCAGACTAATGTCAGGAGCTTAGACATAAATCAGTAGAATGTCATGTTTCCTAATAAGCATTAAACATGTTTTCAAAACCTAACCGTGTATTGGTAGTGTTTTTTTAATTACTGTTTATTTGAAAAAAATTAGTGCTTCATGCCTTTCGCGTTCACTTTTTCATCGCGAGACGAACGTGGTAGTATTGAATGCGTTCCTCCGTACATCTCTCTCTCTCTCTCTCTTCTAAGCTCGTCTGTCTTTTCTTTTACTTAGTGCATAAAATGACCTTAATGGAATATTAAATCTAGGTCATTACGCAGTGTGTCTATCTCAAGGTTTTCTAAGAAACACAGTACCAGTTTTCTTTTTAGAAACGCGTGTATTTTATACAGTAGGTTTTACTATCAAACGTGAAAGCATTACAATTATGCAGACGATGTAGAAAAAGGGGATTTCTTGTTAGCTAGTATGACGTTCTATAACACAGGCATACGCTATTGTGACCGCACTGTTCTTCTTTTACCATTCTTCTTTCCTTGTATTGAATTAATTCGTTAGGCTTTACATTTCCTTTTTAATTTATATATGTGGATTTAGAATGTTTCACGACAGAGATACAGGGGCGATAATATTTTCCCGACCACCTTTGATGTTCGTACGTTCAGGGGGCGGTAAATTGTTTGATCTGCGAAAGGGGGCGAAATCTAAGAGAGGCCCGTTGCACGGCCAAGTCTTCTGATGTCGGTCAACATCGCTGAGTAGAGCGAACGAATAAACCTTTGATCCGGGAAACGCAGTTTCCTGATTTCTCTGCTATGCAGAATGTGTGAATTATAACATCCTCTAGTGATAATAACACCATGATCTGTATATATACAGCGTCTCTCCAGATCAGTTATCAGAGTCGCTCAGAAATTGTTGGATAATCTAAACACGCCAGGCTTGAACCATTCTTTGCTAAATGTGTTAAATTGTCTCGTGGGGATTTCATTTTCTGATTTGTGGTAATAGAAATTGTGCTTAAGTGTTAAAATGTGTTAAGTTTACCATTTTAATTCACTGTGATTCCCTAGCGTTAAAACTAGAGAAATAACATAACGCATAGATATTTTCTTGCCAGTTGTTCAGTTTAAATGTAAATTCCATCACCCCACTTTCTTACACAAGAAGATACGGTTTAGCTGACTGGGATTATTACTCGTGACGGATGAGTGACAGAATAGAATTCGCATTATATTTCATTGTGTGAAATTATATGTGACTAGTGTTAATATCATGTGACTAAACAACAGACGCCGACAATCAAATAGCTAGTAGTGACAGGCGATTTTTGTTAAAGTGAGCGTATGGATAAATTAAATAGTAATTGACTTTGCGCGCTGTTTATTTTCTCGCGGGCAATAACGGGGGAGGGCGCATACCCTTTTTCCCCGACATGCCATAGCGGAAAACTTACGTGTGGATAGGATAGTAGCATTTCATTTTTTCATAAATGTTCTATTCTTCCTAAATAGTACCTGATAAAAAAAACCCAGCGGCCAGCGGTCTTAATTTGGGTCTTCGACTTTTTGGGCTAGTTCGGTCCTCTTTCATCATTCAGAGAAGGATTAATGGTGTCTTCTTTTTGGCTTACAAGTCCTAAGTTCCTTCGTGAACCGTTTGGGCCAAAGAGACAAATAAACATTAATATTAAATCTTAACTGGACTGTACTTTACCCAGAATTATTTATTCAATTTTTCCAGCCCACTGGGCATACGAAAGAACAAATATTCCTGACGTTTGACAGCCGTATCAACGGAGTGATCCAGAAAGTTACGCTGTTTCAAAATCGGCACTCACCATAGAGCCAGCCGATAGGATTTACCATCATCATTTTTTTTAACATAATGTGACATTTTTTCTTAGCAACCAGATGTTTCGCAATAATGGAATTAATTTTCTCCTTTTGCAACTGTGAACTTCCAGAGCACGTCTTTCTTCAGTAACTATTCGCGGTGACCTTTGTTTCATCCAAAAATTAAACCACCAAATTTGGCGTCCACCTTGTAATTATTATTCGATATATAGGCTGGACTGGGGCTAATTTGGCAACCCACCTGACAGTATAGGTTCAGGAAATATTGTATTTTTTTCAAGGGATATCAACACCACGACTGGGTAAGCGAGATTGTCTGTAGCCACGTATGACAGAGAGAGAGAGAGAGAGAGAGAGTGAGAGAGAGAGAATATTTTCATTTGTTACAAGCATTGTACTAACTTCTTTTTTTATTTCGCTAGACTTGTGTACTTTACTGAGTAGTAATTTAGTGGGAACTTGTTCTTCACAGTCTATTCTGTAACCTAGTGCTAATCTTTGACCTTTGGGTTATTAACTTCTTTTGGGATCCTTTCTCAACAAGGGGGAGGGCGCTTATTCGGTTATTTTCATATGTCTGTAAACATGATTTTAATGATTTCTCTACATGCTTGATGTTGTAAAGTTTAATGATAATAAACAACAAAAAAAGAACTTAACTTTGTGTGTTGGTCAGACCCATACCCATTAACCATAGTTTTTTCACGTTTGTGTGTCTTGTTGTCACATAATTGTGTGTTTGTGTTTAGTTTAACTTATAATTCTAGATATAAGGAGGTACTAGATTGTCTTATACTAAAATTTAGTCGTATAGATAGGCTGGACTAGAGAAACTACTCATTCCAGAGACAGATCTTTTCCTTAAACTATTCACTCGTGAAATCTATTTCTTACACCTTTATTCTCACATATGTACCACAATCACCTCAGCTCAGACGGGACCATAAATATTTTCTAACCTATCTAAAATTTACGACAATGGGAGACTTTGCTTCTGTTTTCTGTCTTTTCATTTCTTTTCTCATCGCTATGGTGTTTAACGTTTCTGTTGTTATCCAGTCTTGTCTCTTTCTTTCCTGGAATCCCAAGCATGATTTGCTGCTTTCCTTGTTGTTGAAATGATGTTGAATTTCTGGTCAACATCATCAGTCGCCGTACTTTCCTGGCTTTTGGCAATTTGATATCGTCTCCTCAAATTAACCACAAAAGCTTTTTTGGTGAAGGGGTCCTTGAGTTGCATGATGTTATATCTTTTCTGTTTGATTGCAATTGGTCTAGCAGCTCCGAGTTTCACCTTCAGTCTTGCTACTACAAGGTGACGATCACTTCTCACATCTGCACCTCTTCTTACTTTCACGTCTTGTAGTGCATGCCTTTATCTACCATTGATCATAATGCGGTCTATCTGGTTTCTGTCCCGTCCGTTTGGTGATTCCCACGTTAACTTGTGCACTTCTTTGCGTGGAAAAAGTGTTCCTCCAATAACCAGGTTGTTGATGCTGCAGAAGCTTATTAGTTTGTCCCCATTCTCGTTTACTGTTCCACTGCCGCATTTCCACATTACTCTTTCATTTTAAGTATTGTGTGTACCAGCTTTCGCATTGAGGTATCCCCTTACTATACTAAGATCGTACCTAGTTGCAGTTTCGATTTCCTTTTGTAGCTGTTGATAGAAGTTGTCTTTGACCTCTTCATCGCTGTCATTTGTTGGTGCACAGCATTGTATTGTTGTGGTTGTCACGGATTGCCTCCCCTGCTTTGCAGTAGTGGTCCACCAGTGGCCAAAACTCAAGAGTATCTAAAATGGGTCGTCCAAGGTGTCTACCTTCGCACAAGATAACTCTTGGCAGAGTTGTAGATAGAAGGATAATGACGCTTCTATCTCAAGGGAGTTTCATAAGATATTTCCGAAGTCAAGAACAATGCGGCATTGGCTGAGCAATTGTTAACTTATTATCGGTCCGCCGCCTTTTATGAAGAATTAAGCAATGGTTATAGCCCGTACAAGTCCACAGCTGGTGTAAATCCAGCGAAATTCCCTTTTACAAAAAGTAGCTCTATAGAAGTATGTATATATATATATATATATATATATATATATATATATATATATATATATATATATATATATATATATATATATATATATATATATATATATATATATATATATATATATATATATATATATATATATATATATATATATAAATATATATATATATATATATATATATATATATTGTCGTAAATTTATTTTGAGAGAAAAGAGTCGTAGAAATAGTGGTCCGGTTTAGAGTGGAAAATGATGATGGAAAGCTCAGTGATAGAAAATGTAGAGATTTAATAGTTACTTCACAGCGTGCTGGAGGAGAGTAAAGACAGACTTATTTACGACAAATCGTGTCTCTCAATCTTCTCTTTCACTCTCCTGGTCAAACAATTATTTGCCAGTTTTCCAGACTCGCATCTGCGCGCTCACCGATTCGGTGTTTTCAAACACACACACGACGTTGATACAAACTATATTAAACGAATAGGGGAAATGTTGGGCTTTGGGTATATCCAACACACAGAACTAAATGAGTTTAGGTGATTTTATTCACTTTAAACATCCATCACTAAAAATATCAGATATTACATAAATTATCATAAGTACACAAATGCAAATAACAAGTTTGGGAGGGGGTGAAGAAGATTGGTATCGACTAAGCCCTTCCCGCTCATTAGACAAAGACAAACCCAGTCCAGAGATAGATAATATCAGGAACACGGGTACGTTAACCTAACAGTAAAGTTAATTACTCTGAAAGAGGTGGTACCAAGTTAGGTATAAGTGATAGAAAAAAAAACCTGTTCTTCCCAGCTGTTCTTCCCTTTACTAAGCAAATGGAAAGGAGGTGGTTTTAAACAGAGTTAACAAATTATCAACTATCCCACTTAAAGGAACAATGTAGGGTATACAGAAAAGATATATGTTACCAGGTAAGCAAGTTAACAAAATGGTCACACAAAAGAATTAATTTCCTGTCATTCATACACGCGCTAGCAAAGGCCTTCACTCATCTTGCTCTCACTTACCGATTGTGAAAAAATCTTGCACTCCATAGAATAACACAACAGCAGTTACACCTCAACTAAATGTATGAGTGTTTGTTCAAGTTCTAGCCCCAGATTATCGGGTAGGCGGTCAGCACATAAAAGGGTCCCGTAATCGCTGGAAAATGAATCTGTAGTTGTGTCTCTTTTCTTAATAACAGTTTCTATGGGAGGGCACGGTCTCTGATACCGGGGTGAGGATGGTGTGGTCTATTTGACTATGCCGCTGATAATAAAATTCTTACGCGTGCTGGTACACTTTATCCGTGAGGTATGGTTTCCGTCCAGTGATAAAACTAGTCACATCACTGTTCAGGAAATTATGAATTATCTCTCTGTGTCAGTAAACTAACAAAGCTCGGGCCAGTGTTCTTCTTTCCGTTACGACTTAAGTTGTTTGATGGTGCGTTAAATTTGTCTTTGGGTGTGCTTTCTTTGCTATAAGTTAGATAGCGGAATTCCAAACATAGAATCGCCTCAAAGATTAAAAATTTACACAGTCTCAACCAGTTCTGCGTCAGGGGAACTCTACACACTGTTTATGCTTTGCTTTGCTTAGATTGATTTCTTTATTGCTTTCTTAATGCTGGGATCGCACAGGTTACGATCACTCTGTATGAAAGAAAAAAAAGACATGTAATATACCGAAAACAAATAACCTTCTAAAGCGCGATGAATTTCCCGTTAAGCCTATAATACACTCGAGTATTTAATTATGTATTTAATAAACACTGCGCGAATTCTAGTGGTTAAAAACACACATCTATAAAACTAGGACTTAACTGAATTTATTAATTATAAATTCCTTCGCGACTTTAAAAGTTAATTTAAGCATCTATTATCTTTTGAAATAATATAATAGATAGATCATTATATTTAAAACTGGAACTCTTGAGATGGTTTAATTAAATAGATTTAAATTAACACAGAATCCCTTTAAATAGAATGACTGAGCTAGACCACTGATCACTTTACACAATATATATTACCGCTTTGCACAGAAATAGAAATCACTGCAAATATATATATAAAATCCAGGGGAAAATCTATAACAAGATTTCAATAAAGCTAGTGCTTCTGTAAAGATCTGGCCAGCGAGTGATAACGTGTCTAGTTCTACATGGTCTATTAGCTAAAATGAAATGTAAGTTGAGTGGGACATGATAAACTTGACAACTTATTTGATCTCACGAACTTTTGGGGATCTGACCGCCAAATCAAGAGAAAAAGCCGCCCCCTGGTCTTCGTATCTCCGTTCGCTGCTGCCCGTTTCGCTTTCCCCCGTTCGCTCGGTTTCGATTGACACCGAGACGCGAAATTAGCGGCAAGCAACTGCGTCTCGTATCAGGGAAAACTACTGTCTTTGATAGCGCCGATAGTCTCCCCTAAGATCCCTCGGTCTGTCTCTTTGATCTCGTCGCTGTATCCTACATGAGTCCCGGTGGAATGCGTTCTGGCAAACGAAAAGTTACAACAAATGTTCAGGGGTTCTAATGTTATGAAAAGCTAAAGGTCCCTTTAAATCATCCATCATATCAGGGAAAATTCACTAGTCAAACTAGACGTACGTCACAATCGTCCCCACTTTTAGACATGAAACCATTTTTCATGTTTTCATTTTTGACAATGGAGGTGACCTGATTGGTGATTTTAGGATGAGTGGTATCTTCAGTTTGCTCTTCTTCCTCTGTAGACCAGTTTCTACTCAGAAAATCAGCCCCGACATTCTGTCTTCCCGGAATATATTCCACTTTGAAAGAATAGACGCTAAGAGTAGGGCCCAACGCATGATCCTAGCGTTAAATTCTTTATTGGCACCAAGAAATGCTAACGGAGCGTGGTCTGTTTGCACCGTGAACGATGTACCATAAAGAAACTCATGATGGCGTCTGATACCGTCAATCAGAGCAAGACATTCCCTTTCAACTACGCTGTAGTTCCGTTCCGCTTTATTTAATTTCCGACTGCCATAGGCAACTGGAAATAGCATGTTCAGGTCGCTGTCATCGGCTTGAAGCAGTGTTGACCCGATGCCCTGACCTGACGCGTCGACTCTCAGTACAAAAGGTTTCTTGAGGTCAGGCAACCTCAAAATGGGGTATGCAGACAACTGTCCTTTCAAAGTGCTATACGCGTGTTCGCACTTTTGATCCCATATGACCTTATCAGGACAACCTTTCTTTGTGAGGTCAGTCAGAGGTGCCGTCAGTCCGTTGAAGTTCTGGATGTACTTCTGATAGTATGCACATAGCGATATGAAGGAACGTACGTCTTTCTTCGTTCGGGGTCTTTTTGCTGCCACTATTTTCTCCACGTTCTTCTTAATAGGCCAACTGCATCCGTGAGAAATAGTGTGCCCCAGGAAGTCTAACTGTTCAAACCCGATGAGACATTTGCTAGGTCTGGCTGTGAGACCCGTTTCCTGTAGTCTCCTGAGGAGCATAGCAACCGTAGCAATATGTTCTTCATAGGTTTCCGATGCAATTAAGATGTCATCCATGAAATTAAGGATATGGGGACTTTGCAAAGGTTCTAGAAGCTTCCTCATCATCCTGGTGAACACTCCTGGTGCGTTATGCAAACCGAACGGCATCACGTTAAATGTGTAATGTCCTTCACTAGTGCTGAAAGCTAACAAAGGTTTAATTTTCTCCTTGACTGGTATTTGATAATAACCTTTACT
Organism: Oreohelix idahoensis; assembly: GCA_024509875.1. Classification (NCBI taxonomy): domain Eukaryota; kingdom Metazoa; phylum Mollusca; class Gastropoda; order Stylommatophora; family Oreohelicidae; genus Oreohelix; species Oreohelix idahoensis. The sequence goes on from JAMPIV010023129.1 coordinate 957,199, forward strand.
GAGGTCAATCTTGGAGAAGATCTTAGCTTTGCTGAGCTTGGTGAACAACTCAGAACCAGTTTGGAGAGGTTCGGGCTGGAATTCCGTTACAGCGTTTAGCAACCTGTAATCAATGCTCAGCCGAACTTCCTTATTGGGCTTCTGCAACAGCACTACGCTCGAGCTTTAAGGAGATGTAGACTCACTGATAATTCCTGCCTGACGCAGCTTGTCTATTTCTCCGCGAAGTGCATCAGCTTTAGCGTACGGGATGGGGTAAACTCTGGTTTGAACAGGGGTCTCGTTTGTTAATTTCATATCAAATTCAATGAGATTTGTTCGACCAGGTACATCCGTTAAAACTGCACTGTACTGTTTTAGTAGAGCCCTAGTTTCTGTTTGTTGTTCAGGTGAGAGATTGTCGCCGAACTTGACATCTTTAAAGGATTCTGTGGGTTGCAGTGGATACTCCATGCAACCATCATCATCTTCCTCGTCTTCCGTTGCTATGGCGACAGCCAGGAGATGCTCGGAGGATGGCACCGGTCTTTCCAAATATTTCTTTAGCAGATTTATGTGGAAGACCTTCTCCTTTCCTTTGATGGAGATCTTGTAGTTGGTACGTGAGATCTTTTTAAGGACGGTAAACGGTCCTTGCCATCCGATGCGAAGTTTATTGCTTCCGGTTGGAAGTAGCAATAGGACTTTCTCCCCTGGTTGTAGTTCTCTCTCTTTTGCAGCTTTGTTGTATCTTTTAGTAATTTTAGCGCGGGCTTTCTTAAGGTTGGTAGTAGCTAGATCCCATCCTAGCTTTAGCCTTTCCTTAAGCTCAGATACATACTTGCTTGCAGAGACGACTGTCTCGTCAGCCTTCTGGTCTGTCAGGGACCGAAGTAAGGCTTCTAGTGGCCCCTTAATAGGTCTGCCAAATAAAAGTGTAGCTGGCGCAAAACCCGTAGACGCTTGGGGTACCTCTCGGTAGGCGAATAAGGCAGCCGATATATATTGGTCCCAGTCTTCCGGTTTCTCCTGACCCAGCTTACGTAACATCATGGTGAGGGTACCGTTAAAACGTTCCACGAGCCCATTTCCGGCCGGATGGTAGGGACTTGTGTGGATATGTTTGGCCCTCAAGATCTTAAAGATCTCCTCCATTAACAGGCTACGGAATTGGGATCCATTGTCCGTCAAAACTTGTTGAGGGAATCCCAACCGTGTAAAAATTTGCACAAGGGCTTCTGCGACATGCTTGGAATTAGTGCACGGTAGCGGTACGGCTTCGGCCCACATAGTGCAAGTGTCAACTAAGGTCAGGATGAACCTGTTCCTTCTTTTGGTCTTTTCCAGAGGACCAATAATGTCGACAGCAACCCGTTCAAATGGAGTCCCTACTATTGGCATTTGCCCCATAGGTACTGGGGGTGTCAAGTGCTTGGGTGCTACCCGTTGGCACTGGGCGCAGGATTTCACATACCTGACAATGTCAGAGTTCATTCCTGGCCACCAATAGTGGTTTTTTATTCGCTGAATAGTGGCGTTTTGTCCCATATGTCCGCTAAAGGGAAGAGAGTGCCCCATTTCTAAGATCTGGTTTCTGTATTGCGTCGGTACTAGGAGCTGGTTATTCCCCGTGTCCGGGTTGCCCGTTCTACGATACAATACACCATCCTTAGAAAAGATGTCTCCGTTGTGTCTGGGGTCCTTAGCCATGGGCAGTTTTTTAAAGCAGGGCGCCAGAGTAGGGTCCTTTTGTTGCGCCTCCTTCAGTTCATTCGGCAACAAGTTTGGCGCAGGCTCCCTCTCCTTCTTGGCTTGCCCTCTTGTGGTTAAATCTGCCACAATCGGCTCCTTAGGTCTCCCAATGAACACATATCTACATCCCAGGATAACTGGGTAGATCGGATCATCCATTATGGCCGCTTTAATAACTCCTCTGACAAAGTCAGAGTGTATTTCTACCAGTGCGATAGGAAGCGTCCTGGGTGCATCACTCCTGAAAACTCCACTAAGTTTGACGGTTTCCTCTGTCTCCTGACCGGGTTTGACTAGGTGCCTAACGACAATACAATCAAAACTTAATCCAGTGTCAAAAAGACAAGTAGTAGAGGTACCGTTCAAAATTACAGTTCCTCGAGTTGAGGGTCGGTCCCCCTCAGGTTGAGAATCACTGACATTGACTCTACCTTTCGAGGCTGTATGCAAACATCCAATGCGGTTTGCACCGGTTTGTTTGCCCTGATCAGACGTTCCTGGTGTAGGGGTCTTCCCTTTTCCTTGACCTTGGTGGCCGCGCTGCCACGTAGGCTTGTTGGGTTGATCAGAATTTTTGTTTGGGGGGGTATCGGGTTTTGTAGAATTTCGATTTTTCCTGGGGAGGTTTCTGGGTATTGTTATCTCGTTGGTTATAATGTTGAGAGGAAGTGGAAGAATAGGATGCCTGCTCTAGATTCTGTTTTCGAGATGGCTCATCGGTGGGTTTACGTTTAGTGCTGGGAAGTTCGGCCATTGCATTGCTATAGCGTTCGGCTTTATTGAGTATGTCTTCAAGCCTGACTGCCCCCTGTTCAGCCAAAAATCTACGAGTTTCATTCGACAAAGTGGATTTTATCTGCTCCACAAGAACAAGTTCGAGGAGTCCCTCATATGAAAGAGGTAGGTCAGATAATTCAATGCACTTTGTCAGATAACCCGTGAGACGTGAAGAGAACTGGGGAAAAGTTTCCGTGCTCTCTTTTCGGCTGTTTCTGAACAACTGCAGAAACTTTCGGGCAGTCATCTCAAACTGCTGTAGTAAGGCCTTTTTCAACATGTCGTAATCATGTTGATTCGGTCCCAGCTTTGTGTACACGTCATAAGCATTGCCTTTCAGTGACGTTGAAAGTTTGAGCGCCCAGCGGGTACTCTCTAACCCATAGAGATTCGCGAGTCTCTCGAATTTTTCTAGGTAGCTGTCAATTTTTTCGTTAGGGCTAGGAAAAGATTCTAAAGAAAACGACATAGCAGTTAATTGGGCAGATTGAGTACTGGAGAGGTCCATTGATTGAGACTGGGGCGAAGACGGCTCTCCGTTAGTCGAAGTAGAGGCGCCCCGACTCTCTAGAGCCTTAAGCGCCAGTTGATGCTGTCTTTCCTTGTCTCTCTCTCTCTCTCTGCGAGTTTCCATCTCTGCTTCAATTTTCTTCTGTTCCAAAAGACGTTCTTCCGCTTCTTTCTTATCTGCCCTCTCCTGGGCTTCTCTCCTCTCTGTTCTTTCTTTCTCTTCCTTCCTCTCAGCTTCTGCTCTCTGTTGCTCCGCCTTCCTCTCAGCTTCGGCTCTCTGTTGCTCCGCGTCATATATTTCCAATTCCTGGTTAATAAACGCGTTTGCAGCTTCTGCATCTAATCCTGCCTCTTTCGCTTCCAGCCTCAAGATGGACCTCATCTTTATCCTCTCTGCCATTGTTAAAGAATAAGATGAAGTATGCTTAGAGAACTAGTAAGAAGAAACGCGAAAGGGCGGAACTCTGAACCGCTACGAGAAAAAAAAAAACACAAGTATAAATTTACCTGTGTTACCTCCTACCTGTACTGTGCAAACTTATCGCTGCTATTATCTGGCAATTAAGGCTCTAAACGCAAGCGACTATGCCACTAAATGGTAAGTTACACTGGAAAAGAATCTACTTTTACTAACAGTCGAGAAAAATTTATATTAAAACAATTTAAAAGAAAAAAAATTTTCCCTAAATTTTTAATCTCTGACAACAAACTCCGTCCCTAAAGTCAATTATTGAGATGAGACGTTGTTAACTTAATTTTTCAAAATCAGAACAATCCGTCTTTAGCTAAGCTCAACTCTTCTTAACTTCAAAAACCTTAGTGACTGTAAAACAATCACGCAATCCCAGCAACTTTTATAAAGAAAGAAATATAATTATCTCCGCCAGAGGATAATAAAATAGCAAATGTATTTGTTTATCTGTACTTTCTACTGCTGTGGAGAGAAAACAACCTGTAAATATGCTGTGTGGACAACCCAAATACTTAAAGAACGTTTGTCTAGGGGTGTAATTATTTATTTATTTCCCTAATTCACAAAGACAAATCATTCACACTCTACCTAGTTAGACCCAAACTAAATCAGACTCAAAATATCTTTATCCCGGCTATGCGATTGCCTCAAATGTAGCTCAAGATCCCAGAACCAGCCCACAAATATGTGTGCATCAAATGTATCTCAAAATTATCCCAGACGAGCCGGCCAAATATTGTCGTAAATTTATTTTGAGAGAAAAGAGTCGTAGAAATAGTGGTCCGGTTTAGAGTGGAAAATGATGATGGAAAGCTCAGTGATAGAAAATGTAGAGATTTAATAGTTACTTCACAGCGTGCTGGAGGAGAGTAAAGACAGACTTATTTACGACAAATCGTGTCTCTCAATCTTCTCTTTCACTCTCCTGGTCAAACAATTATTTGCCAGTTTTCCAGACTCGCATCTGCGCGCTCACCGATTCGGTGTTTTCAAACACACACACGACGTTGATACAAACTATATTAAAACGAATAGGGGAAATGTTGGGCTTTGGGTATATCCAACACACAGAACTAAATGAGTTTAGGTGATTTTATTCACTTTAAACATCAATCACTAAAAATATCAGATATTACATAAATTATCATAAGTACACAAATGCAAATAACAAGTTTGGGAGGGGGTGAAGAAGATTGGTATCGACTAAGCCCTTCCCGCTCATTAGACAAAGACAAACCCAGTCCAGAGATAGATAATATCAGGAACACGGGTACGTTAACCTAACAGTAAAGTTAATTACTCTGAAAGAGGTGGTACCAAGTTAGGTATAAGTGATTGAAAAAAAAAAACCTGTTCTTCCCAGCTGTTCTTCCCTTTACTAAGCAAATGGAAAGGAGGTGGTTTTAAACAGAGTTAACAAATTATCAACTATCCCACTTAAAGGAACAATGTAGGGTATACAGAAAAGATATATGTTACCAGGTAAGCAAGTTAACAAAATGGTCACACAAAAGAATTAATTTCCTGTCATTCATACACGCGCTAGCAAAGGCCTTCACTCATCTTGCTCTCACTTACCGATTGTGAAAAAATCTTGCACTCCATAGAATCACACAACAGCAGTTACACCTCAACTAAATGTATGAGTGTTTGTTCAAGTTCTAGCCCCAGATTATCGGGTAGGCGGTCAGCACATAAAAGGGTCCCGTAATCGCTGGAAAATGAATCTGTAGTTGTGTCTCTTTTCTTAATAACAGTTTCTATGGGAGGGCACGGTCTCTGATACCGGGGTGAGGATGGTGTGGTCTATTTGACTATGCCGCTGATAATAAAATTCTTACGCGTGCTGGTACACTTTATCCGTGAGGTATGGTTTCCGTCCAGTGATAAAAACTAGTCACATCACTGTTCAGGAAATTATGAATTATCTCTCTGTGTCAGTAAACTAACAAAGCTCGGGCCAGTGTTCTTCTTCCCGTTACGACTTAAGTTGTTTGATGGTGCGTTAAATTTGTCTTTGGGTGTGCTTTCTTTGCTATAAGTTAGATAGCGGAATTCCAAACATAGAATCGCCTCAAAGATTAAAAATTTACACAGTCTCAACCAGTTCTGCGTCAGGGGAACTCTACACACTGTTTATGCTTTGCTTTGCTTAGATTGATTTCTTTATTGCTTTCTTAATGCTGGGATCGCACAGGTTACGATCACTCTGTATGAAAGAAAAAAAAAGACATGTAATATACCGAAAACAAATAACCTTCTAAAGCGCGATGAATTTCCCGTTAAGCCTATAATACACTCGAGTTAGGACTTAACTGAATTTATTAATTATAAATTCCTTCGCGACTTTAAAAGTTAATTTAAGCATCTATTATCTTTTGAAATAATATAATAGATAGATCATTATATTTAAAACTGGAACTCTTGAGATGGTTTAATTAAATAGATTTAAATTAACACAGAATCCCTTTAAATAGAATGACTGAGCTAGACCACTGATCACTTTACACAATATATATTACCGCTTTGCACAGAAATAGAAATCACTGCAAATATATATAAAATCCAGGGGAAAATCTATAACAAGATTTCAATAAAGCTAGTGCTTCTGTAAAGATCTGGCCAGCGAGTGATAACGTGTCTAGTTCTACATGGTCTATTAGCTAAAATGAAATGTAAGTTGAGTGGGACATGATAAACTTGACAACTTATTTGATCTCACGAACTTTTGGGGATCTGACCGCCAAATCAAGAGAAAAAGCCGCCCCCTGGTCTTCGTATCTCCGTTCGCTGCTGCCCGTTTCGCTTTCCCCCGTTCGCTCGGTTTCGATTGACACCGAGACGCGAAATTAGCGGCAAGCAACTGCGTCTCGTATCAGGGAAAACTACTGTCTTTGATAGCGCCGATAGTCTCCCCTAAGATCCCTCGGTCTGTCTCTTTGATCTCGTCGCTGTATCCTACATGAGTCCCGGTGGAATGCGTTCTGGCAAACGAAAAGTTACAACAAATGTTCAGGGGTTCTAATGTTATGAAAAGCTAAAGGTCCCTTTAAATCATCCATCATATCAGGGAAAATTCACTAGTCAAACTAGACGTACGTCACATATATATATATATATATATATATATATATATATTTATATTTATATTTATATTTATATTTATTTATATTTATATATATATATATATATATATATGTGACGTACGTCTAGTTTGACACACATATATACACACACACATATATATATATATATATATATATATATATATATATATATATATATATATATATATATATATATATATATATATATATATATATATATATATATATATATATATATATATATAAACTTCACCATCATTCTATTTAATTTAACCTGTTAAAACTAATTGATTATTAAATGTATTACATGTTTTTTTTAAACATATTATAAGTGAAAGCATACGTATGAGCAAGACTATTATATATATATATATATATATATATATATATATATATATATATATATATATATATATATATATATATATATATATATATAATAGTCTAGCTCATACGTATGCTTTCACTTATAATATGTTTTAAAAAAAAACTTGTAATACATTTAATAATCAATTAGTTTTAACAGGTTAAATTAAATAGAATGGTGGTGAATTTTAGATGAAAAAATCAATTTGTCTTCATCGAGACTGGATAGAGGGTTTATATTAAAGAATATTTCTGGTCTTTTGCTGGTGCCCTTTATAAGTATATATATATATATATATATATATATATATATATATATATATATATATATATATATATATATATATATATATATATATATATATATATATATATATATATATATATATATATATATATATATATATATATACTTCTATAGAGCTACTTTTTGTAAAAGGGAATTTCGCTGGATTTACACCAGCTGTGGACTTGTACGGGCTATAAGCATTGCTTAATTCTTCATAAAAGGCGGCGGACCGATAATAAGTTAACAATTGCTCAGCCAATGCCGCATTGTTCTTGACTTCGGAAATATCTTATGAAACTCCCTTGAGATAGAAGCGTCATTATCCTTCTATCTACAACTCTGCCAAGAGTTATCTTGTGCGAAAGTAGACACCTTGGACGACCCATTTTAGATACTCTTGAGTTTTGGCCACTGGTGGACCACTACTGCAAAGCAGGGGAGGCAATCCGTGACAACCACAAATATACAATATATATATATATAATAGTCTTGCTCATACGTATGCTTTCACTTATAATATGTTTTAAAAAAAACATGTAATACATTTAATAATCAATTAGTTTTAACAGGTTAAATTAAATAGAATGATGGTGAAGTTTAGATGAGAAATCAATTTGTCTTCATCGAGACTGGATAGAGGGTTTATATTAAAGAATATTTCTGTTCTTTTGCTGGTGCCCTTTATAAGCACTTAGCTGGTATAAGTGAGTCCTGCAGCCTAGGTTTTCGTCGATTCTTTTGAGATGATGACTCTTCACAGTCTGATAGCTTAGTTCCTCGAACCGTCTGATAGCTTAGCACCACGATCTTTTAGACAAAATAAAAACAAATGCCTCTGCTAAGTACATTTGTGGGCTGCAAATTAACAGGCGCATTGTCTCGCTGTGCACCCACCAATGGAATAATTATTCTTGACTATATCCAGCGTAACTCAGGGAAGATGATTAGAAATCACCAATATTCTTCTGGGTATTAAAATGGGAAAATATGTGCTTGGACAGCGCGAAAAGCAATGATTTGCCTGAATTAAAATTAACAAGGTACATATATCTCACAAAATGATATGATACACTTGATGCACACGTAATGTAATCATCACTCATCACTGCTCCAGTCGGAGTTTAGGGTCACTTCTGCTGTCGGTTTTCTGTACGACTAGAAATCGCCAGCGCTTGCTGAAGTAGTTTTTGAATATACTAGTTTCATATGTTGAGGTTGCCAGCCTCATATATAACCACTTAGCAAGAAAAACATGTCAAATTCACATTTGTAAAATAAATGTTTACTCTTACCCCAAAGTAACTTTTGGGAACACAATCTCCTCGCATAGTTTAGAATGGACACAGCACTTTAATAGATGCTTAGAATCACTTGGTCTGGGAAATGTTAGTAATCCTCTTATGACGGGTGTTCTGCGAATCACTTTTCCTGGGAAACTTTAGTAACCCTCTTGTGACGGGTGATTCCTTAGGTATCCAGACTTTGTATTTAAAATGCGGGTTTACTTGTTTTGTTTCAAAGTGGCCCAAATACTTTTGTCCGGGTTCTTTTAAGTTTCCAGTCTCTGTATTTAAATATGCGGGCTTACTTTTTAAAGTTGCCCAAATACTTCTGATCTGTCACTTATAAGTTAGGAATCCTTAGTTCGATATTTCTCTTTCTGGCTCCAGGGAGTTGCTAATTTGACGATGCAATGCAATCTGATCTGTGACTCCAATTTCGCTATATTATATATCTCATCCTCTGTTCAAATCCCAGATTGTGCTTTCGACGAATTTCCAATGAAATCCATTGTTTATCCCGTCTCTCAAATCACTCCAATCGAAAGCTCTGGACTATATGGGTACGGGTGTTTAATTTAATTCTCTCCGGCGTGTTTTAAAATATTACATTTTAAAATTCCATCGCTTGACCTCTTTCAATATGTCGTAATGCTTCCGCCAACTCACAAACAAATCTGTGAACTTATTTGATGTCCAGATGCTACCTTCCAATATTGCCTCCCCCAGACAGATTATCGGCAATATTGATACCGAGAGGGCTCAGATGAAACGATTATCTAATTATCACCGGTGTTTTCGCCCGTCCCAGAGGCGGCTTCCTTATATAGCAACCTGGCTTTCTGTGCGCGTTCGTGCGATACCACGTTGCACAAACAACTGACGTCTCTTTCAAAGGTGGCCAGACTGACTTACGTGATAATCGTATTAGCCTGAGAATACTACGTTCACTTAGTGAAATGTAAACAGTCTGGGAGCGGTCACAGCATAAAGAATGTAGGGCAACAATTTGCCAAATAATAGGACGATGAAGAAAAGGAAGAAAAGAAGTGATACTGCCGGAGGGGATGAATGGGTGAGAGAGGAGCACAAAAGTACATGCACAATGACGTTTTGTGACAGTGGTGTTGGTGAATCTCCCTCTCAGTCTTGTTCTTATCAGTCTGTTGTTGATGGGTTTCCATTCCAGTAATGACTTTTCTATTCCTTTCTTCAGGATAATGGCTACGCCTTCATTGTGCTGACCATCCTCTCTACCAGAGTAAAGTACTGTTTCCCCTAGTGTTTTTACAAACAAAAACCACAGAGCTCCAAATTGGTGCTAAATGGGAAAAATCTACATCTGGATGAAAACCCAAACTACCTAAGCATTTCCTTTGATCGCCGATTGACTTGGAAAACCCAGATTGACAAAACAAGACAAGAGCAAGACAGAGAATGGCAATCATGAAAAAACATGCTGGCACGGGTTGGGGAGCAAACGAGAGAGTGCTAAAGAAGCAATATACTGGGCGAGTGAAACCAGTCTTAGAATATGGCATTGCAGCATGGTCAACGGCAGCTAAGTCGAACTTTGACAAAATAAATAGAACCCAAAACCAAGCAATGAGAATCATAACAGGGGGCATGAAGTCAACACCCATAAAAGAGTTGGAAAAGATTACTCACCTCCAGCCAATTAGGGATAGAAGAGATAGCAGAGCTCAGCAACAAGCCGAGAAATTCAGGAGGCTGATAGACCATCCAATGTAGCAGAGAGTAAATGAACTTGGAAGGGGAAGACTGAAGCGAAGTAACTTTGTAGAGACAGTCAAAACAAAGATGAGAGCAAAGACAAATGCAATATCAACAGCTACGCCCATATGTACTGCACACAAGCTACCAATTTTGAAACAACAGTGCTTCCCTGAAATGATAGAAAATGTTCTTGGTATTGAAAGAAAGAACAGCCAAAATGAAACAGAAAGGAGAGTCCTAATAACAAAATATATAGAAAAACATTACCCAAGCAACACCTGGATCCATGCATACTCAGATGGATCAGCAACTAATGCAAAAGAAGCAGAGGCAGAGGTCCTAAAAACTGCAGCAGGAATCCTAATGACAGAAGAAAGCTCAGAGAGACCAGTTATCTTCTCAGATGCGATGTCAGTAATTACAACGCTGATTAAAAGTAATGCTGAATTGGATGACCTGAGAGTAACACTTCACAGACTATGCCAGCAATACAAAAGAGTCGTGATTTTGTGGATCCCTTCTCACTGCGGCATCCCTGGAAATGAAGAGGCTGACAGATTGGCAAAGGAAGGGGGAAAGGTTCCTCAACTTGACACAAAGATAACTTATGAGGAGGCCAAGAATTTCATTAAGCGCAGATACAGGCACAAGTGGGAAGAAGAACATCCAGGCCATCAAAAAAAAATGATCCGAATTACCAGCTCAGCAGAAGTGAGCAAGTGGTAATCTTCAGACTTCGCACGGGTCTTAACAGATTGATATACCATCTATTCAACAAATTAAAGATAGGAAGTACATAAATGTGACTGTGGCACTGATAAAATGACTGCCGAACATCTGCTTCAAAGGTGCCAACATATGAGGAACAGAGAAAACGCATATGGCCATCACCAGTACCATTCCTGGAGAAAATCTACGGAGATATCAACAGCCTCAGGCTGACCACTGCTTTCTTTGAACTTATTTAAATTGACATCTGAGGGTGAACGAAGAAGAAGGATGGAAGTCCGAAAGGCAGACATGCATATAAATTGTTCAATGCTCCAATAAGAACGTGTCAGGTATCTAGAGAACTGAAAATTCATAGAAATAAGAAACCTCTTAGACTGCAACCAGGAGTGAGCTATTTTGGAATAGAAGAACCTTGTTGTGCAGAGTGTCTAGAAAAAAATAATATAGAGCATCTCCTATTAAAATGAAGGAAGTATGAACAACAGCGAAAACCAGGATTAGATTATTTACAGGCTTACAACTCATCCTTAACTGTGGAACATGTGTTGAGAATATACAGACCTAGAGAATTGCACAATATAGTAAAACAGTATATAACAAGAACTAAAATTAATGTACAAGAGGCGGGGACATCGGCATCGGAGTGGGTGGGGCAAGAGCGGCCTTCTTTGGCCTAGGTAACATCTGGGGGTCCTCCCAGTGCGGCACAGGCACAAAATTAAGATTACCAGAGTTGCGTGCTTTCTGTGCTTCTCTGTGGTGCGGAGTGCTGGAGGGTCGCAGGGAGGGAGGTGTCGAGGTTGTCCTCTTTTCACACGGCGTGCCTGGGGGGAATTCACCGAGTCTTTTGGCCGAGTGCCATCGCCGGCCGGGGTCTGCTTGCTCGTGGCAAGCAAGAGGACATGCACGCCATCATAGCTGGCAGACGCTGGAGCTGGGTTGGTCATGTCCTCAGAAGAGACCCCGATGCCATCGCGGGAGCAGCTATGCTTTGGACCCCTGGGGGAGGGCGAGGGAGAGGCCGACCAAGGGCAGCTTGGCGGAGGACTGTGGAGGCTGGGGTGCAGAGAGTGAACCGGGGTTGGGGCGCTGTGCGAGGGATGGCCACCGACCGTGCAAGGTGGAATCAATTTGTTGTTGCCCTACAAGACGCCACTAGGCGTGATGGCCACTGACTGCTTTGACGGTCGGTGGTTAAGGATCGAAGAAGCTGATGTGAGGATAATTGGTAGTCTGATGGGATGCTTGTATAGCTGATGGCAGATAACACAGCCCTACACACACACAAAATTTTTTTGGTGCCAAACATTTTACTCTTGATTGTACATAAATGAGGCCTGTTCAATCCAAATATCACATTTACTTGTCTGTAGCAGCTCTAGTTTTTGAGATACAGACATTTTTGTATTTCATTAATACAGGGTGACCCCAAAAAAAAAACGGGCCCGCGCGCGCACTTTTTGTGCGCGCGCGGGCAAGTTTTTTTTGGGTCACCCTGTATTATTACAATATTTTCTATGTAAGGCTATGTAAAAAAAACTATTGCTGTCTGGTCCTTTACAAAAGAAAACTGCTTGTTTACTCTCAGTTTCAGTTTTCCAAGAATCTTCCCAGAATTGCCTTTTTTAGATTTTAAGCCACTGCATGCATGTTAGTATGCTACTTATTTTATTACACTTCTAACAGAGAATGGCATCATCTTCAAGAAGAGCATGTTTTCTTTCACCGCATTTATTTTGTTATATTTGTGGAGAGTACACTTTCAAAGAAGAACATAGGAAGCATATTACTGTTTTTGTGAAAAAGGCATACTTTGCTTACTTTAAAGTAAAACTAGGTGACCAGGATAAGTCTTGGGCTCCTCATATTGTTTGCAAAACTTGTGTTGAACACCTGCGACAGTGGACTTGTGGGAAAAGAAAATGTTAAAATTTGGAATTCCAATGGTTTGGAGAGAGCCCAAGAACCACTATGATGACTGTTATTTCTGTGTTGTAAATATTAAGGGAATTAATGGAAATGCTGAGAATAGAGAGCAGTGGAGGACCCTGTCTGCTGATGCTTCCACCATGGCACCCCTACGACCCATGACGGGTTATGGGTTGAGATGATGATGATGAATGGAAAAAATCACAAAAAGTGGAAATATCCAGATTTAGATTCTGCTAGGCGACCTGTTCCACACGGAGATGACATACCAATTTCAACTTTCAGTCAGATTTCGGATTCCCTGCTAGAAGATGAGACAGCAGTGGCATGTGGAAAAATGACAGTGATTTCGAAGATGATTTTTCAGATGCTCAACGCTTCGACCAGCTTGAACTAAATGATCTAATCCGAGATCTATATCTCTCCAAGGAATCTTCAGAACTTTTGGCTTCAAGATTGAAAGGGAAAAAATTACTGACTGCTGAAACAAAGGTTACATTTTATCGCAGCAGAGAGCAAGGTTTTATTCCATTCTTTTGTAAAGAAAACAACCTTGTGTTTTGTACTAATTTAGGAGGTCTTGTTAACAAAATGGGTGTAAGTTACACACCAGATAAGTGGCGACTTTTCATTGACAGCTCTAAAAGAAGTTTGAAGGGTGTTCTCTTACACAATGGTAACAAATATGGCTCAATTCCAATTGCTCATTCTACTACAATGAAGGAGGAGTATGCTACAATAAGCACAGTTCTGGAAAAATTGAAGTATTTAGAACATAACTGGATGGTTTGTGTAGATCTTAAAATGATGAACTTCTTGCTTGGCCAGCAAATGGGATTCACCAAATATCCATGCTTTATATGTTTGTGGGATAGCAGGGCAAAATATATGCACTGGACAAAGAAACAGTGGCCGTTGAGGGATGAATTTAAAGTTGGAGAAAAAAATATTGTCAATAAGCCTCTCATTGATCGAAAAAGAGTTCTACTGCCACCATTACATATAAAGCTTGGCTTGATGAAGCAATTTGTTAAGGCACTGAACAAAGATGGTACCTGTTTTAATTACTTATGCAGAAAGTTTCCAAAATTGAGCATAGACAAATTTTATTGATTCCATGAACAAAACAGAGTCCACAGCCTGGTCATCATGTGTTTTAGTTGTGCAAAACTTTCTGGGTAACTTTAAAGCAGACAATTATTCTGAATTAGTTGGAAACATGCTGTCGAGTTTTTGTGAACATGGATGCAACATGAGCACAAAATTGCACTACCTCCATAACCATTTACATTTATTTCCGGAGAATCTTGGCGACTTAAGTGAGGAGCAAGGTGAAAGATTTCACCAAGATATAAAAACAATGGAAGAGAGATACCAGGGACTTTGGGATGCCCACATGATGGCAGATTACTGTTGGACCCTTAAGAGTGACTGTCCGGGCATATCACATTCCAGGAAGTCCTCGAAAAGATCCTTTTTGCGTGTTGACTAAACAAGTGCTAGTGATAAAGTTTTATTACATTTTTGGTAATATATGCACAGTAATTACATATAATATGAATGCAGACTAAAATCAAAATGCCACTGATAGCACCTAACTCTAGGATTGTACATAACAATTGCCCTACTAATATGGTCATTCTTAGTTATCTCAAAAACTAGAGCTGATAGAAAAAAATCTGATTACATTTTTGGAATCAGCAACCCAAAATTACCCAATAACAGCTATAAAATTTAAGGCACCAAAATGTGTGTATACCAGTGTAATTGGTGGATTAGATGTAACCTCGGACACCCTCGGGCTTTCTCACCCCTTTTTATCTTGTTAACAACAGGGCAGCTATGAGAGACTTCATTTTATTTTTTTGTTTTTTGTTTATTGTTGTTGTTGTTGTCTTTTTTTAAATTAGTGTGCTTTTTATTGTTATTGTTCGTATGTTTCTTGGAAAGGGGAGGTCACACACAAAAATATCACCCAAATCTGGTTTTGATTTATTCTATTTGTACTGAGTGGAAGGGAAGAGGGGGGGGGGGGGGGGGGGGGGGGGGCGGGGGCGGGGGGCAGGGGGGGGGAGGGGGGGGGGGGGGGGGGGGGAGATAAAGTACTATATTTGAGTATTTTAAATCTGACTTTATTTTCTTGAATTAGTACACCATATGTCCTAATTATAACCCATCAAGGGTTGAACGGAATACTTTAAAAAAATAATAAAATTAGCAGGCATCAAATTTACCAATAAATATTGAATAAAAAATAAAAAAATATATATTTTAAACACAGGCTTTTAATGCACCAAAAAGCCACAAATAATTTTTCAAGGAGTTTATAGCTTGCAGTCAAAAAGTGTAACATCAAATTGACAAAAAGCGTGGGGCGCTTAAGCTCTTAGCATATATTTTATCCATAGTGTGTAATGAAGTATAAAGCCGAAGTAAATTTCATGTAGAATCAGCGCCCCAGGCTTTTTGTCAATTTGAAGTTACATTTTTTGACTGCAAGCTATAAACTCATTGACAAATTATTTGTGGCTTTTTAGTGCCTGTGTTTAAAATATATTGTTTTTTTTTGTCCTTCTTTTTAAGTGTTATTTTTTTTTTTTTTTTAAATTTAAGTCAAATGTAATCGATCAGCTAATGACATTATCAGTTTGCGATAAACGAGTCCAGAGCATAGGAGGCGGATTTCATTATTCAGTATATTGCACGTAAAGTTTATTTTTTTTTTTTAAATTTTGATAAGAGTTGTAAATTAAATTTTTTTTGTTATGTAGTTGTCAGCTGTGTGTATGTCTGTGCACGCGCGTGCGATAGTGTGTCTGTGTGAAAGGGAGGGAAAAGGGGGGAGAAGTTTCAATATTTCAAGAGAGACAATCTTGTTGGAAAGAATACACCTAGATTATTTGCAGTTATGCCCATTTCACTGATGACACAATACAAAAAAAAAAAAAATTAATATTAATTTTATTATTTCTACGACTGATTATTGTATTGTCATGGGGAATACACAACTATGCCAAGTTTCAGAGCTATTGTTAGTGCACTGAAAGCCTGTGTTTAAAATATTTTTTTTATTTTCTTCTTTTTAGTGTTTTTTTTTTTTATTTTAAATTTAAGTCAAATGTAATCGATCCGCTAATGACATTATCAGTTTGCGATAAACGAGTCCAGAGCACAGGAGGCGGATTTCATTATTCAGTATATTACACGGAAAGTTAATATTTTTTATTTATTTTTATTTTATTTTGATAAGAGTTGTAAATTACATTTTTTTAAATGTAGTTGTCAGTTGTGTGTATGTCTGTGCACGCGCGTGCGATAGTGTGTGTGGAAGGGGGGAGAGAAGTTTCAATATTTCTCTCAAGAGAGACAATCTTGTTGGAAAGAATACACCTAGATTATTTGCAGTTATCGCCCATTTCACTGATGATACAATACAAACAAACAAAAATTAATTTTAATTTTATTATTTTTACGACTGATTATTGTATTGTCATGGGGAATACACAACTATGCCAAGTTTCAGAGCATTGCTCACCTCGAAGTGATTGAAAAATCGATTGCAAGATTTGAAGGTGACAAGAGAGTGACATACGTTGCAAGTTAAAGAAAAGCCTGTAAAAAGTGTTAAGAATAGACAGACCTAGGAAACTGCATAATATAGTCCAACAGTATTTAACTAGAACAAATGTTAGTATATCGTAATTGCGAAGGTGTATTTCTTATATGTTCTTACAATACATACGACTTATGGCAAGTGAAAGTCAATTAAATATCTAAGTGGAAACACCAGGCCTTTACACCCCTCCCCCTGAATATTATTTTTGTTTGGTGTTTTTGTTTGATTTTGTTTTGTTTTATCTCGTTTTTTTTGGTGTTTTTTTTTACATACACGCATAATTGGTAATTTTGATTTACCCTATTTACAATGATTGTAATAGTCCTCTACGTATATTGCGTCAAAATGCCAGGAAAAAGACAGCTAGAACACCTTTCATCCAATCTCCCTGGTGGAATGAGGATGTAGAAAAAACATGGATAGAAAAGGAAAGCGCGACGAAAGAATGGAGGACAGCACGAAAGATAAATACATTGAATAATGGAGGGGTTGAAGAGATGAAGGAGAAAAAACAGAAAGCCACCAATAGGTTCAAGAGCGTCGCAAGGGAAGCCAAGGACCAAGTATGGGAGACCTTCGTGACACAGGTGAGCACAGAAAAGACCTTACAGAAATTCTGGTCCTTACATCGACGAATGAATAGAAACAATATAAGCCAACCCATACCTAATATTCTGAGCTCCGCGGGAATAAGCCTAAAGACCGACGAAGAGAAAGCACGTGCATTATTCAGTCGGTATATCACTCAGACGGATAAAGGTGATAAAGCTGCCCGTCAAGAGATTAAAAATCGTGTACTGGAAAATGACTCAGAGGCGAGATATATTTTGACCTCATATCTGACGAGGACGTTATGTATATTTTAAAAGCAAGTATAAACACTGCTCCTGATCGTGTACATTAGCAATACATCAATCAGTTTGATGACAGAGGTATTACGAATGTAATGATGGATTTCAACACCAGTATACAGAATGCTGAGGTGCCGGAAGACTGGCTACATAGATACCTACGGCCACTTCCTAAACCTGGTAAAGACCCCACACTGCTTAGCAGCTATCGATCATCACATTGCAGAATGTCTACGGCAAATTACTTGAGAAGATAGTGGTGAGACAATTAATGAACTACCTTGAAAATGCACACATCCTCCCTGATAACCTGGGCAGTTATAGACCAATAAAAGTGTCATGGGGTAATGCTGGAACTTTTGCGTGCGATGTTGTGGTGGATTATGATTAAGTGATTTCATATATCTAATTTTTTTATCTTCATCTTTCTTTTTGCCCGGCTTCGCCTGCGCCTGTTGGGCTAACCAAATCTCTATTACGCAGTAATCTGTCCATCTCTTCTCATTTTAGCACGCATTTAATGCTGGTCGCTATAATTCTTTGATGAGAGTCTACATTAGCAACGTGAGCTGTAATTTTAACACCAGCGCCAGAGATCAGACCGAGACCAGATTTGAATAAATTTGAGTAGATAGCGTGAAACCGTAGTGAGAAATCTTTATTACCTTTCCCTGAATCCGTTCGTTATAAGTAATTAACACGACGAATCGGGAGATCTAAGACACTGCCCGCTTGAAATACGAGCAGAGAGACGAAGGTAACTCACACTGATTAGCGCATTGTCGATGTCTGGTTTTAGTGTGAGATAGATCTTTGATTTTGCAGACTGAACGTAGAAATTCCCCGTAGGTGAGAGGTCTGGTTTTGGAGAGATAATTAACTATCTTCTTTCATCTTTTAATATTTAAACCCCAACAGAAATCTAACTTTATTCATTCAGACTCCGCAGTTTCTCTAGACATAGCTAGCTTCGTTTCTGATTACTTTATTAAGTATAATCTCAGTTTGCGTTGGAGTATAGTCTAAGTCACTCTAAGTAGTCCTGTGTGAGGTAATTATTTGACTAGTATTGTCGAGAGATATATTGTTAGTTAGAATTATTCTTCACTAGATTTTTGTGCATAAGTGTTTTGCCAGTTAGGCCAGTCATTTGATAATTCTCTAAGTATTGCTGTGTTACAGTGGATAGCAGAATAAATTATAATTTCTAGCTAAAACTCATTCAGCTATAAATAAATTTAATTAAATTGCTAGTAACCAGTCGGAGAATATATTTAACTAACTAAGTAATGCACTGATACATCATGAGTGTTGACGAAATATGTATTTATTTCTAATTCATGATGATTGATTTCTTTTTAATGACTAGAATTTATTTCACGGAAGTTTTAAACGATAAGACAAGCTCTAAGTTTGCGGTTTATAATTTAAGTTAAATGACCGAAGTGAACATATTCTATTTTACGCGTAGGATTGTGTATACTATTAGGGTTGAGTATTTATGTTTTTCTCTTCCTTTTATACAGTATATGGGTCAAGCCCAAAATCTACCAGCGGTTTTTCAGTATATATGAGAATAACCTAGAAGAAACATTTTGTACTTAATACGTGAGTTTACAAGTCAAAACCTGTCTGGTATTGTGTTTGCATCCGGAAATAGACAGAGTACCCATCTCACGAACTTTAAGACTAAATGATGTAACTGGGCCTATCGAGCCAGATTATATTTCTTCCCTAAATCTCTTGGACATTCAGCCCCCTGTGGCGAGAAAAATTACAAACAGTAACATTTCCGACGTTTGAACAATTGTGGTGTGATCAATAATTTTATATTGAGAAAAGTTACCAACCTGTCATTTCCTAAGGACTGAAAACCTCGAGATTCTGACATTGTGAGCCCATTTAAAATTTCTTACCTGAACTGAGTCAAGTGACATAAACATTAAATCCTAAAATATAGTGGTAAAGTGAACGCTCCCCGGAACATTTGATGAAACCTGTATCTGCAGAGCTGGGGTTCTCTTTATCAAAACGAACACGGATTCAAGGTGTGTGTGTGTGTGTGTGTCCTAAAGTTTGCGCCTGAAGGTGCAAGACATCAAGGTTATAGGTAAGAAAGCAAGTCAGTGGCCACTGGTGAATGAACCGAGAGAAAGCAGGACTGAGTGATTCCCTTATGGTATAAGTTATGCACCCACTTTGTGTGTTCTTTATGCAAGTTTGAAGCTAATTATCGTGGTGGGTTTTGATGTTATGAAATGTTGATATGTTTCCTTATTGTACTGAATGAGGCCAGCTGTGAAGGTCCCTGATTCTAACAAATTTAGGGTTGAGTTATCAGGATACCTTTCTGCTACCACCTTATGGCCTCAAGCAGACTTATTCTTGACTAGTATGAATGATAGCTACGTCTAATGTCTAGGGATATGCAAGTGTGGTGTGATGGTACTTTAACAATAATACACCTCTACACAAACAAGTATTAAAGGCTATGATTAAAGGAAATAACACCTGGGATATATTTGTACAATTAATAATTTTCTGTATGATTTATTTGGTCCTGGACCTAGTATTCTTCTGGTCAGGACTTTAAAAATGAAAAGAATTCAAGATATATACAAAATGTAAATTTTAGACCCACAGGGACAAGTGTTCAAACAAATACTGTTAAATTAAACTAATAGTGTTACTAAAATCTGTCTATTACTGGTTTCTAACACTGGATGGCTGTTTGGGATTCTTATAATCACTCTCAGTCTCTTTAAATTACACTGTCACTGTTAATTTCACTAGGGAAATATTTTATTTCTTGAATACAGGGGTATGCTGCTCTTATAGCTGATGTACTGTTAGGGTACCAGATATTTCACTTATCTTGCCCACTGGAACTGTCTGAATTCTTTCTGCCGAATGACCACTGCTCCAAAAGTAATAGGGGGGATACTGGCGACCCCTATCACTACTGGACTCCAAAACTCCTCAACGGCTTTCCCATAGAAATCTGGCACCAGAATAGTGCCAGATAAAACCCAGAAATTCAATGAAAAAAACACAGGTACGTTGAATAGCAGATTCCAGATATACTGCTGGCTGAACTGTGATGCCTATACTTTCATATATATTTGCTTTAATAAGGCTAATCACTTTTCTTCAGAAATACACAACGTCCTGCTCTCGGGACTATCTTCTACAAATGGCGTCAAGCCTTTGAATTTTCTCAATAATATGAAAGGCTTTGGCCAATGAACGAACGACAATTTTGAAATTTGAAATTAAAAGCAAAAACAGACTTGATTTTTGGACACTAACAAGTTTTTTTTCCTCTCTCATTCTTAGATTTCTACTGCTAAATATATTTGGTGTTAAGCCATCCCATAATTTTTCTCCCCCTTTTCTGCCCCTTTCTACAACAGACTACATGTAACCTTTTCCTGCCTTTTTCAAGGACGCGTCAAATGTCAACGTTAGTGAAAGTAAAACCGATCATGTGTTGGTCTGTCTGTACGAACAAATACAGTCTTTTGTCCATAACTTTATTTCTATCTGTCGGATTTTTTTGTTCGAAAGCATATTACCCTTCAGGACAAGACCAGCTCTTAGACTAGCCAACTTTTATGACCATAAACCTAGTAATAAAGAATTCAATATATTTTCCATTTTGGTGTTCGTTGTTTTATTCTTTCTATCTTTCCTGGAATTACTACGCTAGTAGATTTTTCAAATTTTTATCGTTAACCCTTGACGGGCACGTTTTAAAGGCCAATACTACCAACGCGGCGATAAGATTTCTCACTATGTTCTGTCCTGCTTAAATCAATGCGTTTTCTGGCGCGGGGAAGAAGACGCGTTACAACTTTACTAATTCTATTTCTACTGCTATTATTTTGACTTTGATATATATATAATTTATGATTTTATCGCTGTATCACTGTACTTTACCACACTAATGATGTTTTCCTCTTAGAATAGATTAACATATCAACTCTGTTCTTAACTGTAGAGGGAAATCCTAGACCATAGCGTATAAATCTGTGACCTTTTGGGGCTATAACTTTTCTGCTAACTGGATCGTGGGCTCAACAGAGGGGGAAAGGATTACACCTATGGGTCTATTCTTTTAGTAATTCTTTAACCTATTTGTATTTTATATGTGATTGATATTCAAATTTATGATTTGTGGTGAAATTCTTATGATAAATAAAATTTACATAAAACTTATTCAAGTGTGTCGGTCAGCTCGTCCCAAAATATCTATATTCCATTGTTATAGTTTTCACGTCTGTGCGTCTAACTGTCGTCACTTATGAGTGTGTGTATGTAAGTGGTTGACATATAGTACATCTATATAACTGAGTAATCTGTCTGACAAATATTTTCTGTTGTAGAGATAGGCTGAGCGAGAGGATCTCCTTGAGTCTCAGAGACAGACGTATCTAGTTTCCACCATCACTCGTGAAAAGCTATTTCTATTATTATCTCCCACTGAGCTATCACCTGTTCTATTTCTATTCAGAAGGGACCAATCTGTGTCTTAATTCCCCTATCACTAATCTACGACTGATGTATATGAGGGTTTCCAGGGTAAACAAGAAACGGTGGCTGTGGCAATTGGCCTAGAGGATGCTTACAACAGTGTGGACTTTGCAACCTTGATGGACTGTGTAAAGGAATGTGGTGTAAATCCATGGCTAACAAGGTGGATAGCAGCTGCCTTAACTGAGACAGCAGTTGCATTTCGCTTGGGAACATGGACATCAGAATCGATGCACATTTGCCCAGGATTACCCCAAGGTTCATCAATATCGCCGGTGCTGTTTAACATCTATACAGCAAAAATAGCTGCAATCTAACTAACAGGTTTGGGACGAACATTAACTTTTGCCGATGACTTGCTCATTTACAGGACTGGTTCAGATAGAAATGAAATGGTTAAAAGCATACATGAGACACTTCAAGCGTTTTCTAAATGGTGCGACGAAACCAGCTCCAAGGTCAATCCCAACAAAGCCTGTGTGTTTTGGTGCTCCTTGAATAACTCCATATTGAAAGCAGATCTTCCAGGCATTACTCTCAGTGGACAGAAAATTGAAAGGCAGAACAAGCTGAAATACCTTGGAAAAACAATGGCTGCAGCGTACCTGGAGCAGAGACTACTGTTTCTCCTGTATCATCAGCTGGTCTTGTCTGTAATCGAGTATGGCCTGGGAATACTCACGCTGTCAATATCACAATGTGAACGACTGGAACGCATTCAAATCGAAGGGATACGTATAGTCTTTGGCCATACGCGAGATACCCCTATTGTGATGATGCGGCACATGCTTGGATTGCTGTCAATTAGATCCAGATATACGATTGCCCGGGTAAAAGCGTATATGCGTGTAACCACAGACAAAAGGCATCCCCTGCATCGGAACATAGCTGACATCAAAAGAGCGAGAATAAAGAGGGGGATTGTTGATGTATATACGTTTTCCCGACTAGAGTTACTTGCCCTTTATGGGAACTCTTCTGCTTACCTCTTTTTCCTACTTCCTGTTTTCTAAGATGGCGAATTAAACATGTCGATCCTTGTATCTTGTGTTCAAGCTTCGTGATTATGCTTCGTAACGTGAGTATGTATGACAGCCAGCCACGTCTCATTATAATTAACAATATTTACTACACACGACGGTAAATATCAACAGGGATGTCATGGATGGTGCAGGCAGAGAAGACTATTAGACAGGTGACCCCAGTTGAAAAAATATTCAAGGGAGAAGAGTGGAGTAAGTCAGGTGAGAGCTGGATGAACTGCCAGCAAGTCATCATCAGCCTTGATAGAGAATGCAGAACTTGGGCCAATGGGAGAGCAGAGCTGGAAATTGATCAGGTTATAAATGATAATGCTGGAGGATGATGCTGCCAAGATGAAGAAACTATTAGCCATAAGGAAAAGACTAGGCCCCAAAACAGTCATAGAAGGCGATTTTAATTCCCATCATTATGCTTGGGGTGGACAACATGCGGACAATGCAGGAAAGCGCCTACTTTACTTTATAGAAAATAACTACCTGATAATACTTAACGAGGCAGATACGGCAATAGACATAAGCATAGCAACTAACAATCTAGCCAATGCAAATTGGGAAGTGTTACAAGACACAAACTCAGATCATCTGTCCATTGTAATAACCATGTAAGAAAATGTTGTTCCAAACCCAGAATCAGAAAAACCAACTTTCAACTATACAAAAGCAAACTGTGAAGCCTTCCAATTAGAGCTGGAAGTGATGGAATATAAAGACATGAAATCAGATGATACTGACTTGTTATCAGAGACAATGACAAATGAAATTCTTAAAATAGCAATAAAATATATACCAAATAACAATATGCCAAATCACTTAAAACCAATTAATAACATTAATAAGGAAAAAAAAAACTCAGTGGAATAAAGAACCAGTTGCTTGGTGGAATAAAAGTTGTTCAGAAATTAATGAGAAAAGAAATAATGCCTTACAAAAATATAGAAATAACAGAACAGAAGAAAACTATGATGAGTATAAACTTACTTAGAGAATTGAATCAACAGAATAATTTTTAAAGCCAAAGAAACT